>CM068362.1:28226878-28826878 GCA_034769755.1 Odontamblyopus lacepedii | reverse complement strand
TGTAATTAGTTTTTCTTACTACATTTTTCTTGTAATAGGACTTACTGTATAACTTGCACAACATCACTTTTTTTTTTTTTTTTTTACTTTTGTGGGATCAAGTCATTGTTTTGAGTTGTTGGCTGATAAAATGACAGGCAAGTCCAAAGTCCTGCTTTGAATTCTAAACATGCTTAAGTCTTTGGCATTCAGTGTACTTATCTTCACAAAACTGAAAAAGTGGCTTAAAGAAAATGAGCAGAATGATGAACACTACACTATGTAAAATGAACAGATTGCCATTTGTACTTATATGTATATGTAACCTTGTATTTTACTGACTTTCTGTTTTACAGTGTTTCATTATCTATTAAGAATATGTAGAGAAAGAAATAACCGGAGATATGGGCTGCAAATGACCCTGTGGGTGTTGAAGCTGTAACGGTATCTACATAGGCTATTTGGTGGCAACTGTACTCTTTTTGTCAAGTAAATAAAAAAATTGATTCCAATCAGAGGCTTTTAGATTATCCATGCAGATGTTAGTCTTCTTCATCAAGCCAGTTCTTAAGTCATGCAATGACTGATACAAGCCTGGATGAAGTCCACACTTTTTGTTTCATAAGAGTTCATAAGATGTTACACCAAAATCAGAATCAGAAAACATTTTGAATGTGATTATTGGTGAACAAAATGCACAAACCAGGAATGTGCTTTATAGACATTGTGCAACATAATAATTAAAGGTTCTATATTATGCCAAATTTACTCATGGGCTTTAAGCCATGTTAGAATGTTTATTACCTCCTCAAAAACATACCTGGAGTGCATCTTTATACTGTCTTTATAAGTTTAGTAGAAATGGGCAACTCCAGGACTGCAGTGCAGGTGTATGGTGTTTAAAAACACAGTGGAGCACAGTGGGAATATGAAGAGTCTGTGTGTTATGTGAATGAAACAAAATACAAATCTAGGTATGTTGTTGATGAGGAACCAACATTAAAGCATAGATCAGAAAATAGCGTAGCATGGGCTCTTAAGTAATAAATACATTACACATTATCTGCCCCATCTAAATAAACAAATGAGATACATAGATAGAAGAGAGATCTGCTTTAAATTCACTGGATGTGTGCTATTTTGGCATCCGTAAGCTTGTCATCACGTTGTAAGCATATATGGGATGTCTGATGCTGAGAGATACACACTGTGGTCATATCCAACAATGTGATCAGTGCAGAGGGCAGAAGAAAGTCCCAAATCTGTGTGCCACAAAGCCAGTTCCATCTGACAGATTTCCAAACAATGGCAACAGTCATGCATCAGGAACAATAATTACAGCTGAGTGTTTGGCCTTATAAATTGTGGCTATGGGCTGTCCGAGTTTCGTGTGAAGATCTGGCGTGTGCGCTTTACTGCGTTCACACGTTCCTATTAGACTTGAGTGCGTGCGTGCTCGAATTGTAAAAGTATGAGCTTGTTAATTTCAATAAGGGACATGGCCTTGTTGTGGTTTTGGGCAGATGGGCGGGAGAATACTTGAAGTGGCCAAGCAAGATCGCCAGAAATCTCTCCTCAAATTCCACCCCGCGCCGTCAGCCGTCATGGGACCGCTCTCTCTCACACTCTGTCTCCTGTCAAACAACCACCAAATCATTCTGTTATTTATTCAATGATATTTTTTCTTTTTTTTCTAAAACCTCCAAAATGTTTGAAAACTTAGTAAAAATCCATAAATATAGTGCAGTTCCCAACCTTTTTTGTGTGTTGTCTTACCCTCTGGATAGGATACCCCCTACTAATGTTTCTTTAGTAGACTAGGCCTAATTAAAATTGGAGCTCACCACCCGCAGAGGGGTTCATAGGGATGAATGGATGTATTTTCTTATTTTAATAATATTGATGCCCGCATATATACATACAAACACACAACAAAGAATATTTTACATTAATTCAGACAAAATAGTGAAATTGAGGATTAATATAAAACAAGTTTATTCCTGTCTTACTTGCAAAGCAGGGTTATTGTGCAATTACAATCAGATATCTGCAGTATACAAATGTAACTGAAGGCAGTTTGCAATTTCTTAAGTACTGCCATATGATAACAATGAAAATGTAAAGAGCTTCCCTGTGTGAAACACTAGCGTCCCAGCTCTGACTTTGATTCAAATAGATTAAATCAACATAATCGTCCAGTGTTGAGTTTTTATTTTTTGGCCATATCACCCAGACCTTCAAAGTACTCGTGTACCTTCCCAACCACCAGGGAAACACTGAGTATAAAATGTCTCAGAGTTTTAATTTCATTAAAGGAAAAACTTCATACCAGCAGTACATTAACAGCAATAGACAAATGATACAGAATTAGATTCAGTCCTTTTAAAAATGGTGGGTCGTACACATTCCTTTTCTCCCAAATTCTTTCCTCCCAGTTTCTTAAGCGCAAATGAGATCCAGATTGAATTAGTGATTGATTGATATTGAAAGGATCTATTTTTTAGGGTGAAGGATCTTAAGATTTCAGGACAGGCGGGTGGGAACTGTTGAAAAAAGAATACTTCTCTTTTCAATTCATCTTGACTTATTCTCACCGCATTTTAAGGCCCCACAGAGCTGCTCACATTGATTAAGGACGCTCACGCACACACATGGTTTTTGATGTCACATGATAAAATCCAGGCCGGACCAAAATGGGGCGCAGAAGCAGAGGGAAACATAATTGAAATGTTACTTTGTCATTTGATCATATAGTCACAACAGCAACAAGGCACCATTTTGTCATAAGACCCTTAGCAACCAACAGACCATAATATCAAAAGGAAATGCCCACGGATAATACGGTTACACCAAGGGAAAACCATTGACTTTTCTAATGTAGCAGAATGAGGTGAAAAAGAGAACTTTATCTAAACCACTGAGGATAAATGGTTCTAATGCTAAAATAACTATTAACAAATTAAACTAATCAATTAATAACTTTAATTAAATTTTTATTACAGTGGGCAAATGCATCAGTTCTGACTCTGCATTAAACGTCCCATGTTACACAAAATTGACTTGTGAAATTGAAGCCCTGTTAGAATGCTGTTACCTCATCAAAACATACCTGGAGTTGTATTTTATTTATTCAAACATGTTTAAGTAACCCTTTATTATTAGTCTGTCTACATCTCCAAACCTCTAAATGCTCCGTTCCACCTTGTAGAACATGAAGCAATAGCTTTTATGTTTACAGCTTCTGCCATTTGTTCAGGAGAAATGGACAAAATTATACAAATTATTCTTTTGGTGTGTGGCGTTTAAGAATATAGTGGAGCACTTCCTGTATTACCACATGGCATTACAAGGTGGAAAGTGTTTTCAGTTTCATGAACTAAATTTGGAGGGTTAGTGTGTTAAACGTGTGAATGAAACAAAACATCACTCCAAGTATGTTTGCGATGAGGAAACATAATGTAGATCAGAAAATAGCATAATGGGGGCCTGAAATCATAGATCCATAGTTAAAGGGGCACTATGTAACTTGTGGTTCTGACAGTTGCTTGTCTCCATGGAGAAGATACATGAAATGTTCCACAGTATGGCACTGAACTTCCCTATTGCATCATTACAGGTGTTTTATTGCTAAACATCTCCACGGAGACCAGCAGATCCCCCTGTTAGAAAGGATACACAGTCTCCTACTCCCTGCGTTTCATCATTTCAGTGTGAACAATATCAGTTTTGACACAAATGCTTGATTCTGATTTGTGCTGCTGACATGAAAGCAGTGCTCACATTTATATTTAGCCTGCCCAGATAAATAGAAGGCCCCATGTTTTGAAAATATCTCTAGTTGTTTTTGTGCTGCATTGTGCTATGTTTAGTGAACACACCCATGCAGGCTGGTGTTCAGGAAGTAGATACCCTCAGTCGGACATTGTGTCGATGGGCCATGCCACTTTCAGACACACATGTGCACACAAAACCAACAAGCGGCCCGCCTCTCATGTTTCCATGGCAATCTCCTCTAGCAATCTTCCCACGGTGCAGCGGAACCAAGCGCTCCACAGTAAAGGCGTTAGGGCTGCGTAGGGACAGGCCTATCTACATCCAACGCTCTCTAGGAGGAGTCTGCTCTTGACCCACTCTGCTCATCTCACTTGCACACAAACAATATAAAATGATAAATCTGACAAAATATGAATTATTTTTGTTATTTGTGATTGCCTCTTTATGTGTGCTGTTTATTTACAATGTTTAACCTGCAAGCCAGACCCTACCAGAGCAGTATCAGAACTGAAGAAGCTACTTCTTATGCTACTTTTGAGTGAGAGAAAAAATGGGAACACCAAGAAAAACAGAAGAAATCTTGTTTACATTTCCTAAATATATTATCTTAGTTACTGGCTGTTGTGAATACTGTAGCTTATGTAATTGGTACATGGCTGCATGGTCCATATTGCCTGAAAAATGTGGCAACATAATAAATAAATAAACATTTTAGACTGTCTTCCAGAAATCTTCATTGTGGGCAGTGGCATGTGACTGGAAGCACTACAGTCTGTGTGAAACCTTAGTATTGCGTGTCCTGTCAGAGATGCTGTTCTCACCGATCATCTTTCCCACACTCCTCACATCACCGCTATTGTTCCACAGCAAAGAATAATTAAAGGAGCTAGAAAAGGCAATGGAAGGTCCAGAGTGGTGCTTTAATTGAGAGGAGATGACTGTATATGAGAGGAGGGAGAGAAGGAGAGAGGGTAGGGAGCCAGGCACTGGGGGGGAGGAGAGGGGGCAGATCTGGCAACCCTGCACCAACTGCCAAAGTGCTATTTTTTCATTGGGCGACTGTCACAGCAGGAGAGAGAGAGGGAAGAGACATCAGAGAGGGGAGAATGTGATTGGATGCCAGAACTGGAGTCAAAAAAGTAACCATCTTGTTAGTTTTAGTAGTTGTCATGGGCCCTTGGGGGTCGATCACAGCTGACTCACAGAGGGACCAAGAGTGGAGAGAACATCCAGACTTCTGACAAACAACTTGGGACAGTTTGGCTTTTGTAAAGGACATCTCGGGAAGAGCTAAAAGGACAGGGTCTTTGCTATTGAAAATGAAGAGACCTCATGACTACAGTTCCCCTGACTCAGATACTGATGAGTTCATCGATGTGGGACAAGAAGACAGCTACTGGTGAGGAACTAACGCACACAAAACGAGCACATAGGCCAAACACAAAAAAAAGTAAAAAGGATAAGGGCAAATAAGAAAGACATTATGTTAGCTACAACAGTGTATCATAAAACATAGGTGAAATGTGTTATTGCAAAACTACAAAATGAGATTTATTGACACATCTGAGAAAAAAGGAAATATGTATATTTCATGTGGACAAGAACTGCAATTCAAAGTATTTCTATGTATTACTGTGAATGACCATTAATGTACACATACTTTATCCTACAAGAAGCCTGATACTAACGTTAAACTAGTTGTTTTTTGTATTTACTTACGTTTCAAATAATGAAATACAACAACATTCTAAAAAGAAAAAGAGAGAGAGAAAAAAAAATATCCACATGACTATACTAGAATAATAAATATTAAAGATAAAATTGTGTAAAAAGTTTTGAGCAGCATCACTGAGTGCCTTGACAGCAGTATTGGTTACATCATTGATGAGTGGAGAGCCAGCGGCACTAAAGCCCGAATTTGGATAAATCAAATTTGCGACATGACATGAGAACATCCAGCATGGCCCTTTGAAGCTCAGACCCCATCAAACATGAGAACTAAACAAAAACACACCACAAACTGGCAGCCTTCACTTTGGAATCTAATAGAACGTCAATGTGTGTGAACTGAGAGGAGCATCGCCACAGTGACTATATATGCCTGAAAATCATCGCCTCTGGGCTGTGTAATCATCTGTCTCCGAGCCTCCCTATAGCTCCCAAAGAGGAACAACATGTTATTTCACTGATGTCCAGAAATCCAACTTTTTCCTTATGGGTACTCCTGGTTTTCTTTGCCTGAAAAACAAAACTAGATTAAAGCTTTAGCCTATGTGCCATCCCTTCAGTCCTGCATTGTATTAGTGATAATAATAACAATATGGAGAAGAATTAAAGTTTCTCTTGTGTCTGCTCATGCCTTTGTACAGTGCGGTGACTGGTTCCATGTCCCCTGGTAGCGCCTCGCAGGTTCTGGCCCGAAAGAAGAGAAGAGGGGTGAGTGAATGCCTATGTTATGTGCTTTTATTTGTGGCTTTATTACTAACCAGGCGTATTGTACATATGGTAGATCATAGAGAAGAGGAGAAGAGACAGAATCAACCACAGCCTGTCAGAGCTCAGGAGACTCGTGCCTAGTGCGTTTGAAAAGCAGGTAATTGTTGTTAAGTTAATATAGTGAGTGCAAAAGCGAAAAATATTTAAGAATCTACGTGCTGTTGTAGGGTTCTTCAAAACTGGAAAAAGCTGAAATTTTGCAGATGACAGTGGATCACCTCAAACTGCTTCACGCCATGGGAGGAAAAGGTACAATTATTTATCATTTTGTGCATTACTACCACTCACATCCATTTTATTATGACAGTGTGTTTGTCTAAAAATATTGGTCACGTTCTTTTTTATATATAAAGGAATATAGAAAACAAGAATAGAATTTGGATTGAGCTTAACTCGGCATTAAATCATGCACCAATATTAAACTTGTGTCAGTGACAAAGTGAGGTAAACAGTCTGGAGACATTCCTTTTCTTCCCTTTCAATCCTTTTTTATTCTTTTTTTCTTTTTTATAATGCTCAGAAATACTTAATTTGGTTAAAAGTATAGATACAAAAAAGTTTAAGTTAAATTAAAAGCCAAAACTCATAAAAGAAAAAGTATTTAAGTAAAAATGTAAAAGCATTTCACAAAGATTTGAAAAATGTGATGTTTGGTCATTAAAAGCTACTTAATCGATAATTGCTTAAAACTTAAAACTTAGGCAAGATGTCACCATGAATGTTCTAAAATAAATAACCCCTTGGCCTTTTTTTATCTTAAGCCTTTAAAAAAGTACTTTGCTTTTCAGTTTTCAAAAAATGTAGTGGAGTAGAAAGTACTGACACCTGCTCTCAAATGTAGTGAAAAAAAGTAAAAAAGTAAAGTTGAAATACTTAAAAATTGTAGCCTACTTTAGCCTAGTACTCTTACTTTCTCCTACTTTCTATGAACATGAAGCGTGAGTGATATTTTACTTCATTTTGACTCTAAATTGAGCAACCCCATTCTAACTTTACTGTCTTTTATGCCAGGTTACTTTGACGCTCGAGCTCTGGCCGTAGACTATAGGACTCTGGGCTTCAGGGAGTGTGTGGGGGAGGTGGTGCGGTACCTGAGTTCACTGGAAGGGGATTCAGCAGACCCTATTGCTGCCCGCCTCGTGTCTCACCTCTCCCACTGTGCCAGCGAGTTAGACCCCCTCCTGCTCCAGCCTGCCCCAGCCTCCGCCGTGCCCTTCGCCCACTGGCACTGGCCTACCTTCCCTCCACTATCTCCTGCACCTCCAACGTCATCGTCGCCCCCTTTCCACCGCCGCGACCTGGCTTTGTTGGGGGCGTACTCTCCGCCAGTGTCTCTTCGTCTCAACCCTCCTCCTCCTCCTCTTGTTGCTCCGAGTGCCCTGACCACCCCTGTGCACCGGGTGTCCTCCCTCACCGCGTCCCCGCTCCACAGAGGAACACAGCCGCCCCATCACAGTGTGTCCAATGTCTCTCCCCGTCCACCGTCCCCTCCGGCGTCTACGTCTGTCTCAACTGCCTCGTCTTCACCTCCTGCACAGGCTTCTTTTAGACCCTTCGCACCACTGGGGTCCCCCACAGCCCAGCGGAGGAGTGTGAGTGTATCAAGCAAGTCAAGTCAAGCATGGGGGACAGAGATTGGAGCATTCTGACAGCTATCAATGCTTTTATCTACTAAGGACTTTTTGCAATAAATATGGACTTACAATAGGTTGTCATGAATTTGAATGCTGGAATTTATACTTCGGAGTATGCATGTAGTGTTACATAGAATTTGACAGATGGAGAAAGATATGTGCAGCCATAATGCGATAGTGCACTTTTTTGTTTTAGCTATGTGAGGCAAATCAGGAAATGATCACAATGCATTTTTTGTTTTACTTGTTTTAAAAATAGGAAATCAGTAATGTATGATTTGTGATCATAAGCCATCAGTGGTGGAACGTAACAAAGTAAAAGTAGCAAAGAACTGATCTTAGGTAAAAAATCTAGGTATCTGTACTTTATTTAAGTAGATTTTAATGTGGATACTTTTTAGTTTTACTTCACTACATTTGAGAGCAGGTGTCTGTACTTTCTACTCCACTACATTTTTGAACAGGATTGAAAATTAAAGGTATTTTTATGATAGTTTGAGATTTGCTGGAAATCCTGAGGGTTTATTTTTAGCATGTTCAGTTTGAGCAAATAAAAAAATAAATAAAAACAAGTGGAAACAATTCATTCAATTGTTTCTATTGAACAAAATTACACTTTAAAAAAAAAATCAAATTACTACATTTGAAGCCTTATTAGATCTCAAAATCAGTGCAAAAATACTTTTTACTCTTTAAGCTACCCTTTTTAAACTACTTACTTTTTTCATGTGATACTTTTCTTTTACTTCAATTTTTTTTTTTTGCTCCAGTATCTGATTTTTACTTAAGTAACAAAACTGAGTACTTCTTCCACCACTGTAAGCCATCAGTCAATGTTAAATCAGTTGTGATCCTTGAAGAGACTTGTGCATGAATTTCAGCACTTAAAAGCCATTTTAGAAATATCTGAAGTAGCCTATGCATAGGTTTCAGCTTCTTCTTATATGCAACACTTTCTGTAACCTAATATTTTATTTGTTAATCGGAATGACAATGATTTTGCATCATTCTGAAACCCGTGGATAATTAGATTTTATAGAATTTTTCGCCAGAGCCATATCAATCTTACCAAGCTAAGACTGGCCTTCTGACTGTGAAATTCTTGTTCAAATAATTTGGGTTTTAAATGTGTTCATAAAGTGCCTTGATCCTTGTTGGCTGTGTGTTCTGAATATGCTGATCATGTAATTGCTCCTTTAACTTCTATCAATACAAATGGCAAAAGGAATAGTTGAGGAATAGTTGTGGTATTTCTTCCCCGCTCGTATCCCCCTGTGTCTGAAGTGTCTCCATGACGGCTGGGGTGCGGGGGGCTGCGGTCTCGTGGTGACAGCGGATAAACATGGTGGGAGCTGCCGATGTTTTTGGGATACCACGGCGACGCAAACAGACCCATCACCATGCCCTCTAATTGACCAGTCCCTGTAATCAAGTTCAGCCTCATATCAGCCAGCACTGTCTCTCCGCCATTCTTCCCTCTCCAATCTTGCGGTACACCAGCGGATATCTTTCTGGCCCGTTTTGTCTGCGCCACTGTCTCCTTAACAATAGAAAGTCAGAGGGAGAAAACAAAAAGAAAGATCTGAGGAGATGTGGTTTAGATGCTGATACTGGGTAGATGTTCAATAAGAGGATCAAAAGGCCAGGGTTGACGGCAGAGGACCACTGCGGAGAGTGAAAAAGTTCAAATCAAGTTGTGCAGAAACTACAAAAAGAATTGATTTAAAAAAATAAAAATAAAAAATACACTTTCGGCCATACTTCCTTGACATTGCCTAATCTAATCTCTAATCTTTAAATCTAAGCAGGGTTGGGCTACTGTTGTGTCCTTAGGCAAGACTTATTACTCACTTTGCCTAGAATAAATACTACATGAGTGAGTGGTGATGGGTGGAGGGGCCACTGGCACAGACTGGCAGCCTCTTTTGTGTAGCCCAGGGCAGCTATGGCTACACAAATGTGGAGTGAAATAATAATGCAATATAAAGTGCTTTGGGTGCATTGAAGGATGTTATATAAATGATCAGTTACATTTATGCAAAGTGAACCTCAACTTCGGGAATTTTGGATTGCAAATATAAATCTCCATGTGATTATGAATTTAAGTGCAATAAGGCCTAGTTACTTGTTTGCAAAGCTTAAGGGATTGCATATGGAGCGGAACCTCTTTTACTCATGTCCGAAGCCCTTTCTGCAATGCCAGTATGATGAATGGCAGTTACAACAAGTTGTTTCTCAAGCGGGGCATAATTGAGCAGCGCAGGGCCAGAATGTCTCCTCTGGGATGAAAAAGCTGAAATGAGCCTTGTGTGTTTATTGCTGCTGCGTGCTTTGATCCACTTCAGGATGCAATGTCTGTGGCTTGTGGTCCCCGCTGTGTGTGTGCTGCTAAGTGCATATTGTTTGTATGAGTGCATGAGCTCTATGGGCGAGTGTGTGATGCGAGCGCACAGGCCTGGCGTCAGGAGCGGACCGCGGGGCAGCGTCGTTCCCGTGCGAGGCTGGACGGCGGTCGGAGCGGCGGTACGGTGGTGGAATGTTTGGCATGCTGTTTGCACACACGCGTCGGATGGCACTATTCTGGCCTCTGACGGAGAAGCACAATCAGCGCCACAGCTTCCAGACAGGACAGCCACAGTCACACTGCGCTGAGCTTCCCACGGGGGAGGGGCGCACCCGTGGGGCAGGAGAGAGGAGAGGCAGAGGGCCCTCTACTGGCATCAGTGTGGTGTGTACATACTGCGATCACTGGGTCTATAGTTAATATGAAGTAGCCTATGAAGTGAACCTAAAATATGTTGGATGTAATGTGTCTATTCTTTTAGTAATGAGTTTTGAGTAGGTGTGGTTTAAAAATGTATTCATGGATTTCAGCTTTGGGGAACTTTCTAAAGCGCTATCCCTACACTAAACTTCTCACATTAAAAAAGCTGAAAATAAACACAAAGCAGACATAAGTATCAAAATAATGAGTCATAGAAGCTATTCATTATTCTCTACTCAGCTCAAAACTTATTGTAGTTCAGGAAAATAACATTTCACACTAGTGCAGAGAAAAAAATACCATGCATGATAAATATTAACCCAAAAAATGATTGTTCTACCATTTATTGAATGATAAATCAATATAATAATTATGATGACAGGCCTAATAACCACAATGAATTTGAGCCAGATCACCCACTGTCTGTTGCTCAGTTTAAGGGGACATGTTCATATAGTACACATGTGTCAAACATGCGGCCCGGGGGCCAGATCCGGCCCTCCAAGACCTTTAATCTGGCCCTCGGCTGATTTTTCTATTAAAATACTTAAAATTTTCAGATTTTTCTGTTAATTTTCTGCACCGTTTAGCATAGCAGCGTCTCCGGCGTTTCTGTACGTTGCGACTCCCACCAGAGCAGCACAAATGAAGACTTTCCTCTTTCCAAACGCTCTTAAAGGACGATCGTTTTGACTGTCGACCGTGACCCTCATCAGCAAAATGTCAAAAAATGAGAAAAGCAGATGCTGAGCTCAGGATTTCCCAAGAAAAATAGTCTAATTCTTATTTGTTGACAGAGGTGAATGGGAAATCTGTGCTCAGTGTGTTTGGAACAAGTGACGTTGCTCGAGGAATATAATCTTAAACACCACTACGAGACACGGAGAAAAATACAATAACTTGAAGAGAGAACTGAGTTTTCTGATCCGGCCCTTTTGGGATCAAAGTAGGTTGCATACGGCCCCCGGACCAAAATGAGTTTGACACCCCTGATATAGTATGTAAAAACACCTCATAAATCTATAAAAATATTTTTAATGATATAATCAGAAGGAAAGTTGTAGTGGAATTATAGTTTTCATGACTTTAGTTCAAAAAACTTTTTAAAAAATCTATTTAAACAACCTATCTTGTGACCGTCTACTACATTTTCTCAAAGCAAACCCGGACACCACATTAGCCAGTTTGGTTACGTTGATTGTGGCAGGAATTTTGATGACACACTTCAGATAGCAATGCTGGCTGGAAAAAAAATTGCTAAATTATTGATTATATTTTAATGTTAATTTATATGACATTACCACAACACGCTGTCAAAGAATTTCTCATTGACAAAGGGAAAAAACTGGCAGTTGGAGTCATCAGTGCATGTTCTCTGACAGCTTTCCACATCCTCCAGCAGAATAAAGCGCATGTCAGAGGTTCGGAAATCAGTCCTTTTGTCCCACTGTAAGCCAGTCTGTCCAAAATGAGAAACCAAATACAAATAAGTTATTACATTACAATAATAATAAATGCTAGCAACTTATATTGTACGTCATACTCTTGTCTGGTTGACAGAAGCGTGAAGGCAATCTCCAGATGTTACTCCACCTTTACCAGTGGTCACCATCTCATTGGGATTGTTCTTCAAGTAACATGAGATGCTTAAAATAATATCTGATATATATATATATATATATAGATAGATAGATAGATAGATAGATAGATAGATTGATTGATTGATTGATTGATTGGGCTGTGCACAGTATTTGGCAGTGCTCAGGAGAGACAGCAGGCATTTTCAAAAGGTCATTTCCAGGTATGTCAGCATTGGGGAAATATTTTGTCTGGCATTCTTTGGAAACAAACTTGAAAGTAACTTACTGATTTGCATGAAATACAGTTTTATAAATATAATGTACCATTGAAAAATAATCTGGCTTGTGTCTATCTGTGCTTTGTGAGAAAAGCCACATACCAGTCCACTCTTTTTTTCCACAACAGATGTAAATGGAACTGTCCAGCTGAACTTTAGATGACATTTGTACCTGAAAGCACAAATTAAACATTCTCTGTCTGTACTTCCATTGTGAGTAGGGTGCATTCTGCTGTGCTTGTATGTACCTAATTTTCTCATCTGAAAAAAGGCCGTTTGCCCATGTGAAAAACTGGAAGCCAGGGTCATGTGTGCAAGCTCTCTGACACTCCTCATAGTCAGTGGTGAACAGATAGTGATAGTCAGCCCCAGGAAAGTCCACGTTAGAGTACGTCTGATCAAAACATGGAGCTGGTACAACAAAGTTAGAAAGCAGCACTATAACCAACAATTTGACATTCTTAAAACCAACAATTTGACATTCTTCTACTGCAGAGGTTAGAATGTGACATAGGTGTCAGAGGGACCGCCCCCAAAAGGTTTAAATCCTATCCCTCAGATAGGTACCAATTTGTTAGTGTAAACCAGTGCACCTCTCCCTGCTCTAAAGTAGCTTGCGATGTTCCACAAGGATCTGTGCTTGGTCCAATCCTGTTTACTCTGTATATGTTGCCATTAGGTAACATTATCAGAAAACATGGCATTAATTTCCACTGCTATGCTGATGACACTCAGCTGTACTTATCAATGAAACCAAATCAGACTGATCAAATCGATAAGATCAGTGCCTGTGTGGAGGACATCAAAACCTGGATGACCCTGAATTACCTGCTCTTAAATTCTGAAAAAAACAGAGGTCATTGTTGTCGGTCCTAAAGGTCAGAGAGATTCTCTGTCCGACCAGATAATCTCACTTGACAATGTGAGTATAGCCTCTAGCTCTACTGTAAAAAACCTTGGAGTCGTATTTGACCAAAATCTCTCATTCACAGCTCATATAAACCAAGCTTGTAAAACTGCATATTTTCACCTGCGAAACATAACTAAAATCAGAAATATTTTGCCTAAAAATGATGCTGAAAAACGTATCCATGCATTTGTTACATCCAGACTAGATTACTGTAATTCTCTGCTCACCGTCTGCACTAAAGGTACTTTAAGAAGCTTCCAGTTGGTCCAAAATGCAGCGGCCAGAGTCCTAACAGGAACTAAAAGACGTGATCACATCAGTCCTGTGTTAAAATCACTTCACTGGCTTTCTGTCGAGTTTAGAATTAAATTCAAAGTTCTCCTCCTGACATACAAAGCCTTAAACAATATGTCCCCATCATATCTTCAGGATGCCATTGTCCCCTATCAACCAAATAGAGCACTTCGCTCTCAGAATGCAGGATTATTAGTGGTTCCTAGAGTGTCTAAAAGTACAGTGGGGGGGAGAGCCTATCAGTTACCAAGCTCCTGTGTTATGGAATCAACTCCCTGTTGATGTTAAACAGGCACCCACAGTCTCTTTATTTAAGACCAGGCTTAAAACCTTCCTCTTCGGAATAGCTTATGACCAGGTTACTTAGTTGATGTCACTAAGATAAGCTGCCGCAGGAGATAACAAGCAGTGAACAGTGCCTTTTAACACGGCAGCAACTGTGCTGATTAAGACGAGGTCAAAAACAGAACATTATTACATTGCACACTGTAAAATACTTTGACTTGAGGAGTGTCTGCATAGTCAGAGCAGTGACACAAAGATAATGAGTCTTCTCATGTTGGCTCCACTGGCTCCCCTCACCACTAGTGCTGCTACACTGGCTCAACCAGAGATTATATTAGGCTGAGTTTATGATTAAAGGACATGTTTACTTTAAAGCAGCCAGCAACTTTTGGCCTAAAACATGTCAGTAATCTGATTGTACTCATGATATATCATTTGGGTGAATATTTAATATTTGTAAACTGTATAAACTGTAGTCCGTGTCTTTTCTGCACAAATCTAATGTTTTGTGATAACACAATCAGACCCAGTTACTGGAAATTGATTGGGTAAGAAACTAATTCTGTTCCATAAGATGATTGATTCAACTCAAAACATGCCCGCACCCCTATGAACTAACATCAAGGACCATAATGTCCACCCTCCTGTGGGCTCACCACCTGCAGAGGGGTTCATAGGGGGGGTCAGGTGCTATGAGGATTGGGCAGCAAGCTGCCCCCGCGACCCAGCTGGATTAAGCGGGAGAAGATGGATGGATGGAAGATGATTGATTTCTTTAATAAAAAGCTTGGCAGGACAATTTTTAACTTTAGAGTGTGATGGGTTAATTACAGATTGTGGGGTTGTGAGTGCTGTAATGACGATTATTAAATGGTTGTAGAGTTCAGTGTTTGTACAAAATTAAAAACTGAATTATGCTGGTTTGATTTAGGTTATTTTCCATTTACTGATTCAGAAACTTCTTTAAATATTTGTAATGATGGGGACTACAGTACATGTAACAGACCTATAAAAGTGTATTTTCATTTTTGGCTCTACAGTACTAACATGTTTTTCTAGTGGGCTCCAAAAATACATTCACAACTTGCTCACTTTGAGTCATAAACCTTGAGGATGAATTCATGCATCTTCACATCCCTCATCTGGTCAGTCTGCTTCCCTTATCTAAAGAATTTGTAGGGTTACGTAAACGGAACAAGATGACCATCTAGTGGTCTATGTCAGAATGACAAGACCATTTCAATTACTGTAACACTTCACCAGTATACTATCTCATCACGTTTTAAAATAAACATATAAATAAATCATGTTAAATCAGGATAAAAACTGTGTTTTACGTTAACTTGTAATGAGATAAATTAAGTTTAATGAAGAGCAACAAGGTTTTCAAAAGTCATTAATAGTCATTTAGTTTAATAATTTCTTTAAATATTGTTTTCACTCTTAAACTTCATGTACAAATGTGAAAAAGTTGATTTTGCAAAAATAATTAGTAAATTGAAAACTTTATTTTGGTTTACAGTAATTAACTAGTGCATCATTTATGTCAAAGTAGACAAGTGCAAATTGAAGACAAGTAGTTAGATTTCGCTGAGCAATGGCTGGCCAGGTGATTCCTTCCAGGTTGGAGGCCAGGTCTTCTCAATGCTGGGACGAGTCTTTAGGTGGTTGTAGTAGCCAGCAAGATTGGGGTATTTTTCTTCAGACAACCTACAGAAGATAGACTTGAATACATGCTGGATGTGCGCGACTAGATAAACATAAACTCCACCCTCACCCGAATACTTACCCCATGCGGAAGAGCATAGCAACAACAGGAAATACAGTCACATCAGCCAATGTAAAGCTCTTCCCAGCCAAGTAGTGCCCATTACCCTGCAATACAAAAATGTAGTCAGAGGTACCATTACAAAGGTGTTTGCGTATATGCAGCTCTGCTGCATGCACACATTTTATTCAAACCATCTTGATTGAGAACTAAATGACCCAGCCTGAGACTTGCTAAATAAAGCTCTATAAATAAATAATGCTCTGTAAAGAGTCTTTGTGACATAGGTCTGAAAATCGCTATGTAAATAAACAAATAAATACATTTGGTTTAAATATTACCTTTTGCAGATAATCATCCCATAGTTTGACCTCAGCAGTCAGAGCTTCTTTGTTCCTTTTAAGGGTTGCTTCATTTCTCTCAGATTCTGGGATTCTCCAGATGTAGAAGGCAACATCAGCTGAAACACAAGGAAATTTAAAAAAAATAAACAAGATTCTTTACATCGTTGCAAAGTACTGCAGGAAAGCTGACCACAGTGGTTGAAGTAGGGGGGTCCAAACACAATGACCACATGCACAACTACACTGATGTCTCTTCAAAATAAACTCGGCTTTTATACTCAGTTTGTGGGTTAGGACGGCCCACGAGGCAAATCCATTAATAGTGGGTTTGAAATGAACCTCAATCCAAGACAAATATTGAAACTCTAAACAGTTCTCCCCTCCACATGACCTCACCCAAAGTTTATAAAAATGGCAGACATTTGCCACACCTTCCTTTTGTCTAGACCAGTGGTTCTTAACCTTGTTGGAGGTACTGAACCCCACTAGTTTCATATGCACATTCACCAAACCCTTCTTAATTGGAAAAATAAAATTTGTTTTTTTTTTTCAAATTCAAAACATAGGTATATATATTTTATTGGGGCACACATGTGAATCCATATTGCAGATATTCATCTGACCACTTTCTTTTTTTGCTTGACATAGGTAGTATGAAGGGAAAATATTAAGAAAGAAATTACACAACACCATCACGACAGTCGCCAGTCGACAGACATCTATTGCGTGCACAAAATTTCCTGGAGCCAATAACGGCCAAACGGGGACTGTCATCATGAATCATATGAGCTGGATGTGTGTCTTGATCCCTGTCGAACCCCTGAGATTGACTCACCGAACCCCTGGGGTTCGATCGAACCCAGGTTAAGAACCACTGGTCTAGACCATGTGGGGAACAAGAAAAGTATGAATGTATGTGAATATACAAGCGTAAAAAATGAAATGTTTGAAAAAATAAAGTACACGTTTTGTGTAATAAATTAAGAAATGGTGAAGTGACAAAAAATATGAGACAGTGAATAAAATACAAATGGTTTGTCACAAGTACTTAACCAATATTCAAAAATGTTTTCTTACTAAATGTTGTAATACAGTATAAATTTGAACCATTTCCTTTCCCATTGCCAAAGTTGGATGGATATTGCACAACGTCCAACTCTGACTTAAAATATGAAGTCCATCATCACTCTGCCCATGAGATTCTTCATGGAATTAACTGAACACATGACTCTGCACTGTCACATCTTAAATACTATGCATTTTTGCAAGCCACTTGTTTTGAAAAACCTTTGGATTGGGGGAGTGTGCTTGGTGTCTCTGAGGATATTGACTACAAGAAGTCAACTCTCTGTGGGTTTGAAAACTAAACTGTTGCTTGGAGCTGTTTGTGTCCCAACACACAAAGACCTACAGTAACACTGCAGCCATGAAGAGATCAGAACGCCTTAAATGTCCTATATAACCTGAACTGTCCCATGTTCTATTCAAACTTGTAAACGTTTTAAAGAATGAAATTTTAAATGTACCAAATTTGGACCTGAGTGTAGTCCCTTCATGCAGCCGCTGCCTCATCATTGCTCTGTCCATTGGGTCTTGTGGCACCAGCGCAGTTCCTTGGCCCTTAAATGTGTCCTGTTACCATAAGTACAGAATGAAAAATTATAGATGTGTACAATTTGTCTATTGGCCACTGTTGCATAGTTCAGGGACTTTGACTATTGCAAAAAATTAATGTTTACCTCCAAATACTCGCAGATGGCAATTGACTCGTTTACAATTATTTTTCCATGTTGGAAAGTAGGAAACTAGAAAAAAAAACAGGAGAGATTTCAAAACATTTGCCTAGATGCAAAATATAATGTTAAACTAGTTCAGGTCCAGAATATAAATTGAAAACATACCTGGCCCCTTGGATTGAGTTTAAGAACTTCTGGTCCCTTGTGGTCTTTTTTCTCAAAAGACAGCAACTTGCTGTTGTAGCCCTGCAGGCCCTTCTCCTCCAGAGCAATCAAAGCCCTCCAGCATGGGGCAGAGCCGGAGCCCCAGTACAGAGTCATATCCTTGGCCATAGTTTGATAATTACCGTGTTTCTTCAAGAAAGCAGGTCGGAATGTTGACAGAACTCTCAAGTTCAACTTGGAGTGTGGAAGTCCGCTGCTTTTATAGGAGCCATTTTGTGGGCGGTATTGGTGGATTCAAATCCTATGACCCACTTTTCTATTATCAGAGTAATCACAGACACAAAGTGTTGTTACGTAATGCTACAACTATTACGTCTGCTGCAAAAACTGGACTGTATTTGCATTTAAATTATACACATTATGAAGTTACTGCACAATTTATTGTTAAACTGTTAATACTGCACTTAATCATTCACTGTGTTTTGTTTTCCGTTGTGTACAGGCCCAGTGCTGCACCATAGACCGTGCACTGACTGCTCACGGTGACTCAGCATTTTTCATTCACTTTACTTCACCCTCAGCCAAGGAACTGACTCAGCCACTTTTCCCTTGCACAAAATCACCGTTGCAAATGCATCGTATTTTATTGTTTAAAAAATGCAACAAACATTTTAATGCTATATAAAAATTTGTATTACAAAAGACAACTTTCAGCACGTTTGGTATTATTTTGTTGGTGATTATAAATTCAGTTTGAGTTTAAAGGGATAGTTTGGGATTTCTGACATGAATCTGTGATTTACCTCCCGACAGCGTCCGGTGAGCCAAGTTCTTGCCCGATTTTGGTGCTGACGAAAGTATCCGGCAAGTTGGCTGAGCTCACGAAAATAAAGCGTTTTTCTTCTCAAAACAATATGTGTTCAAAAGCATGACACATTTGCGTCACAAAACGTGAAGGGCAAAAAAGTCAGACCTCATAATCGCTTGGTACTATTTTGAGGCACCGGTATATAAGCCGCATCCACTCTTTTATTTTTTTTTAAATGAAGAAAAAAGTTATACAAGCTGCAACTGGGCTATAAGCCGCTGATATCTATGTTGAAAAATGAGATATTTACTGCATATACACAGCGATTTTGTACTGTAAATGTACATTTATGTACCTGAACAGATTCTTTCTGAACAGTGCCTTTTAACACGGCAGCAACTGTGCTGATTAAAACGAGGTCAAAAACAGAAAAGAACCGGTAAATGATTACTTTCATTTCTCCTGTGCAGTGAAACCACAAGTCATTTTAATCATCTCCGCTGACGCCAAGCTAGAGGTCTGCGGGACACAATTTTCAGTCCCGCTCCCGCGTCGTGCGGCCGCGCTCCCGCCCGCGCCCGCAATAAACTTTCAGAATGTTCTTTCAGAATGTTCTTTCAGAATGTTCTTTCAGAATGTTCTTTCAGATGCTCTTATTATACATCCATGGTCCCGCGCTGCACTGTTTTGTGTTGGGTCCCGCGGGTGCAGGGCTCTACAGCGGTTTCCTTCCTGGAGCAAGATCGATGAATTCAACTTATAACGTGCAACATACAAACTCCTTCGTGTGCTTCTCATGATGAAGGGGCGAGGATTTGAAAATAATTACCAGTTAGTAATTTGTCGTGCGTGTTATATCTGCTAAATAAAAAGTAGCGTATTCTTCTTTGCATTCATTTTCCGTCTATCTTTTTTTGAAATTCCGGTTAGAGCGCCGCTAGCGGTGGAAGAAAAATCCCCGGATTAGCCGCTCCTTTGCAAAAGCCGCATGGTTCAAAGCCTGGGAAAAAAGTAGCATCTTTTAGTCCAGAAAATACGGTATGTTCTTGTTAGGGCTATAGTGTATCTTTTTTATGATTATTTGAACAAAAAAGTGTCAACTTGGATTTAATAATAAACGGGTAACCAAATTTCGTAATAACCTAAAGCCAGAGGATTTGCTTCCAAATATTTTGATGCACAACAGCCATTTTCATTCAAACATCTGACACATCCATTTTTGTCAATTTGAAGGGAATAGTCACACCTCCACCTAGTGAATTGTTTCATATCAACATCAAATACTTTCTAATAGCTTCTCATTAAACTATAATATGTGTTGACCAGAAATCCTACGGTTATTTGAGTTTGGCCTACCTGTTATCTCTTGTCCAGTCTGTATGGACAAACGTAAAGAAGAGGCAGGAGAGGTGCTGAGTATCTGCTGCCATATGGAGAGTAGACAAACTCAATGTCTGTTCCTGGTAAATCCACACTCTCCAGAAGCTCTTGGTGACACTCTGATTGAGAAAAAGAAAGGTTTGTTATTTCACAAAAATACCTTAGGTTACTTATCACAACATTATTACATTGCACACTGTAAAATACTTTGACTTGAGGAGTGTCTGCATAGTCAGAGCAGTGACACAAAGATAATGAGTCTTCTCATGTTGGCTCCACTGGCTCCCCTCACCACTAGTGCTGCTACACTGGCTCAACCAGAGATTATATTAGGCTGAGTTTATGATTAAAGGACATGTTTACTTTAAAGCAGCCAGCAACTTTTGGCCTAAAACATGTCAATAATCTGATTGTACTCATGATATATCATTTGGGTGAATATTTAATATTTGTAAACTGTATAAACTGTAGTCCGTGTCTTTTCTGCACAAATCTAATGTTTTGTGATAACACAATCAGACCCAGTTACTGGAAATTGATTGGGTAAGAAACTAATTCTGTTCCATAAGATGATTGATTTCTTTAATAAAAAGCTTGGCAGGACAATTTTTAACTTTAGAGTGTGATGGGTTAATTACAGATTGTGGGGTTGTGAGTGCTGTAATGACGATTATTAAATGGTTGTAGAGTTCAGTGTTTGTACAAAATTAAAAATTGAATAATGCTGGTTTGATTTACCGGTAGGTTATTTTCCATTTACTGATTCAGAAACTTCTTTAAATATTTGTAATGATGGGGACTACAGTACATGTAACAGACCTATAAAAGTGTATTTTCATTTTTGGCTCTACAGTACTAACATGTTTTTCTAGTGGGCTCCAAAAATACATTCACAACTTGCTCACTTTGAGTCATAAACCTTGAGGATAAATTCATGCATCTTCACATCCCTCATCTGGTCAGTCTGCTTCCCTTATCTAAAGAATTTGTAGGGTTACGTAGACGGAACAAGATGACCATCTAGTGGTCTATGTCAGAATGACAAGACCATTTCAATTACTGTAACACTTCACCAGTATACTATCTCATCACGTTTTAAAATAAACATATAAATAAATCATGTTAAATCAGGATAAAAACTATGTTTTACGTTAACTTGTAATGAGATAAATTAAGAGCAACAAGGTTTTCAAAAGTCATTACTAGTCATTTAGTTTAATAATTTCTTTAAATATTGTTTTCACTCTTAAACTTCATGTACAAATGTGAAAAAGTTGATTTTGCAAAAATAATGAGTAAATTGAAAACTTTATTTTGGTTTACAGTAACAAATTAGTGCATCATTTATGTCAAAGTAGACAAGTGCAAATTGAAGACAAGTAGTTAGATTTCGCCGAGCACTGGCTGGCCAGGTGATTCCTTCCAGTTTGGAGGCCAGGTCTTCTCAATGCTGGGACGAGTCTTTAGGTGGTTGTAGTAGCCAGCAAGATTGGGGTATTTTTCTTCAGACAACCTACAGAAGATAGACTTGAATACATGCTGGATGTGCGCGACTAGATAAACATAAACTCCACCCTCACCCGAATACTTACCCCATGCGGAAGAGCATAGCAACAACAGGAAATACAGTCACATCAGCCAATGTAAAGCTCTTCCCAGCCAAGTAGTGCCCATTACCCTGCAATACAAAAATGTAGTCAGAGGTACCATTACAAAGGTGTTTGCGTATATGCAGCTCTGCTGCATGCACACATTTTATTCAAACCATCTTGATTGAGAACTAAATGACCCAGCCTGAGACTTGCTAAATAAAGCTCTATAAATAAATAATGCTCTGTAAAGAGTCTTTGTGACATACGTCTGAAAATCGCTATGTAAATAAACAAATAAATACTTGCTGGATACATTTGGTTTAAAATTTACCTTTTGCAGATAATCATCCCATAGTTTGACCTCAGCAGTCAGAGTTTCTTTGTTCCTTTTAAGGGTTGCTTCATTTCTCTCAGCTTCTGGGATTCTCCAGATGTAGAAGGCAACATCAACTGAAACACAAGGAAATAAAAAAAAAAATAAACAAAATTCTTTACATCGCTGCAAAGTACTGCAGGAAAGCTGACCACAGTGGTTGAAGTAGGGGGGTCCAAACACAATGACCACATGCACAACTACACTGATGTCTCTTCAAAATAAACTCGGCTTTTATACTCAGTTTGTGGGTTAGGACGGCCCACGAGGCAAATCCATTAATAGTGGGTTTGAAATGAACCTCAATCCAAGACAAATATTGAAACTCTAAACAGTTCTCCCCTCCACATGACCTCACCCAAAGTTTATAAAAATGGCAGACATTTGCCACACCTTCCCTTTGTCTAGACCATGTGGGGAACAAGAAAAGTATGAATGTATGTGAATATACAAGCGTAAAAAATGAAAGGTTTAAAAAAATAAAGTACATGTTTTGTGTAATAAATTAAGAAATGATGAAGTGACAAAAAATATGAGACAGTGAATAAAATACAAATGGTTTGTCACAAGTACTTAACAAATATTCAAAAATGTTTTCTTACTAAATGTTGTAATACAGTATAAATTTGAACCATTTCCTTTCCCATTGCCAAAGTTGGATGGATATTGCACAACGTCCAACTCTGACTTAAAATATGAAGTCCATCATCACTCTGCCCATGAGATTCTTCATGGAATTAACTGAACACATGACTCTGCACTGTCACATCTTAAATACTATGCATTTTTGCAAGCCACTTGTTTTGAAAAGCCTTTGGATTGGGGGAGTGTGCTTGGTGTCTCTGAGGATATTGACTACAAGAAGTCAACTCTCTGTGGGTTTGAAAACTAAACTGTTGCCTGGAGCTGTTTGTGTCCCAACACACAAAGACCTACAGTAACACTGCAGCCATGAAGAGATCAGAACGCCTTAAATGTCCTATATAACCTGAACTGTCCCATGTTCTATTCAAACTTGTAAATGTTTTAAAGAATGAAATTTTAAATGTACCAAATTTGGACATGAGTGTAGTCCCCTCATGCAGCCGCTGCCTCATCATTGCTCTGTCCATTGGGTCTTGTGGCACCAGCGCAGTTCCTTGGCCCTTAAATGTGTCCTGTTACCATAAATACAGAATGAAAAATTATAGATGTGTACAATTTGTCTATTGGCCACTGTTGCATAGTTCAGGTACTTTGACTATTGCAAGACATGAATGTTTACCTCCAAATACTCGCAGATGGCAATTGACTCGTTTACAATTATTTTTCCATGTTGGAAAGTAGGAAACTAGAAAAAAAAAAAAACAGGAGAGATTTCAAAACAATTGCCTAGATGCAGAAAATTAATGTTAAACTAGTTCAGGTCCAGAATATAAATTGAAAACATACCTGGCCCCTTGGATTGAGTTTAAGAACTTCTGGTCCCTTGTGGTCTTTTTTCTCAAAAGACAGCAACTTGCTGTTGTAGCCCTGCAGGCCCTTCTCCTCCAGAGCAATCAAAGCCCTCCAGCATGGGGGAGAGCCGGAGCCCCAGTACAAAGTCATATCCTTGGCCATAGTTTGATAATTACCGTGTTTCTTCAAGAAAGCAGGTCGGAATGTTGACAGAACTCTCGAGTTCAACTTGGAGTGTGGAAGTCCGCTGCTTTTATAGGAGCCATTTTGTGGGCGGTATTGGTGGATTCAAATCCTATGACCCACTTTTCTATTATCAGAGTAATCACAGACACAAAGTGTTGTTACGTAATGCTACAACTATTACATCTACTGCAAAAACTGGACTGTATTTGCATTTAAATTATACACATTATGAAGTTACTGCACAATTTATTGTTAAACTGTTAATACTGCACTTAATCATTCACTGTTTTGTTTTCCGTTGTGTACAGGCCCAGTGCTGCCCCATAGACCGTGCACTGACTGCTCACGGTGACTCAGCATTTTTCATTCGCCTTACTTCACCCTCAGCCAAGGAACTGACCCAGCCACTTTTCCCTTGCACAAAATCACCGTTGCAAATGCATCGTATTTTATCGTTTAAAAAATGCAACAAACATTTTAATGCTATAAAAAATGAGTATTACAAAAGACAACTTTCAGCACGTTTGGTATTATTTTGCTGGTGATTATAAATTCAGTTTGAGTTAAAGGGATAGTTTGGGATTTCTGACACGACAGCCGCGCACGAATCGAACACTTTTATCAGTAGTTCAGCATTGTTTACATACTCAGATCGTTGTATATACTCTTGTATAAGCTATATAAGACTGTATATCAAAAATGGTGTGGACTTGTGATTTTCCAGGCTGTAACAACAAAAGTCCAGCTTCAACTTGTCCCAATCTGTCCCTCCTCTCTCTCTCTGCCCGTTCTCACTCCATCGGGTGAATTTGGGCATCAGTATATTCGGGTTCATAAAGAAATCCCTTTGGCTCTGTGCTAAATGTCTTCATTTTCGGTTACAGTGTACTCGTTACTTTCCGAGCAGTAAACAGTGCAACAGGCGCGGCTGTCACCTGGCGACATTGTGGAGTGATATGACCTGGAGAGAAAATAGTACCAAGCGATTATGAGGTCTGACTTTTTGCCCTTCACGTTTTGTGATGCAAATGCATCACTCTTTTGAACACATATTGTTTTGAGAAGAAAAACGCTTTATTTTCATGACCCCAGCCAACTTGCCAGAGCTACTTTCATCAGTACCGAAACGGGGAAGAACCATAGACCGTCTATGGGAAGAACTCTGCTCACCGGTCGCTGTCGGGAGGTAAATCAGTGTTGATGCACAACACTGCTGTTGGGGATGCCATACTTATTCATGGCAAAAATCTACTATCCCTTTAAGGAAACCATAAACCTTTATACAGTCTATGAAGGAAACTCACCATGACTACGCATTACTCAGCACAAAAGGCGTCATTGACTCAATAAATGGGTTACTCAGTAAATAGGTCGAAAGAAAGAAAGTCAGCGATCATCATAGCAATTAATAACTACATAATATGAAGAAATTAAATTTGAAGGACTTGTGCATTATCAAACCATTAAGTTTTTTTTTTTTTTTTTTTTTTTGCATAAATAGCTACCCTGGTCTGCCAAGACTACACAATTAAATTCTGCTATTCAGTTAAACATATGAGGCTGGCTCACTGGGCAATAGACTAATAACCATAGCCTATAAATGTGTACTGTCCCTGTTTCATTAAATAAATAAACTATAAAATTGGAAATCAAATCATTGAATCATTAGCATACGGGCTACAAGCTATGAGATATACATATTATGGAATTTAGACACAAAGAATGTGTGTCTTTGAATTTGCCCCAAAAATCTATTGGGGGCTTCAGCTACACACTGAATAATGTCTGATCTGAACTTCTTTTGGTGAGCCCCATAAATAACATCAACAATAAAAGCCAATAATGATTCCCTCTGAATCATCAGAATGTTTTGATCTCCAACTACAGCAGGAGACAGCTGAGGCTGCACAGGGGAGCTCCCTGCTGTGACCCCTGTTGTAGCAGAGAAAATGACTTCCTCCACTCTCTTCAGGGCTTCAACATATGTCATTTTGTACTGCTCTTTTACTGACTGTACCTTCTTGGCTTTCACAAAAAAGTCTGCACTCCCTATAACAGACCTGGGTATTGTACAGCTCCTAGGCCACATACGGCCCTTTGGTTGACTCTGACCGGCCCCTTTAAGCTAATTTGGAATTACAAAATAAACATAGGCCTATTTTATAATTTTACCTCACACATAGACTAAAGCTGCATCACATTTATTTTAAAGGTGTTTTTTATGACATTTTTTGTAAGGCAACCTCACTTTTTCATTGCTTAGTCATAACATATACTCTTACTAGTCTTACCAGTGTGTCAAAACAATGCTATTTACTCCTTTTTATAAGGAAATACAATTAATATTGTGCAGAACTGAGTTAAACATTTTGGTCCGGCCCTCCACAATATTTTCTGTTTCTCATGTGAACCCCTTGAGAAAAAAAAAAAGCCCAGCCCTGCCCTAGAAGATGCCATGAGCTTCACCGCAGGTACAGCACTTTAAGGCTGAAACACCACACTTGGAGATATCTTGCTCTGCAACTGTTACCACTTTTCCCCCAAATATTTTATTTATTTTTTGAGCTTTAGTCAGCTACTCACACCCCATGCAAAAAAACAAAAGAGCAGCATTCTGTACCACCTGAGCATTTACGTTGTCCCTCGCATTCTTTAAGGACTCAGTTATTTTCGCAGGGTTCATGCCCCTAATACCCTCCCCTGTCTCCCTCTTTTAATTTCTAGACAACCTTATAATCCAACACAGATTTCGCCGTCTTAATGTCTCTGCTGCCTTCCTTCTCCAGGGAAGTGTCAGACATATCCCGTTTTCTGTTCCCTTTTCTATCCCAATTACCCCCAGACGCGGAAGGCATACCCAGAATGCGGCCACTGGATAGCCAAACAAACGCAGAAACACCGCTGTACCGGGCCTTCACCGGCCGTCAGCTGGTGCCCCACAAATGCCTCCCAAACTCACAGATAAACAACAAAGTATAAAAACTCACTAGCAATGACTTAAGACCTAAATTTAACAATGTTGTCATGTAGCAAAATAGTAAGAGCTTGAATTACGCGCCACCGGCTCCTAACATTGGAACACTATATAGAAATTATTATATCTATGACAGCGGAGGACTCCGTCATCACCACTGTACATGCCACATGCCCAGACCCATGATGCCCAGAACAATAATGCCCAAAACCATGATGCCCACAGCAATGATGCCCAGAGCCCATAGAACTATAATAAAATCTTATTATACATCCTTGCCAGAGCCGTAATCCCCTTCCCACTTGGTCGCATCTTTCATGACGCAATATATGCGACTGCAAGGAGGTCAACAGCGAACGAATTGTTCACAGTTAACTTAATAACCAAAACTTAACTACTTTAACATCCCATTCTCTTTATACTAAATTTATACTACCGAAAGGTAAGAAGTTACATCCTATAACAATATGTTCTAGTCCTATCGGATAAATTAACCCTATGTGCCAGTGTTATTACCCTTTCTGGATTTTTTTTTCGGCTAACGTTAGCACCACAAGTTAACGTAATGTCTTGCTGACAAACATAATTAATCCTGCTAAATGGTTCAGCTTTAGTTTATCTGCACTATACATTTACCATTGCTTTACATGTTATATCTGTTTTAGGCTCGAAAACGCCACAACAACGCGAAGATGTCGTATATGTTGCCACATCTTCACAATGGATGGCAGGTTGATCAGGCTATTTTATCGGAGGAAGACAGAGTTCTCGTGATTCGTTTTGGTCACGACTGGGACCCCACTTGCATGAAAATGGATGAAGTTCTTTACAGCATCGCCGAAAAGGTAAGGTTACAGTGATACGTATTTACATGTGGTTAGCTATTATTAGCATCATAAGCTATATCTATGGATTGAAGCTAGTTATTTTAGCTGTAGCGTTAGCAGATGATGTGCTCAATGGCGACACACACTGGTAACATAGACCTGGTCACTCAGAAGTGTCATTCAAGTTTATTCACCTATTTGATGTAGGATATTTGTTAAGCTACAGCAGCAACAATTCACTGGTAAACAAGATACTGTAAAAGGCTGCTTGCCAACATAAAACTGTCCTTTTTGTTTTTACAGGTGAAGAATTTTGCAGTCATCTACCTGGTCGACATCACAGAAGTACCAGACTTTAACAAGATGTATGAGTTGTATGATCCATGCACTGTGATGTTCTTTTTTAGGTAATACACTTTAAAATGTATTGTTTTCTTATTCTAGCATTATTTAGCAATTATTTAATTTAAAATCACTGTATTTGTTGCAGAAACAAGCACATCATGATAGATCTGGGAACTGGAAACAACAACAAAATCAACTGGACAATGGAAGACAAACAAGAAATGATAGACATTGTAGAAACCGTTTACAGAGGAGCAAGAAAAGGAAGAGGTCTTGTGGTTTCTCCTAAAGACTATTCTACAAAATACAGATATTGATGTTTTTATTTTATGTTATTATTATTGGTATTGGTCTGTGTAATGTTTGGATATGTATACTTTTTTATTTGAAAAATATCAGAAGATACTGCCAGTAAAATGGACAATTTACAACAATGATGCCTAAAATTTGGTCTTAAAATTGTGTGTTCCCCTCTGTTTATATGCAGCACCCATTTGACAATAAATGTTTCATTTGCATGTCTTCTGTATTGCAGTGTAGTATTATCTCCACCAGATGGCGCCAATGATTTGTCTGTTATATAGGTTCTACATTGCCCTACAATTATACTGAAATAGCAAATTGTAACAGTTCATGATGTAGTTTATTTAACTTTAAATGGTTTATTTAATTCAATCCCAAAGCCACTTCATTATTTATTGACCAACCACTGTGTGTGCTTAAAGTTTGTATAAAGAAGGGGTTTCACTTGCTATAAACATATGACCCTTTGTGTTGAGGAAGTCCTTCTATATACATGCTGACACTTCATTTCGGAAGCACTTTGAAGCAGACATTCTTGTAGAAGCTTGATTTCCTTCATCTGAGCGTTCGACTATATTGTGAAATTCATATTTTTTTTTATAGGTATGCATTTAGGTCTTGGACTAACATGCACTGTTTTCTGAATCTAATAAGTTATACTGCAAAAAGGTGTACTCTTCAGTCCTTTTGTCTGTTTAATTTCCATAACCATACAGCCTGCTATGCAGCACCCGCGGAGCTTGTGGAGACTGGTATTGTGCTGTTGGCCCGTACACAGCATGACGTTGGGTTGGGTGCCTCCACTGGTCCATTATGATTTATATTATCATGCATTGTTGATTCTTATTAGGGTTAATCAGCTCAGCCTACAGGGAATGAAGAGGTCTAAACATGTTGACATGCAAAAGAGTCTTCATAAATACTTAGTTGGAGAATAGACAAATTGGTCATCTATATATGTTGTACCCCCTACAGGGAAACATGAGAACCAGTATGATGTATGAATTTAACAACTCAAGTCATTGTAAAAGTCAACGTGATTCGGTGTAATAAATATTTCACAGGTATTTGGTTGTTTTGATCAGCCTGGCTGATAAAAAAAAAAAGCTAATTCTGAATTAAACGTGTCAGAAAACACATTGCACTGCTGTGTACGGGGCAACTTGTCTATGTAAACAAAATGATAACAAAATTAGAATAACTAGCAATATGTAAGGTCTAATTAGTATATGTCTCAAGAAAATGTGGTCATTCAAACACAGAAACAGTGTCACAGTTTGCCATGACAAAAACTCCATTAGATTTCTCTAGTCTAAGGAGACCTTGCCCTTCAACTTTCTTGCCTCCATAAATTCACTCTGTACCTCTGGCTTACTCCACCACCTCTTTACATAGCCAGAACCACAGGGATCCAACAGCATCAGGACGAGAGATCACATAGCTGTCTTAAGAAAATACCTTCAAAGAAAAATGTGACTGAATTATCACACCACCTGACACAGCCAACAATCTGCAATTAAGTGGTTATTTCTCTCTCAGTTATCTCTTATTCCTGCTACCATCCCATGTAGGCTGATCCGTGGGATCTGCCTCCAGAGGGACATTACTCAGTGCAAACAAGTTACTGCCTACAGGCTTTGAGAGATTACCATGAGTGGATGTTTAATACTGATAATATGGCAACAAATACAAAAAGACGTCAAAAATAAACTATTCCCATCTGCTAGCAGGGCTGACACACTTATAGCATCACAGCGTTATCATGGTTTCAATCCTCCCCTTTTACACCTGCTACACACTACACACAGTGCTTATGATTTACTGGATTTGCATGTACCATTCCCAAAAGGGTATCACTGCTCCACCAGAGTGTTTAACTAAATTGAGACAGAACGAAGTGAGCTCACAGAAGGGGGGCAGGGAGGTGGCAGGTTGAGCACAAACAAACACACATGGAGCACACAAGGCTTCTCTCAGCTTCATTCATGCCAGACACTTTCATTCACAAGCTCACAAGGCCCCAATTAGCACCTAGCCACTGTCCACAGGGTGGTTGTGACTGCTCTGGGAGGCTACAGCTGAACTAACCTGCCAGTCTGGCCCACAAATAAGCATAGGTTAATGGGGAGGTTAAATTGTTATAGAATCGTTAATTGACTGTAAGTATCATTATAATGTGATTTTTCAGTGTAGACAGTTTTAACAACAAAAATAAGATAATGCATTAAAGTAGGGTTGTCAGAAACAAATTGATGCTAAAACTAAAAATATTAAATGATATATGAACAGGATAGATGTGGACCTTTCCTGAATACTTCTACTTCTTCCTGAATAGTCTTAGTCTACATCAGCACTAGCCTAAGACCACATCATAATATTAAAGCAACTACTATAAGTTTTTGATGAAAATTACAAATTATTGTCTAAAATGTGAAAAAGTGTTTTATTATTTTGGTATCAAAATCAGTGTCTTTTTCTTATAACAGTAATGAAATCAAGTCTGAAATTGTAGAGGCAGAAAGCCAGTCCCAATCAAATATATTGGGTGCAATCCACCAGTCAGGTGAGATCATATCAATTATGTTATGTGGTAATGTCAAGGCCCCTAAAAAGTAACCACTAGATATTGTTAATTATCTTTTCACATGGGGGAAATATCAAATTAAGATTAAGATTTGTTAAACCCTGCCGGAAAAAGTGCCATGTTTGTCAATAAAAACGTCAAAACTGCACATGCTATTTCCCTCCCCCATGCAGTTCATTGTCATCCTCTGTTGTTATAGGCCCACATCATTTCCTCTGTCTTCTCTTGTTCAAGTCAATGTTCCCTACCTGCCTGTCTGCACTGGTACAGCCCCCTTTGCCTCACTCCTGTCAATGCATTTTGCCCTTATAAGGAGAGAGCACAGGCAGACTGTACTATCGGTACAGGCTCCATGGGGGTGTTGAGAGAAAGGGCAGGGGAGACCGGTGCTAGCTGGGTTCTGAGATGCACAGAGGAGGATGGATAGAAGGATGGAGAGGATGGGAGCTGCCAGGCAACCACAATTCTGTCAATGGGACCAAATGAGATGACAAAAATAGACACAGGAAGTGTGTGGGGGCAGAGTGCAGATAAATGCATGTGCACTGAAGACACAATGCACTTGGGAGTTTGCCTGATAATTGTCTGTTAGTTTACCATTGTGTCCATGTGCGTAATAAAAGAGGGAGCCACGTCTGAGTCTGTGTAAATGTTATTTCTATAACTGCAGCCAGATCTTAGAAATATTTTTGTGAACAAATTAATTCATTATCTACCTTCTTGTATGCAGTGTTTTTTATTATGTTGGTCAAGAGTTAAAGCCAGGTGGCCTCCCTGTCGCACCCCTTTCACCAAACCCTTTCACTACATAGGCAGTGCAAGATAGTAACATTATCTGAAAAAGTAGTATCTTTAGTATATATTATAAGCTGATTTTTTAGTTTGATGTTTCAATAGCTCAATAATTTTACATGTATTCAAGTATATGGATAAATTAAATGTTTAAGAATAAATCTGGATTTAAATTTTACATATTTTTATTCCTGCACTGTTTGATTTCCCAACCTCAATTTAAAGCCACGTGCAATTTCTCCACTTTTTGTGTGATTCCAAGTGACATAAGTGACCTGAAAACACAATACTGACTATATAAATAATCCAAGATGCCCTACATTATCTTCCAAGCCTCCATTGTGTAATTTTTTTTTTTACTTTTCCAAAACCTATTTTTTATGTGCATGCAAACGAAAAATGAAAATTACTACAAACGTGCACAGCTGTAAATATATATTCCTATAATGGCCTTTTGTGAAGGTAAACTTTAACCAGACGACTATGCAAATGACTTACTCACTATCCTCCTCCCATGGTATCCTTGGTTACGAGTTATTAATTCATTTCTCGACTGCAGGATGGCGCTTTACAGAGCATCACTAGGATCAGTTTCCCAGCTGGAGTCTTCATTTTGTTTATTTGAACTGTGCCAAGGAGGGTTGGTGGTGGGCTGGGATAAAGATGGCCACTGCATGAGATGATTCTCTGTTGTGACCCTGGAATAAATTAGACAAACAATTAAATAAATGTTATCTCTACAACATTATGTGTCTTTACAATTGTATACAACCGTTCATTGTTGTTGCCGAGATTATGCTTGTGGAAAAAAATTAGATATCAATTATTTATTAACAAAGCTTAAAGTATATAGTTCTTTATCTACATTTGACATATTGCCACTGGGGAAAACTGTAAGAGGTGAGTGTGCACAGAGCAGGACTTGATGACCTTTCATGATCATGGTCAGAGTACCTAGCTGGAGGATGATTGTGACTATTTTAAATGGGTAATGTTGTCTTCTTTGCAGCTCTGGTTTGAATAAATTAGGATATTTTTTTTTCCATTCCAATTGGCTGTATTCAGGTGTTTCTCAAACTGGTGGTATGAGGGGCCCTCTGCAGAGAGTTTTTTTTTATGTTATTGTGTTATTCTGAGATAACTCTATATCTGATAATGTTTTTGTCCTCCTGTAGGTTTAGCATTATAAGAGCTACTATTTTTTAACCTGGTTTTGTTTTATTTAAGACCATTTAGCCCCTGGTGTAGGTCTAATATAGTTTGAGTTTAGATCTAGGGGAACTTGGAAAATCAAACAACATGTTAGGTACTTGGTGGGAAAAGTTAGGAACTCTAGTTCTACCAGTTGAGATGGAGGCCAGGGGCCTATGTCTCACTGGGAGATTCACTATTTTTGAAAGAAATATCCAAAATGAAAATCTACAAACAATAAAGCAGATTATTGTTTGTTAGAGATTGGGACAGGTCCACACACTTGTCACCATTTATAAAGGCAGAAAAAAACTCATATTAGAATGTTGTTCCTTATTAACACAACTAACTAAGCCAAATCCACAACTAACCTATATTTGAGTGATAATCCATTTACAAGCAGAAAAGGTTTGTCAGTAGGTTACTTTAATGTCTTAAAGCCTACCACTGTTCTATTGTGAAATAATAACTATTTAATTTGGTTTTATAAATAAACTTTGACTTCCTTTGAGCCCGCTTTTTTATTGTAGTAAACACAAGCAGGGTATTACCACATAAAAGACTGTATTCAAATGAGCATGGCTAGAACTGTAGATGATGCACACTCTCACCCACACGCAGTGCAAAAAATACCTCAACGCACATCCTTCTCACACGATTCTCTGCACACATGCGTGGACAGAGAGGAGTCAGGCTTCTGCTATAGTAATGTCAAATACTACCCCCCCGCACCCCCTCTTACTGTCAGCAGGACGGTGGCTAGATGTTGGTTCTGGGGGGGAGGGCGGTGTTTTGAGGACAAGTGGGGTGCACTGGGGGTCTTTGTGATTCAGAGGTGGGAGGAGTGGGGCGCACACAGTGTTCTATTTCTCACAGTAGAGAGAGAGATAGAGGAGAGAGAGAGAGACGGGAGGGGGGAGCGACTGGGGGAGGGCTGTACTGTGAGGCGGTGCGTGTGTGCGCTCACTGTGGAGGTGAACAGCGCCTTCTGGTTTACAAGCAGAACGGATCTACAGCCACCGAAAGCACCCAAACAACCAGGAACCCCTGCTTCCTCTTTCTGCCATTTCATTGTTCATCAGGCGAGCTACGACCCTGCCAGTGCGCGCGCCACTCACCACCTCTCCGTCCCTTTGTCCAACGCCTTTTGTTCCCAGCATCCATCTGTCCTCCAGCTCAGAGAAGGAAAGAGTCAGGCATCACCATCTTCCCTCCTGCATGATAGCCGGTAAGCATGTGCTCTTTCTTGGGTTTTAGGCGTGAATACACAGATCCATGTTGGATTTTCTGTATCTTAAATGTTGTGGAGCCTATGGGAGGATGGATAAGATGCAAGTGAGGTGGTGTTATAGCGGAAATAGGAGTAGCATGGGTCAGGAATCGCGGGTAAGTGTGCAGGGAATGTGTGTGTTTGCCCCCTTGGGATTGGTCAGCTGGGATCTACTTGTCCTCTTTGGCAGCAGCAGTGGTCAAAGCTTCACAGTGCTCTCTCACAGCAGACTTACATTATATATCTTGTTAAAAATATTCCCTGTTTTGAATGGCTTGAGACATAGAGGATTTGACCTAGAAGTATTATAGACAATCAATGCACCACAGGGCATTAGGGCAAATTGTGTCTTAGTGAAGTGAAAAATTTCAGCAAAATATGTCAGTGTAGTAAGTTTGAAGCTTAGGTAGTTTAGTGAGCTACTGTACTGTACTTTGTGCTAAAAACAATAGCCCCCAGATCTGATAAGAAAGAGGAGGGTGCATGCGGAATAGAAAAAAAACATGGAAAGGGGAGGGAATTTGGGAGGAAAAACCTGAATGGCAGAGGAATGCGTGAATGGGAATTTCGAGCTTTGCAAATTCTACAAATGTCAGAGATGTGCGGCGTACCGGAGCATGGAGCGAGGTGAGGGTGAGGAGGGGTGAGGAGGGTGAGGCCATCGGATGACCATGTGACTCTGCAGGTCTTTGTGTGCACGGAGGAGAGGAGCTGCAAGGTGGAAACAAGGAAGTGGAGGAAGGAGGTTGAAACGGTCCATCCCTCCATCCCTTTGATAATCTTCTTTGTATAATCTATAGAAGTAGATTAAGACATTGTAAAATGCACCTCAAAAGTGTAACACAGCATGCAAGACACTGAAAAAATATGGATGTTACAATTACACATTTGCAAAATAGAAAATGGCTGCCTTTAATAAATTTACACTTAATTTACACATTTACACATCACATGCAAAACTTTGATGTTTTGCTTCTGTCAACTAAATGCAAATTGGTAAAAGGAATTTATGTCAATTTAGGCTTGGAAAAATATAAAATATAAAAAAATAATTATGCAACAAAAGAAAATGCATTGCAAAATACAAGAGAAGGATCTTGATGTTTATGATTTACCCCATAAAATTCAATCAGGCACATCAAAATAGTGTAAAAATATTGAATGTATATACATATATATATATATATATATATACACACACACACATGAATTAGTAGTATACATCATATAGCCCATATGTAAATAGCATTATGAATCGAGGTTTGGTTGAGGCACAGCTTTGCAGAGATAAATCATACTTTAATGATACTGTGTCTTCAGTTTTTATCCAGCTTAGTTGTCTAAAACACACATGCTCCAGTGATTGTGTCTTTGCTGCTTTTTTCACTCTCACACCGAGCGGAGGCTGCTACGGTATTTACTCGTGCTGTTGCTAGGACACTCCCTTTGAACATTTTACCCGAGCCGTTTGATTGGCCTGCTGCGATGATGCAAGATTCCCTCATCCCAAATCTTCCCATAGAAACATGCCCGTCTGCATTTCCCTCTGCTGCTCGTGCTGCCTGCTTGTCATTTTTTGTCTCGAAACCACAATCCCCTTTCACGTCCATTATTTCCCAGCCCAGTCTCTGTACCTACTTCTTGTTTTATTGTGAGATGCTAATGTATGCCAGTATCTTACCTATTTTCTCTTACTTTTACCCGTCAGTTAAAATGTCAACATTCTCAAGTTGGAAATATGTGCCGGTATCTCCCCTTTTCCATGTGGATTAGAGCTTGCTGTGTGTCACCATGCCTGCAGTGCTGTCCATATGAGATGTGGTATTTAAGTATACGTCAATGAGATCCGGTGTGACAGGGCAGAAGATAGCTGGGTTAGGTAGCATCCAGAAATATAGGCTATAGGTCCATATGCAATGATAGCATACATTCAGTAACAGTAAAAGCTATGTTGAGTCATTAAGCCTTATATGACAATAAAATCCATCCATTTGCTTCAATTAGTGTGGCTGTAGTTAATATCTTTAGGCCTCTCACAATAATACAATAGACCATTTAATGCACCAAATACCAGAACTCTCGAAGACAATGACATTAATAACTATTTATTCTGAAGTACTCCTGAAAATGTTCTGAAATAATTAGCTGGAGACATTAAAATGTAAGGCAGCTCTGTATAAAATATGAATTCCATTGATTTTCATAAGCTATTTTTTCTCCCACACACAAAGGGCAAGCTATTTGTCAAGCTATTACCTTGCTCAGGCATCATTTCCCATGGTGCCCCTGTGCCTCCTCCAGTGGTGTGTGCAGTGATTTGGTGATTGGGTATAACATTTGGAGGGATTTGGCTGTGTGACACTAAAGTAAGAAGAAGATAGAGAAGAGAGCAGGTTATTGTGCTATAAATGTGATGTAAATCCTTATTTTTTGTTCTTGGCTATTTGTTTTACACACCCTGACAATACAGGCCACATGCTTAAATAATAAATAACATAATAATTCAAAAATTAGCTGAGACGTAAGTTAGGTAATAACATGTGAGAAACATCTGATGATGAAAACTAAAACATTTTTTGTGAAGGTATATGTAATCTCTGAACAAAAGATCCAAATGATGCAAACTAAAGCGTTCAGACAAAAGTAGTGGCATTGCAATTGAAATAACTCTTTTGCATATTCTTTTAATCAATTCTGCACATCACAAAGGGTATTGTCTATAAATGCTGGTCAAAAGGAGCTAACCAAACTAGATTTTGTGTAACCCACCTCCACTAAAAATGCTGTCTTCATTCCAAATAGATTTCCATTATATCTTTGAACAAGGTCGGGCGGACAAAACACAGCTCACTCCACTTAGTCTGCAACCCTTTGAAAAGAGCATGAAATTCTGAGCTCTCCTTGTATCTATCGAACAAAAGAATACCTTTGCTTGTTCTTTAGATTTTACTCCCTGCTATACAAAGTGGAGGTGGAATAATTTGGGATTTGACATGTGATCCCTCTCAATTTTGTAATCTTTCAGTTTATAATCCATCGTAAGGGTCAGGCATTTGGGATTACCCCCAAAGCACAGATGATCCCATTAAAGACACACAATCTGAGTGTGCTGGGGATGTGAACCAGGGGCACAGACTACACCAAAAATGTTACATATCAACTCATTTGGAGGGTATACTATGATTAAGCCGTCTAATAACAGCCAAAAAATTATAACCATTAAATCCACCAAAAAGCCATCATCTGTCTATCACAAAGTGTCGATTGTCAAATTTAATCAGACAAAATTATTTCCTCTAGCTTTTAGTAAGTTTTCATAAAAATGTTTAATTTATTTTAAAGTAAAATTTACAAATCTGTGCATGAGTAAGGCCACCAGTCAATGCATTGTACTACAAGTATGCAGTAGTTCAGGGTGTGACAGGTATGCCTTGTTCAGATGAGTCTCCTAATAGCTTTTTCTATTCTCATAGAACACAGAAAAGATGTTCTGAACCTAAAATACCCCAACAGTGAGTCTTTTTTCATGCTTTCTTACAGTTAATTGAAGTGTAGTTATTATTAGGTGGTACCAGAAATTTTTATCACCTTTAGCTTTGTGTATGTTCAGTCCAACAGGCTCCAGGTGGAGTATTTCATTTTGTCCATTAAACTCCTGGTGGAGTATTTCTAAGCATCTGCCTGCTCTAACTCATCCAGACAGTTGGGTTAGAGGGGTGAATTTCAGTCTATAATCCTATTAGCTCAGATGTTCACTTGAGGACTTCCTACAATATCACGAGCTGCTGTCTGTCATTTAGATCAATGGTGTCCACTGATGTCAATGGGCAGTCCCGATGGTTGTCCCTCTCGCCCATCCTCATGATCAATATTCCTCATTTAGAAAAAGTCAAGCTAATTCATCCCAATGAAAGTGTCACGAAAGAGGGAAAGTAGGACAGAATCTTGTTTAATGTGTAATCAGTGACAAGGCGAATTATCTTTTTAGTGATGTTATCTTGATGATAAAGCTGCACTTCATATTATATACTAGGTCATAATACCGTACAGAAGGCACCTTTGTCAGTATGAATTAACTAGATATAGCACAATTTATGTATCACATCCAACTAGTACTAAGGTTACCTGATTGTCAAACAGTATAATTGAAAACAGAAGTACTTTTGGAGAGAGTGGATAGCTTTGAAGGGATGCACAGATTTTTATCATTTTATCAGCTAAACAGGCTCTTTATTTTGGGTTTGCAGTCAACAATATGTTTTACAATTAGCTTCAGACAGCATGCAGCAATCTACCGCTTTTATGCAAGTAATTAAAGATGGAGAGAAAATGCTACTCAAGAGTATATTTTAGCGTTGCTGTAATCAGACTGAAAACAATGTGGAAATTATTGTATTAAACATACAATTTCACAGTAAGATTTACGTATGGTGCAAGAATATAGTCTTTATAGTCTTTATATAGTCTTCTTCAAAATTTGACTCAAATATAAGTCATTACTTCCCTCCTCTGGTTTGTATCATGTCAGCTGAAACCTATAGCTTATATTGCAAGCATTTCCTGTATTTGTGCACTGGTGCTGTTCCCCTCCCACTGGGAAATCGTGTAACGTAGTGCTCCTCGATTTGAGACACTGCAGCACAGTGATGGAGCACGGCCTGTATCAAGGACATGCAGTCTCCACAGGTCTCCACAGTTCTCCACACCAGCTCTCAATAGATTCTGGGTCAAACTGGGGTCAAAGGGTGACAGTTTTTTTACAAATTTATGTGCGTCAGTGGCTGCAATAAGAGTGAATAGAGGCACAAAATGCTAGTAACTGTGTTATGAGCATAGTATGTTTTATATTTAGCACTAGAATGCATAAAGTGTAAATAAAAAGTGCAACTCAGACAGAACAAAGCTGATGATTGAATTATAAATCAGAGTATGTTTTTTTAGTCCCAATCCCAGACATGATTGCACACAAAATAGTTTGCAGGCAGTACTAATGAAGAAGTAAAGAGGAAGACAAGGGTCACAAGACTTCCTGTTTGGACATTTAGAGACATGGCTACTTATGTCACAATGAAAAACTATCACTGCTATAAATAATCCAAATGGGAGTTTTTAAACAAATTGAAATCTGCAATTTATCTTAGTTCCACTTAAAATATGGTGCGCTCATGTACTTAAACACCAGCACACCTGCAATTCACCATAATGTTTTTAGGTTGTGATCAGTAGCCTACACTGTAAAAGCTAACACTCGGGTTAACTTACATTCAGCTTGTTTACTTTACTCACAGCTACAAATTTGTGGACATTAACAACTGTGGTAAAGTAACAATTACTTTCAGGGCAAAAAGAGCACATTCAACTTGAATGAGACAAGTAACTTCAACAGTGACGTATTATTGCCAAGAGTCCCATTTCCCAGTCTGTTCAGGTTTTCCTTTTGCTACCTCCCTGTTTTTCCTACAGCTGCCACTCATTCCCTGATCATCCCAGGGCAGTCTCTATTTATATACTCCCCCTGTTCATTCAGTCTCTATATACTCCCCCTGTTCATTCAGTCTCTATATATGCCCCCTGTTCATTCAGTCTGTGCTAGATTACACCTGTGCACCTATTTTGTTTCTTCCAGCATTTTTTTTGAGACCTTAGTGCAGGGACCTTGGTTGAGTTGACATGGAATGACCGAGCTATATTATTTTATTGTTGCACATTTACCATGTGTAAAGCTGAACAAAAGTTTTGCTATGTTTTTTCAAAGGTTGATACATATTCAAAACCTTGATGCAGATCTAAATGGCATTATTATAGAATAGAACCTGTTTTTACTCTAACTTGTCTATAAGTAACATTTACTTGCTCAATTCAAGGCAGTTGGTTTCCATGGTTTTATTAAGTAAGATTCATTTAATCTTAAAGTAAAGGTTACTACATAATTCAGATTTGAGGAACTGACTGATTAGTTGGCACAGCTTCACACCATTGTTGTTGTTGAGTTCGTTGATGAAAACTAAAGTACACTTAACATGCTGTGCTTAGTTAAATGAAAGAGGAATTTACTGTACACTACACTGAGGAATTACTTGTAAACTCAGCTTCACATTTACAGTTCACTTTAGTCAGATTTTTCAAGGCATCATCGGTTTCCTAGATTTTTTTTCAAATAAGGTCTAATTATTAGATTTTTCAGTGTAGCTGGGATCTCAGAAATTTTTTTTTCACAGTTTTCCATGAGGGAACACTGGATATTAACCTTTTCTACCCCTGGACCCTACTTGAAATGCTATTAAATTAAGACATGCCATAAATCTACATCTACTGTATCTGCAATTTGTCTTCTCATCATAATAGGCAAACATGAGCTGAACTACTGACAGAGCATGAGCTGTAAGCTATGGGTCTATGGGCAAATGAGGACAGTGAAAAATGCACAGGAGGTAGTCAGGCACAAGGCCACATGGATCAGGGAGATACATGACAATGGAAGTCCTTGGAGTAAAGGAGAGTTGAAGGGGAAGCACAGTGAGATGCCAGAGGGTAGTTTATAACTGCTTTTATGTACACTTTTTAAAACGCTTTTATAGCATTCTTTAAACTCAATCCAGTGTCACACTTGACGTAAACCTGTCCAACTTAACTCCTTATTCATTTCATCTGAATTATGTGATCCCAACATAGCGTAGCATCTTTGTCTGGGGGTCAAGTGAGGACAATGTAGGTAAAGCTGTGATTTTATATGAAAGTTTATTCTTTAAGGGCAAAGAATCACTTGCTCTCCACTATCCAAGCTGACTTCATAACAGAAAATAGTAGAAATCTGAGATTATTAATTTCCAGTTTCCACAATGCAACCAAAGATAATTAATCTTGAAAAATGAATATATTAATTTAAATGACGATAAAACAAAAACCTTGAATTGGCAACATTGTACAATAGCAGCTTTAATTGTTTAATACATTCATGTAAAACAGTACACATGAATGCTATCTCAGCAAATAACATACAAATCCCACTGGTAATGCCCTAGATTTTGCCTATACTTGACAATGATCTTACTAAGGCACATCACACAATGGAAAATAAAACACATGGTACTACAGCTATTTTTTTGTTCTTTCAGTTGCCAGCCCTGTCGCTTAGAATCACAATGCACATTAAAAATTGAGACACATTTATTTAGCGCGTATAAACTAAAATCAGGGAGAGGCAAAGCTGCTTGAATTTTAACCGTCTCCATCCATTTACAGTCACAGATCCTTTACTCTGCCTGTCTTGTTGCACCCACCCTTTCTTCATTGTCCTTGCTACCTCACATTCACTAGCCAGGAGCAATTCATAAGCACAAAAGTCCCCATGACACTCTAAGAGAAATTGCCTGTAGCACTCCATCACTGGTCAATCTCAAGCCTGCCGTTAGCTGGCCAAGACAATGCCACTTCCCATTTACTGCTAGAATGGGGGCATTCATAGAAACATTAGTCTTCTCCGATATCTTTTCTGTTTTAGATAAAAGAGAGGCCAAAATGTGCAACTATGTAATGGAGATAGGACAGATGAAAGGACTTTGAAAGACTGTGAATAAAGTGACTGAAGGACAGTGCATGTAGTTATAAACAGCTCATTTACTTATTATAAGAGAGTGACCCATATGAGTTTTTCATGACTATAACATTTGTACTAATACAGACTGTTTAGAAGTCAGAGTAACTGATGACTGATAAGCTCTGTCAAAGTTTTTGGGCCTATATGTAGAACTGATTTTGATTATTTTCCCCAAATTATGTAATTTAAATGACTAAAAACTCACTCACAGCCCTTTTTTTTTAAATGATAAACCTGTGATCAAAATAAGCTTTATGCATATTCTTTAGGCAGCAGGTCGGCCAAACAAAAGATCCGCCTGTGGTGGAGATTTAAGGCCTATAGCAGATGCATTAAAAAGTGCATATATCAGCCCGATATATGAGCCAACCAATAAATCGGTCAATCTCTACTTACTATAGCAGAGTATACATCCAGCTGTTTTGTTTTTGTCGGTCCCAAACCCAGAGAAACAGACAGGCATCTGATGGATTAGAACTAGAAATTCAATTCAGAAATTCAATATTATTAAGTATTATTAACACAGTTATCATAGTTCTTCCAGTTTGGAGATTTCACTCACCAAATTAAGGGAACAGCAACTGAATATTGGTAATAACATAAAAAAGTATACATAACGATATATAGATATACATTTTCTCAGTTCCTTAAGTATTTTTTGTTCAAATAACTAGTCAACAACTGAGGGCGTCACTTAGAAAGTAGGAACTGACAAAATAAAAGTCATATATATATATAATGATATATATTTATAGTACCACTTTTGTTTTTAACATTTAAACACCCTGAAGAACTTTCCAGCATGAATCTATCCTTTATATGTACAAATGCACTGCTCTCGTCTCTGGTCGTATGTTGCATGATGTCCTAAAGCCCTGATGTGTTCAAAGCTGATCCCTGCTGCTGACTAGCCGTCTGTGTGCTCTCTGGAGACTGCAGAGTAGTCTGCTATTTGATTAGGATGACAGTGATGTACGACGACGCTTCGCTTGTTTGCCAGATTACCAGTGCATTGTAGTGCCACTAAAGGATACTCAAAGTAATAATATTCACTAAAACTCACTAATAATAACATTTTAACTACCACATTTCTCACACAGGATAATCAATAGTTGCAGTTGTGATGCTGATTACAAACATAAGTTGATTAAGGCACAAATTGAGGGGATTCTTGGTTGACTCTTTTAAGTTTAGAATAAAAAAAAAAATTAGATTGACACCTAAACCTTTTTTTCATCATAATGAATGGAAATTGTACGTTTTCATGCTAACAATTCAATATTATATACCAATACAAGGATCAAATAGGACCCACAGATCACCAGTCTGTCTACTATGGATTTACTATTAATATGGCCTACTTAGACTTTCCCATGCATCCCTGAGACTATAAAGATATTAGTGCTGTAACCTTAACCTGCTTGAAGTCGACAATATGCAACAAATTCCTGTAAGCAGAAAAATGATGTTGGTATCAGTTACAGGATAAACAATGAAACTGCATTTAGAGGAGCTTTCAACCATGCTACTATTATGCAATGTTATGGCAGATATGTTTAACACACTCTAGGAATTGTTAGGAATGCAATGCAGGCCAAGCATCTGGAGAGAGGTTTGAGGGGAGCCAAGCACAGAGAAAGCTAACAGGTGTCATGTGGCAAATGGAGCACTCAGCTAATTAGGAGAAATCCATCAAAGACTCCAGTTAGGAATCTGAAAGGAACATAAAATGAGAAATGAGCATTTAGACTGAACTAATGGAAACAGTCATTATAAAATATGTTACCAAATCTGTAACAAATAAGAATACAAGACGTATGGGGTAACTAGTGCTACCTCTTGTCAGGTGAGTAACCTAATCTTTTAAGTTGATTTAGTTCAAGTATTCACCTATACCATTTGACCTTTGAACTTTGACCAACAGACGAGGCCAATCCATCAATAATTATTTACTTAAAACTCCAGAGTCCACTACTTTAACATTATGTAAATGCACTAGTGAATAGTTTAAATTAACCCCCGCTTTGGTGAGAGAGTTAATGCTTTTTGTCCCACACTAAATAGATTAAAAGTGCGTGGTCTAAGCATCCATCCATCCCACCTGATTGATAACACTGTGAGCGTTAGCCAGGCCACGTTGTTGCCATGAGAATGAGAGGCTGAGTTTCCCTGGCAACTATTCTTCAAAGCTACCTCCTCTCTCCTGACTGCACTTTCACATGCTGGGAGTCGATGATGCAAGTGCAGCAGAGCTAGTGTTAATGCTCACACCATTTAGCAAAGAGACAAAGACATGGTTATAACACATAATGGTGGTACATGTGTAGTAGCAAAAATAATCAATGTGCTAGGTATAATGACAGCTTGCCAGTGAATGCGAAAAGAATTTACTGTCAACAAGGAACACTAGTGTAGCAATATCTGATATAGCTAGACACTGTCTTACAACTGGACTGGGCTTGAATGTAAACCATTTGGGAAAAGTATCTAATTATTTTTTCTGACATAACTGCAGTTTGGTTTTAAATCAAGATTTAATTCAAAGAACACTTTGTAAACATGCATTAACATTGAACAAGAGAGAAATGGGAATAACATGTTTAATGCATTTTAATATAACTGAAAAAGTCTAAACTACAAGAAGCAGGTTTTATACATAATAAGACTTATTATAAATGGTCACATTTTTATAGCACTTTCCTACCTTTCAAGGCACCACTCACTCATTCATACACCAGTGTACGCGAGGTGGGTGAAGTGTCTTGCCCAAGGACACAACAACATCATTCATCTGTGGGAGCTGGAATCACACCAGCCAACCTGTGGGTCAGTGGATCTGACGCTCACCAATGATGTTTATGTCGAGAGCGGGATTTGATCAGTGGACAAACACTCGACCAACTGAGCAACTGTTGCCCCACTTATAAGATGTGTGATTTGTTGCAGCCATTCAAATTACAATTTTAATTCGATTTTTGATTTGCAGCTATAAAACAGTGATCATTTGCTATTGGCTGAAGAGTACTATTCTTACATATTTTAATAAACAGCTTTCAAACAGAATGAATGCAAAAGTAAATTTTGGTGCATATAAATATAAAGCAGCCTACACCTATGCAACAGCCTTAAACTTAAAAGTATGCAACCTGGTTAATACACTAGTATTAATACCAAAAACTAAATGTGTTTCGTAGAATTGAGTAAGGCAGTAATCACTGAATGTCATTTTGATTTTTTTTAGAACTGTTTTTGCTTCATATTCTTTTATGGTACTTAAAATAGTCTATTGTTCTGTGTGTTTTCAGATTGTTGGTGCTGATGCTGTAACTCCTGTGTGGAGCTTACAAGCCCTGATTAATGCAGTGAAGTATTCCAGTGGGATAAATACTAGAGAAGGTAAGAATATGTGAACAATATGTGACCAAAATACAATGACAAAAAAGGAGAGATGGGTTAGTGAGAATGTTGTTTCAAAGATAAGCCTCTCAATACTCTGTATGTCAGGAAGTGTGATGAAAATACATATTGTAGAAGCCTATTATGACTAAGCATAGTTTGAATATTACTGGTCAGGGTTGGCACAGATTGTGCTAGTGTCTTTTCAGTGGCCAAATCCAGCCTGATCAAGAGCCAGGGCTCTAACAGGAGGCATCTTTCACTGAGGCTGAGTGGGAAGCGGTGGCCTTCGCTGCCGGCTTCCACTGTGACCAGGTTTTGCGTTTGAGTATCCACGTGGCAACCTTACCGTGTCTGGAAGGCCTTAGTTCAACTTGCCCATTTGGACTACAGATGAGAACTGTGTTCTTGTTGCATAAGACCAGCACTTTGCTCTACTTCCCTGTAAACTACAAAATGGAAAAGTTGTGCTTTCTAGTTCAAACAAGCAGAACCTTGGTCTAAATGATGTTTTAATCTGAAAAAAATTAATGAAAAATTCAGTTAGCTATAGGTTGTGTTCATGACGTTTCAGGATATAACCTAATCACCACTGATTTTAGATTTAGATTCATACTAGTAGTATGAATCTTGCAGCTCAATGTCTAAATTATGTAGCTCTAGTCTAATTAAAAATAAATAAAAATAGATGGCAACCTATTGGCAGCTACGCTTTGCTACAGTGAAATTGTGAGAATATATTGCACTTCGACAAGAACCAAATTTGGCAAAAAACAGACCAGAGGAGGCTGAATTGTGCTATTAAGTGGTAGAAAGGAGAAGTAGGACAGAGAGGAAAGCCAGGGGCTATTTTTGAGGAACTTATTCTGACGTCAGAAACAAAACTGGGAAAGAAAGTAAAGCTTTTTACTGTCCTAACAACTAAGCTATATAAACATTTGCTGTACAGTGACTAATCTGATGTTAGTTATAATAAGCTAATAGACTAGGCCTAATACAGTTTATGAACGTTCAGTTTGTTGAGCAGAGCTTGACTATAAGCAGTGAAACCTCAATTCTTAAAATAGATGGCAGAAAACGAGAAGTGTGAAGTGGTCATATGCAGGCAGTAACAGAGAGAGCAAAAGTTACGTTTATATAGCCAGTTTAGCCAGTGAAGTAGCACATTGTAGGCTACCTCCACAGAGTCTCTTTGGGATCAGGGTGTCTTGGGATCCCAGCGTGTTGTCCCGGGCCTAGGATCATAACAGCAGCAAGTGTACAAACAGAAGACAGGAGTGGGAACTCATACTACCAGTTGGGCAAATCAGGTAAAATAGATGGAGGATGGGTGGTGTTGGTCAGAAAATGATTTTGTAAAGTTGCTAACACGTGTGACAAGAACAACTTTGTTAACTGCTCATTTCTATGCTAAATTATTGAAAAGAACCCTCTATTCTGTCTGTCTATGTAAGTTGTGGCATGTTTTCGATTAGTATTTGAGTAACTAACCAGAGCATGTGTGAAATGATGCTAGCTCCACATCTTCCCAAGAGAGTCTCACATCTTTCGAGCATCACCAGGCCAACAGTATCCAAGCAACCATCCGGCCGGCTCCGCATCCACACGCTGCTGCAGATGCACGTGTCGGTGTGTGCGACGTATTTGCGGGGTGCGATGATGTGTCACCTGAACGGCCATCGCTTCACAGGCCCCAGAGATCATGCCTAGATATCAACTTGACATCGCATTTGCACATATCTTTGTCGTTTAAAAGTATTAAGCCAGGCATTCATGTATTCATAGAAACAGGAGCAGGTGGTCAGGAAGTGGCAGATAAGTTGCTTTGTAAAGGTGTTAAACTCGTTACTAGTCTAGGCAATACAATACACATACATATATCGTACTATCCTGTATTTGGGTAACATTAAAAAGCCTGTTTGAGGACTTGTCTTATTACATTTTATACATTATACTAGGCAGTAGGCTAGTTTCTGTTTAGACACCTGATTGCTGTCCTCTTCTGCTAACAGAGAGGAATAGAGCATTTTGACATTTTAATTAGCGCTATTGTATATAACGCTATTGTCAAAATAATGCTAGTACGAAGTTCATGTAAGAGGAACCCTGTGTAGCTCATTGACTGTACAGAGATTAAGATGTAAACTTCTACTTTATAGATTATCGCGCAGCCATCTCAGCCTCTGCGCAGTGTAAATCTAGCCTGTACTTCCTCCTTTTTCTGTGTGTGATGCATTGCAACACCTATTCTTGCTGAGTAACAGTAATAGGGCCTGACTTTCTTCACAGACTGAGGGCATCTTGGGAACACGCTAAAGTCGACTGTGAATCACGCTGAGAAAATTGATTGGTCAGAGCAGCGTGCTAACCTATCACTCAGAACAGTACAGGAAATGAAAGTATAGAACATCAAGACTACTTTTAGAAATAGACTCAAGCATCGAAGTGTCAGTGTTTAGCAACTAAACATTTTAACATTGTCAGAGTAAAGGCTTAACTTTTTATACATATATATATATATATATTGAGGAAGGCTGTTTCCAGATTTGAACTGTTTCAAAATGATTCATGCTTATAAAACTTTTCAGGTGAAGTAAAAGTTTACTGCAAAAAATGTGCCATAGATAGGCTACCAGTATTCCATTTTAGCCATCAAAATGTGCAGTGTAGTGTGTCATCTCTTTAACACTACTCTTGCATCTATAGACTGCTGTATTATGAAAAGCATTAGTCCATACATAGCAGGTTGTAATTGGTTTACTATACCACTGTAAATGCATTACCAACCTTGCTCCATTTCAGTGACTCGCAGGCTAAATGTCTTACAACTATCTATAATACTATCTACTAATCAAATACAGCTGTACAGTACATAGATATGAGGGAAATGTTAGACATACTGCATTAACTGACTCATATTACGCTATTTTCTGACCTATGTTACAGTGTTGTTTCCTCATCCAAAATATACCTGGAGTTTTGTTTTGTTTCATTCACACATTTATAAATCACACAAATGCTGCATATTTGGGCTGAGTTCTTCTCTCAAACAGAAAGCAGTGATCTCTGTTTCTCCTTGTGATGTCATGTGGGGGATAAGTGCTCCACTGTGTTTTTAAAATCCATTCACCTTTGGATGATTTCAGCCCTGGAATTGCCCATCTCTACTGAATTATAGCCATTAACTTGAAAACTACCACTGCATGATATCACAAGGTGGAACAGAGCATTTTGAGCTTTGGAGATGTAGACAGAATAATACAGAATAATAAAGGATTACTTAAGCATATGTGAATGAAACAAAACACAACTCCTGATATGTTTCTCAGGAGGTAACAGCATGATATCATGGCTTAAAGCTCACAAGTGTAAATTTTGTGTAATATAGAACAGAAGGGTAGCAGAATTGGGGGTAATTACACAAGTGCACATGGGTATAACCAAACCTGCTGTGCCACCTATGTACATTGTGGTGTACTGTTACTGTGAGCTGCCAGGTTTCCCATTGTATGCATCTTGTTATTCTCCTCCCTGTCCAGGTCGCCAGTCATGGGGAACCTCATTAAGGTCCTAGGCAAGGATTTAGAGAACTGTCCACATTTTTTCCTGGACTTTGAAAGTAAGTGGGCGCAGGTTGCATGCACGTTGCCGTATGAGTGTGCCTGCCTGCCATGTGAGTGTCCATGTGTGGGCAGTGTTCAGTGTGAGGCCAGAGGAGGTGCGCTGGTATGTGGGATACGGAGAGGATGGCGTATCGAGGGGAGTGTGGCTTGTCATCATGAGAACCACTGTAGTCCTAGTACTGCTTTGCTTAGAATAGGCTCTAGCATTATAGATTACACATTTCAGCATCTCCCAGACTAATAAGTAAACAATTAAATGTAGAATCATTGAGTGCTTGCCTTAATTTGTATTGGAGTTTAGTCAATATCATGGAAATAATACAACTATTACAACTTTCACCGGATCAGATAAATATACGGTGGTTGGTTGCTCCACCTCTTCCCCTTGTTTCTGTTCCTGTATAATTTAATGATAAATAACTCAAAGCAATTAGATTTTAAAATAGTGTAATGTCTCCCATATTGTTCTGTACACTAATCTAAAGCAAGAAAGAATATTTTTTGTGAATATGTAATTTGTAAAGTAATGAATATCTTATCACAAGACTACAGTGAGTCCATGCAGCCATGCTTCACCACACCTCTCATCCACACTGTTCTCCCATGGTCCACATCCGCTCCTCTGTCACACTCACTCCACACAAGTACATAGGGTCGTGCACCGCCCAGCTCCACCCCTCATCGATCACACATACATATTTGTCCCCTCTTTGTTTTCCAGGGGGCTCATGGGAAACCTCCTGAAAGTACTGACTTGCACCGAACTTGAGCATGGCCCAATAGTTTTCCTTGACTTTGAACGTGAGACCATCCGCTTCTTATTTTTTGAGTTCTCCTTATCTGTCGTTTGCTTTATTTTCCCTTCTTTCTACTGCTGACCATTGTGTCTTTGTGTCCTTTCCATTCTCCACTTTGATTTCTGCCCAAGGGACTGGCAATTGAAAGGCATTTGGTTTCTTGGGTAAACAAACACATAATAGCATGAAGATAATATGACAACTATAGTGCCATAGTCTGGATCTCCATTTGAAATAAAGAAAAGAGGAAATGACAGATGCCAGTCCTTTGCAGATCAAGGATGATAGTTTGTAACTTCATCCACACTCATGGCTCATCCCATAGAGTGTGATCTACTGTGTTTGTCCAATATGTAACCTATGCCTTTCTCTGTTTCCTTTGTTAATGTGAAAAATATTTGTCACTTTAAAGATGCAATATGTAACTTTACCGGTGGACTATTTTCTACCTGAGTTGAGATACTATTGCTTTACATTGTGTATTCCATAGTATGGCATTAAAGTAACATCCATGGAGACAAGCAGGTGACGCCACCAAGACAAGTAACAGGCCATGTCACTGTAAGAGCATGTTTTTAGCATTAAAATGCAAGACTAGCAAGTTTAATGCCATACTATGGAACATTCCAGGCAAGGCACTAACATCTCTTTGGACACAAGGAGGTAGACAAAAGGACCCCCCACTAGAACTAATAAATACAGAAATGCATAGCACATTACTTTCATACTGTAACAGTTTAGTGATTCACATTACAATGTTATATTATATTTCAATTTAAAGTTAAACATTTTTCAAAGTGAAAAACAATTTTGTAAGAATTCCTAATGTTAATTATTTATTCCACCTATAACCACAACCACATAACCAAAGGAGATGGTAAAGCTACCATCTGGGATTTGGTGGTCTTGCAGGATTTTCCAAACCTCAAAAAACATAAAATAACATCCGATTAGTGTTAAAAATATGCATAAAAGCAATACAATCTGTCAATGGGAAGTAAACACTCATTCTGCCTTCGGCTCCACTTTTCAAATATTTAAAAACCTTATGTAACTACTAAATGCAATTAACTAAAATAAACTTTCCCAAATGTCTTTCCAATTATTTTTGTGCTGTATATTTTGCACTGCATTTATACTGCTCACCTTTTTTTCTCGACTCTATTCTAACTGCTTTTCTCTTTACCTACTTTTGAAAACATGAGGGAGAGCTCATGGCTTGTACATCCAAGCTGCTTAAGATTCCCCTTTGTTTCATATCAGTGACTTGAAAAGCCAGTGTGATGAGTCAGGGGCAGGCAGAGCAGCTCCTCACCCCATACTCCCCCACACACCCTGTACCATCTGTGAGCTCTCCCCCTCCATAGACTTTCAGTCACCTCTATGGCACAGAGCAAAGTTTGTGCGTAACATACCACAAGGTTATAGGATACATAATCTAAAAGAGGATATGGAGGCAAAACTTCAGTTCAGTCATAACAAAAATGATAGTTCCTCCTGAGCAATTTTTTTCCCTCAGCACTCAACTTACATTGTAATATGCAGTGGTGAACATGTTGGTTTGGCATGAGATGACTTCTCCAGTTACACAGGCTTGGGACCATCTGAAGGAACACATTTAACTTGTTATACCAGTGATTAACTGGTTAATAGGTTGCTTTCATGAAACATCACAACATTATTGATTATCTATTATTTAAAATTGAGCTGTTAATCTGGTTTATGAACAAGTTATTACTGGACCTACTCATATGAAACAAAAACTGACTTTTTTTTTTAACAATTATTCAGTTGAAAATAATGAATTGCTGTCAGTTGAAGTTACTTCAAACCATAAGATTAATATGGCAAATTTGTGGAGCCAGTCTAAACAAATCCAAACAAGTGCAACAAATTCAAGGGGCAACATTTGTGATTCAGAGATTCATCTCAAAAACAGTAAATTTCCCACAGAGTTTTGCTGACCCCTCCCTCCTTTATTCATTCATTTACAAAAACATTTTACAGGTAATGAAAAAGTATATAATAGTTTTTAAAAGCAAGTGTTGTCTTTGTGTCTGGCCTAATCCTGAACAGTGGAAATGATCCTATGCCAAATATATGTGCAGCCCTGGGTTATCTGGTATATGCTAATGCCCTTTTGATTATTCTGCGTAGCTGACTAATTTATCTTATTTTTATTTACTTCCCCAAACACCCTTCAATTCCCTTACCGTACCTCACTCTTTCACTTCCCTTTTTCTCTTCTTGCTTGGCTCTTCCTCTTTTGGGTTTGCCTTTTCCGACTCAGATGCACAGCCCACAGAGGCGGAGACCGCCGTGTATAACCAGGTCAGCGCGGTGCTGGAGGAGGCTCATGGGATCCTGGCCGAGCTGCAGTCCTATAATGGAGCAGGCCAGGAGATACGAGAAGTGAGAAAGATGCACAAACACAATTACCACAGCTCAAATCAGTAAACTGTCAAGAGAGGCTAGAGATGGAAAACAACTGTAATGTGTTTAGTAAGATGTATTTAAATGGGTGATGCTCTGGTGAGCTGCATGACCCAATTACAAAGTAAAGTAGATTATACTAATTTACTATTAATCCTCTTCTAAATTTGGATTTGTTAATTAACTAGTATTATTTTTATGCGGGGCTTATTAACATATGATTTAGTGGCTAACGTTGGTAACAACAACTGATCAGAATTGATCAGTGAAGCTAGTACCAAAACTACAGTGAACTTAGCTGTTTTATTGACCGTATTGTGCGTGTTATATATTGTAATGTTCTTTTCATGCTTTTATTGTTTTTTTTTTTTACAAATGTAACGTGCTTATATATAGTATGTTTTTAATGAGTAGCCCAGTGCTACTGGTTAATATAATTAATCCTATCAGAATGCCTTTCACTCTGTCTGTATTACTCACTATTTAGGGTGAAAACAAAAATGAAACAAAACTAACATGATTATCTTTTGGTTTTCAGGCAATACAGAACCCAGGAGACTTAGCTCTTCAAGAGAAGGCCTGGAATGCAGTCTGCCCCCTGGTGGCCAAACTCAAACGCTTTTATGAGTTCTCACTCAGACTGGGTAAGTAGGTCTACAGACCACAAAGAATCCCCCTCTTTGGTATGCATGCCTCCATAACCATGATGGTATCTTTTAATATCGAAGATTATAACACATACAGTATTGTAAGTAAGCTTTTTTTCTTCTTCTTTTTTTAATTTAATTTGATGCCGTGTTTAAAACTGCAGCTTAATGAAGAAAAGTGTAAGTGCCAGATATGTACAGCTGCGGGTGGTTGTCACTGGTTCTTATTTCATTACATAAAACAGACCGTTTGGAGTCCTCGGACATCTGAAAGAGCTTGCCCTTACACTGAAATGATATATACAGTATCTCCACAGCCTTCTATAACACTTCTATTACTCACACCACGCTATTTTCTCAGCCATCTCTGCAGCATCCTAAACGGGTAGCCTGGCAGCCGTTGCTAAGGAAACAGTGGTACATGAATGTCCAGCGCAGTGTGAGACAGAGAGGAGAGATGTTATGGAGGTTTGCTTTGTTACTTTACAATAAAATGTCCTCAGTGTATATCAAGGCTGAAAAGTATTTATTAATGAAAAAATTAAATAATAAATAATAAGTGAATTTCTAGTGCAATCTTAAAATTAAAAGAAATCCAACATTGAGATGTGCTAATAAAACAAAAGTTCATTTGTTTTTGTGAGTAATTGGCATTATAATTCATTGTCTTAATAAAAAATAAAAACAATTTAATCAGTGTTTAAAAAGAACAAAAAATCTATTGTGACTTTAGATGCTATTTGTCTACATCTTGCCTATTTTCCTTTGTGGGCTAACAGGTAATACTAGCCCCGTGTTGTGGTAGCCATGGCTTAGCAAACAGCAGGAGAAACTGTGGGGTTTCTACCCAAGGCCTTTAGATGAAACAGCTGAGCACAGTATTTATAGAAGCCCTAATAAAATTTTAATGCAGAGGAAGGAAAGGTTCCTTGGGGGACTTTGCTACAACACACACAGTCAGTGTTTTATTGAGAGGAGAGACAGGTCCAGGTCAGATGGGATGTAATGTTTGGACTTTTCTGTCTAGTAAAAAACATGAATTCATAATGAAATGTTTTTATATATGATTTACAGGTCATGCCCCGTAATGCACCTATAGAGTGTAGAGGAATAAAGTATAATAATAGGTGATTAACATTGGAGATTTTTTATGTTTTTGTCAGAAAATGCTTTGCGCAGTCTGCTGGAGGCCCTGACCAGTCCGCCCTACGCTCCCATGCAACACCTGGAGAGAGAGCAGGCTCTAGCTAAACAGTTTGCAGAGATCCTTCATTTCACACTCAGTTTTGACGAATTAAAAGTAAGCACTACATTTCAATCCCAGATCATTTGAGAATTTGCATTATAAACAATCATTAATTAATAATTAAAATATTTTTACAGATGACAAATCCAGCCATTCAGAATGACTTCAGCTACTACAGGAGGACCATAAGCAGAAATAGGCTGAACAACCAGCAGGTTAAGCTTTGTTCTTTATTTGTATATATGAGTTGATATCGAAAGGGCATCAAAATGATGTGAATTGTGAGCATATGTTTGGTTTGATTTTAGCTTGAAGCAGAGAATGAAGTAAATAATGAGATGGCCAATCGGATGTCCTTGTTTTACGCTGAAGCCACGCCCATGCTCAAGACTTTGAGTAATGCGACAACCAAGTTTGTGTCAGAGGTTTGTTTTTAACTACATTTGACTGTCACTTTTTTCTTATGCTTAAATATGAGCAAAATGAGCACATGTTCACTAAAGGCTAAATTAAACACGAGTTCACCTTTATGATGTGCTTTGCCTCTCCCTTGTGTAAATATTTTGTTATAAATTTCTTCCGTATGCTTCAGAACAAGACCTTGCCTATAGAGGACACCACAGATTGCCTGAGCACCATGGCATGTGTGTGCCGTGTCATGCTTGAAACTCCGTGAGTACATTGTACTTATGCTCTAGCTTCCCCGTTAATCAAAATATATATATATATATATATATATTTTTTCACAATTCTAATAATAATAATTATTATTTAATTACCCGCAACTCAAAGAAAAGAAAGAACTGTTCACCTCTGCTTTTCACTATCACATATTCATTCATTATGTAAATGTCATTAGAAAAAAGCTAATATTGTGAAGAAGTGCATATATGCTGACAAGTGGACATTAATCCTATAATAATACTATGTTCTAATGTCAGGTTCTAATATAATGTTCTGTAGGGAATACCGCTGCCGGTTCACCAACACAGACACTATGCTGTTCTGTATGAGGGTGATGGTGGGTGTCATCATTCTCTACGACCATGTTCATCCAGTCGGCGCTTTTGCCAAGACCTCCAAAATCGATGTAAGTTTACATAACAGTGGCATAACGCAACAGCCTTCATTACACTTTTGTCTTATGACTACATTATTCAGTATGCTATTACTTGAATTTATGTGAAATTATACTTTTTACAAAATAATGGTCCACTTCAAAAGTACTACTACTACTACATGTATTGCACTCGGTAAAGCACTTTGTGATTTTTATCTGTGAAAGGTGCTTTATAAATAGTTTTATTTACTTAGTCTGATAGTCTGGTGGGGTTAAAGGTATGTCTCCCTACCACCAGTGTCCATGAGCGGAGAGGGTGATTGTATATTGTAAAGCATTGTTATAAAAGGGTGGATTCTTTTTTGCTCCCATTAGATAATCAGATCAGATTTTTGCAGTTCATCAGATATGCCAAACTGTGCCTGTAAAAGTATGAACGATGACACTGCAAATTTCAGTCATTTACATTTTATACTGTAGTACTGGATGCACTGTATTTACTTCCATTGTTATGACTGAGATATATAAGGGAAGACTGGGTTAAACATTGGGCTAGGTAAGAAACTGTGTTTTTGCAGATGAAGGGCTGCATCAAAGTGCTGAAAGAGCAACCATCCAACAGTGTAGAGGGCCTTCTCAATGCACTGAGGTAAGAAAGCATAGACACATATTACAAAAGCATAGAGTCAAAGAACGATGCAAACATTTGAAACTGCTTCTTTTTGTAGGTATACAACACGACATCTAAACGATGACAGCACCTCAAAACAAATCAGGGCCCTTCTGCAATGAGAAAGGAGAAGAGAGGACAAGAAGATGAGAGGAATGATGCACTTGGAGAGGGGAGGACGCTGTTACAAGTGGCTGAAAAATCTGTTTACAAAGAAGTTAAATTATCCCCAGGATAGAAAACTGATGGTAGTGAGAAGAAGAAACAAATTATATATATTGTTGGCTGTCCATCATCCTGTCTCTCATTTTGTAAAGTATGAAAAGAGAAAAGTGTCAGAAAATAAAGTATAGATATTTATTGAAATGACTAAAAACAAGACGCAAAATAGATAGGACTTAAAGAGGAAGCTATATTGCAAAATTTAAGGTTGGAACAATATGTTGAGAAGAGTTGTTATTCCAGCGGTAGTTGAAATATTTTTGCACACACTTTGAAAACATTGCCATCTGTTTCTCTAAAATTGGATTGTAAATGAACACCCTGAGCTCCTGGTTTTGCCTTGTCCCTCCCGCACACTTAATCTAAAGGAGCTGATCTAGCACCTTTATGTAAGTACAGTTTGTAGTGTCATGGAGGCTACACTGATGTACCAACAGGTAAATATTGAAGCAATGTGATGGATGCACTCCGGAGATTTGCTTCCGACTTTGTTTTTTTTGCCACATTGGTGCAGGTGAATATTGCAGGGCACAAGCTGATTAAAAAACAGCCCATCATGCTTACATAGCTCCATTTGACCATGCCCCTGTTCACCCATGGCATACAGTACTCACGGTTCTATCAGGAACGTAGTCTGGCTGGCTTTACTTGAACATCAACTTTTCCCATGGTGCTGAAGTGGCTTAGAATCTCCAATGTGTGTTTTTTTAGACTTTACAATTCAGCAACCAGTGTACAAAGAATGAATCAAGAGATTACTTACCCATTCTAGTCCCACTTTAGCACACAAATGGATGTGTTTTGAGAACCCATAGCACACTTACTTGATCACACAGTGCCAAAGTTGGAAGGTCAATGCTGTTAAATGAAGCAGCTGAGTCACACTGAAGTCATCAGAAGACATCACATAAGGGACTTTATTATAGGCTTGGATGTGAAGAGCAAATATCAAAACGTGCAAAGAGGTAAAACAGGAGTGAACTACGCTATGATAAACGAATCACTGGATGTCTATATCCCTTAAAATTATTTTATCTTAAATTTTCTACACAGGAGTATGTGCTGAAGCAAGTCTGTATAAACCTATAGATGGCATGTTCTAAAAGTCCTGACAGTGTAAATAAGGTGTTTTTATTATTTTTAATTGTTCAGTGATGCTGAAATTGGGTACGTGTCGTCTCAGAATTTACCATGCATTTGGCTTGGACCATCCGAATTGCCATAGTTTCAGAAATTCTGCGCCATGATGAATGAACCAAAGGGAGGGAGGGGCCTGTGGAGGAGGACATGTCATTTGCTTGTTATTTTGTACATTTTGTGCAACAATAAACATCATTTATTTCATTCAGCTGTTGTGTCTATTGTGGTTGGAGACAGCCAAAATAGAAAGAAATGTGTAAGTGTAATTAAAGTAAACTGAGTAATGATTTAGACCAGATATGTGACACTGACAAGTAAATACCAAAATACAGAGGGCCTATTACATTAAACAAAGTGCAACTATTTTCCAGAGGATTAAGTTGCCTTTTACAATATAGAAAAATAAATTTCTGGCAATATCCATGAACAATTAAGGGAACCTAACCAGACAAACTAGTAGTCTAAGGAAAAATGTGGGGATAAAACAAAAATGCCGAAAGTGAATACATGAATGTGCAAAACGCATGTAATTATTTAGGCGTATAGAAAAGTGGCTATGTGGATCAGGCCTAATAATGCATATATGGACGACAATGTGTCGATATTACCAGAAGAGGGCAGTACAACGTTACAGATAGGCCACTGGTCACAGGACCCAGTCTTGTTACAGCATTACTGCATCACTAATTGAAAAGAAAAAAAAATCATAACATAATACACTGTAATTATACTCTACCTGTTCATAGTGTCTATTTATTAATTATTTAAAAAAAAGCTGATGCCCAGGCCAAGTCCTCATGGCTGTAGGTATCAACAGTGTTAATGTGTAAAAGGAGTAAAGTAGGGCAGGTGGACACAGGAGACACTTGAGGTATAAATATGGAATCCTGAGCAGATTTTGGACTGTTTTAGGCCAGAGATGTTACATGACACACACACACACACACACACCTGAGAGAAGAGGTGTTGTATCAGTAAAATATGATGGGCATATTTTAAAATTCATATTCAAGGTGTTATTATTTTGAAAAACAGAAAAATAAATAAATACATATGTTTTAATTCTGTTATACAAGGTTTTGTGGGTAATTGGAAATAACTAGAGTATAGGGCATTTTCTATACAAATCATACATTTGTATCACTTCATATTGTTTGCCTACTGCCTACATATTAATTTTAATAGGGTCCATGTACAATTTCATTCATCAGCAATAGGCAATTTGTAGCCTAGGAAATGCCTATTCCTTCAAATACTCTATTTCCATATTGTACAAACTAAGATGTGCAACGATTCAAGAGGGTGTATTTTGTGTACAACAGCTGCTTTGGGCTGATTGGGCATAATGTTACACAAGATTGCATAACTAACTGGAGTCAGTGCTCCCCACACTGCTTTTCACAGACTTTTAAGTACAAAATCAACACAACTTTATCCAAGCTACCACGGGCATGTCTGGTTAGTGGTTTATACAAAATTAGACACTTGCGTCACTGTATTTCTTTTGCCTTTGGACCATTAGCAGTTATCAAATAAGGAAACAATTGCTTCCCCAAAAGAATGAATGGAATCAGAGATAAATTACTAGTTACAATTTAAACCGCTTAATGGTAAAAACTCAATATAATTCAGAACAGTACACAAATGGACACACATAGACAGTAAGCATGTTAATGATCCAAAAAGAATACTTGGGATTTTCAGACACAAATTCTCAATTAACTCATTGACTTAGACAAACAGATCAACTATGAGCCGTTAACTGCCCCAACACAGAGTACACCTTATCGCCCTAACTGTGTGATATGGACCAGTGGTTTCCCTCCATTCTCTTCCCTTCCCGCTTCACATAATAATCTTTCTCTACAACCGTTGTCATACGCTCACCACTTAAACAGAGTTAAGAAATACAATAGACTGTTGTCTGCACATGCCACATAATGTAAATGAGTCACTGTTGTTATCAGTGCAGTGTAATAAGCTATCCATCTGTTTCAGAATGGTAAGTTAGGACTGTTGCCATAACGATTAACAATTAAACAATATATTATATCTTTTGAATGGGAAAACAGTCCTCAAATATTGCACATATAGCTGAAACCCATGAATAATTGCAAAGACAAATAAAAAAAAAAGATTTTAGTTGAACAAAAGGTTTTATGTATGATGAAGTGAGAAAAAAATACAGATTAACTTTGAGTGTTGTTTTGAACTTTTGGTGGGCATTTTCTCAGAATTTGTCCTATAGGGTCCATGTACAATTTCATTCAACAGCAACAGCCAATTTGTATCACATAGGAAATGTCTATTCCTTCCATGAAAAAGAACAATTTAGTCCCGTTATAAAAGGTGATATGCAAGTCCTTGCGAGCCCTGGTACTCAACATATATTGTAAATAGATAACATATATCATCATTGCATTTAACTTTTTAATTAATTATCCAAATTATCTTTCTAATAGATTGAGACTCATGGCAACCGAATGCGTCAAAGAGAGAATCTGTGCAATAAATGCAGGGATCACTATGACAACATGTAAATTATATGGTGAATGATTTGACCCTCTGTTTCTAAAAAGTGTGCACATTAAAAGACTCCATTCAGTGTACAAGAGGTCTTTGTTTGCAACCGGTTCAGGAGGGTGTGTATTATGTGTACAACAGCTGATTTGGGCTGATTGGGCATAATGTTACACAAGATTGCATAACTAACTGGAGTCAGTGCTCCCCACACTGCTTTTTGCAGACTTTAAGTACAAAATTAAAGCTATTTTACCCAAGCTACCACGGGCATGTCTGGTTAGTGGTTTATGCAAAGGGTACAATTTAAATTTGTGTATATTCATGAATGTCTCTGAAGTGTGGGAAGAGGCAGGGAGGCTAAAGAAAAGAACATTAAAAGGCTACTGACCTAAGAAGCCACAACATCCTTGGTGAAGACTAACCACTCTGCCACATACTTATTATAGCAAAATGAATGAAGAAAATAGAAATGAAACAGCAGCTTCAAAAGGCTATTGTGCAACTTTGGTACTAGCCAGCACAAAACATAATATTATAGTTCTAACTTGGACCACTAAAGTAAACTAAAAAAAGTATTTACTTAGAGAATCAACTAACAAAATATGCTCCCAAAAAATCTCCTGTCTGCAAATCACAACATTCATAGCAAAGAACCTAGTCATATTTTCAGCCTTGGCTCTACACTGCAGCATCGAAAGCGTTAAGGGGGAGGCACCCAGTCCCGCCCCCTTGTCTGCTCATTTGTGTATCAGGCGGGAAGGCTGTATCCCTTTATTGCCGCCATAGAGCAAGGCCATGACCACTCCCACCAAGCACTGCACTGGCGGGAAAAGGTGCTGAGAATAGAACAGACTTACAGTGACACACACACACACATTGTCTTTGTCCTGTATTGAGTAGACACTAGAGAATAGCTAGCACAAAATTGAGCATTTCTCTATATGGAGCGGTAGTTACGTTTTTCCTGTCTAAAGATGAACTTCTTAGTGGAGACCATGAATGTGTATTTATATCACTAGGTTAAGAGGAATAGTGAAACTATAGGACATGTCTACATACAATGGCACTTATTTATCCTTTTAGACAAATAACTTCAAAGGCAAGAACCAAAAGAAGCAATACAATGGACTGTGTTGTGTATACATAGTGAAGTGTTGCCCTGGGAAAGAGTTCACTGGGTTGCTGGAAAAAACAAGAAGGAATGTCATGCTCTGGATTGGGGAGGGTCTTAAAAAAAAAAAAAAAAGAAAGAAAAAAAAAGAAAAAAAAGGCAAGTTAGCAGCCCCATATTACATAACTCAGGAAATATATATACAGTGAGGCACAGTGAGTTGGATAGGAGTGGGACAAATACAAAGGCAGACTTTCCTTACAGGCCTATCACATCGAATCACATCTCACAGTCTCTCGTCATCCCTGAATTGCCGTTTTGCAATTTGGGGAGCCAGACAGTTGTTCAAAGTGTGTGAGGGAAATATCGCAGCTTCTTTGTGAACTGGGTGAACCTTCTTCATATAGACAGCCATTAATAAATAAAAGATAAGGGAGTGCGCTGGATGCAAAGATTACATTATAAACATCTGAGAAGTTTATCCCGAAATGTGAAATATAAGTAGAAGCATGTATAGGGCTGTGTTTTTAAGGACAATAAGAGGACACTAGCAACACATAACAAAACAATAGAATGTTGTCCTGAAGTGTCACACCTGACCTGAGTGTTATGGTTCCCATATGGTTACGTAATAGCGAAGCAACTGTATTTATGAGTTTCCAAGTAACTCTAGAAGAGAAGAAAGAGAAGGTTATATGGACTGGCTTAGTAGTAAACCCAGGTTACCTTAAAAGCAACATGCAAAAAGGGATGAAATTGAAGCAAGCTTTTTGGTGAGAGTACGTATCAGCAACTAGTAATGGCAACACAATACGACGTAAAATAAAATAAAAAACAATAAGAACAAGCTTGGGTAAATAATGTCCACAATTTTTATTTATTTTTTCAAAAAACCCATTTACAAGAAAGAATTACTATGTAAAAGCATCAACGTCTGAGGGTTTAGGTTTCAACCAGAAACAAAATGGAGAGACCTTCACATTCTGCATATTTGAGATTAAGAGTCCCTGTGATGTCTACACTGTGATTCCTGACCTTCCTCCTATCAGCAGAGACAGTTGTGTTGTTAACAAAGCATTTGTGACACTGTCTTTGACTACAACTGACGCTGTTTGCTTTGCCTCTGTATGTAGGCGCATGCTAGACAGTTTTTTATTTTCGCCAGGTCCAGATGGCAGGGAATGTTTAGTCAAATGGGATTACAGATTAGGATTAAGTGGACTTCAAATTAGCCAGACGCACAGTCACTGGATGACATACTACTACAGCAGAGAGCTAAATGGGGCGAGGCTCTAACAAGTTCAAAAACATATAAACAAAAAACATGTTTTCAAGCAAGAAACAAGGTTATTGTTATTCAACTTTAACAACATTCAGTGCAGTTAACCACCTCAAGAATAACAATAATACATGTGGGTTAAGCAACCTATATCAAGGCAGAATGGATATACAATTTCTTTACTACAATATTTGAATACTTATTATGCAACTCATATTACTACATATCAACACAAAAAGTAAAAATGCATTTAATAAGTGAATTAAAACTAGTCCAGTCAGCTCTATTGTCTGTATATTGTTAGATAATACAGGCAATAGAATCAGTGGCGGAGGGCAGTGCAGAGGTAAAGTGGTCATTCATGTATAGGCTGCAGCATGTATTACATAAGTGAGCCTGCAGCGTCCCCATAGAGGGCCCCATCTATAGGACAATGTGTGCTCTGTGCAGACAGACCAGAGCTGCACTGCAAAGACTGCAGAGATGCTATACAACTGCATGACTGATTCAACAAAGTGTGGAAATAAGTATCTCATCTTCTGCATGAAAGTGATATTTGAGAGACTTTTTTGAGACAGAGTTTTACAGTACGTCTGTGTAGTCAGCTTTGAGGCTCTGTGTGTGGGTGTACAAAGACGATCCCTCTACTGGCAGTGCGTAAATCACTAATTGGCCTTGTGACCGCCGACTCTGCCCTAGTTCTCTACTTCTGTGAGCAAGGGGACGCTCAGTTCAACAGCTCAAGCCTTATGTCATGCATTTGCGCAAGCTTTTTTCTTTTAAAGTGAAATGATTCAGCAGAGCCTGGAGGTGCCAGCTGAGACTTGCAGCACTCAAAAAAAAAGCACATAAACCATGGGTGGCGTACACCAAGAGGTATTTAAAAACTGTCTGATGATGCAAAGCCCTAACAAAAAGAACAGTATGAAAGAAAAACAAAAAGGCAGACACCAGTTGCACAGTGACCTTTGCTATCAGCATGACTCCCATAGTGCATGTAAGCCCCCTGTAAGCACCAGGACTGACCCACTTAGAATAACAGAATATGGGACACATACAAGCACATTTTCCTTCATTATACTGCTGCAAAAGTGTTTTAATAATGTGGAAGAGGTCAAGCAGCAGGAACATGTGAACACAACCTGTGATGATAACCTTCTGACACAGCAAGGTAAAACTTATACCACGGATCAACGTGTAACAATGGGTTAGTTATTTAGAGGCGCCAAGGCATAAGGGAAAAGCGGCAAGTGCAGTGTATAAAAGATAGCGCCAACAGACCTCTGGAGAAATGCCAGGCATTGTGTAAGCGGTTTACAGCAGCAGGCGGCGCACCTTGGCGGGAAAGGTGTTCAACTGACTAACAGCAACGCAATCAGTGTTGTGCAAAATATATCTCACCTCAGGCCTGACCTGTCGCTTCACAACATCCACACAGACGTGATTCATTATAGAATATTCAACAGTCAGGCATAACACTGTGACAGGTTTGATTTTGTTTATTAAAATCCTCATTTGTCCCAAATAACACGTGAAGTCAATAAAATAAACATTCTTCAAAAGTTTAATATTCTATCCTCACTCTTACAGGACGTAAGTGGGTGGAGTCATTTAATTTATATTTTGTCCTGTTATTGATGTTTTAAAATGGGAAAATTTAAGCAGTTTGCATGTGAGCAAGACAATCAAAGTTTTTCCAAATCTTCAGCTTTTCTAAGGTGTGTCTAGAATATAGACTGCAAAGCCTTATTGCATATTATCATGATCAACTCAATAGTCTTTTTCTTTTAAGTAGAGCAGTCCAATGATTTGTAATCTTTTTGAAGGCACACTGAGAACATGTAGGAAAATAAATATCTCCCTGCTGTGCATAGTAATTCAATATACAAAATTCTAAAATTCCAAAAAACAATAAAAAGATAAAGAGCCAAAAACAAAAAAATAATAATAATAAAATTTAAAAAAAAAAGTCTTTAAGATTAAGACTACAAAAGCAGGCCTTCCAAATGAAACATTCCTCGGGCCTGGAGTACAACCCCCAGAGGAAACATGCAATACTAATTGGTTCAAATGTCACTAACACAGTTGGTAATGTGTTTTAGGATGTGACTGGTACTTGTGTGTGGGCTGCTCTGGCATCTGAGGACGACTCCTGGGGACATTCACTGCAGCCCGGAGCGAGAAGCGGGTCCTGAGAGACATCTAGGCTCTGTGATTGGTTCCCACTCTCATCAGACTTCCTCTTCTTCTTCACATGGTAGTAGTGTTTTTTGGACTTCAGGTGTGCTGCAAAAGAGAACAAAAACATAACTAATAACTACTACTACTACTACTACTAACAATAATACATATCGGATTTTTATGGTAATGGTAATAATAAAAAAAGCAAAAAACAAATGGGTCATTATGAACCTTCACTGCATAGCCCTCTCTTTTCAACTAAGCCAGGTTGCAGTACAAGAGAATACAGACATTTTCTGAAGTTTATGAGGCTAGTGATCAGGGGGCTCATTTACATAAGAGGTAAGGTAAGGAGAGAGGGGCTCAAGGGGAGACGCAGTAGTAGAGGCTCGTGGAACTTTAGAGAAAAAGTCAACTCTGCTTCTCTGAAACAACATTTTAGCAGACTTACACTGTCATCTAATCATTTAGAAGAAAGTGCTTTATTGAAACGACTGATGTTTTGGAGTGCCTATAAAAAACTTCCATCAGACATCAAACTCTCTCCCCTCACGTTTCCTCTCTGCTCCCCGCACCTCTGAGCCGTGTTTCTGAAAAGTGTGTACGCAAGCCCCCGTCTTTACGTGGAGGTCCGCAATGTTTCACGTTCACTTTTTTTTTTTTTTACAAATACCAACTTTGAGGTGACGGGCTGGGTACTCACATTTCTGGCCTCGTTTTGTGCATACGTAGGCTTTATAAATGAGGCCCCAGACCTACTGCAGCTTCTAATCCACTCAGCCACAGATGTATGAAAAATCTAACTAGGGTAAGCAGTGGTGGCATTTTGCCCTATCAGCCCCTCAAGTCCCAGTGTGCAATCTCACCTGTCCACTCCAGATCTCCAATAATGACTTTGTCGCAGAGGTCACAGGTGTGCCGGCTACGCTTGTTTCTCGACTCTGCCCCCTCCACTCTCAGAGGTGAAACAGCAGACTCTTCACCCTGTATAATAAAATAGTACATTATAAGCCATGATTTGAAATTAATATTAAAGTAGGTGGATAAACTACATAGAAACTCAATCCAAGCCGGAACGATTGTGAACAGGAAACAGCAGACAGGAGTGGCAGAGGGCCCCCACCTTACAGAGCGAGGCCAGTATCTGCAGTGCAGGGGTCAGCACGGTCTCCTCCCACCGCGACACATCACTCACGTCCAGACTGTACACTGGTGGCACTCCATCACCTGGCCCTGTACACAAGCAGAGCACATGGATAAAAACTTAAACCAGACATTCAGTGAAACTATAGTGTATTTACAAATTCAATTGAACAGTAAATATAGCACTATAACAACTGGGGAAGAATATCAGCATTACATTTTGCCAATCGAATAACTTCTTAGAAGCAAAGCTCTTTTCATTGATCTGGAGAGCTAAGCCACATTTTCTCCTGAAAATGAGACACTGTGTCTCAAAAGGCTGTTGTTTCAGTAAATTTCCTTTTCTACCCCACAAATATGTGTTTATAAAAAGAAGAGTGAACAAATATTATGGCAGTACTATGCCTGGAGTGGAAACATAAAACTTACTAATCTATCATTTTAATATTTAATTCAGCGGAAAATTATAATTTCTTGTTGTAATTTTCTGTTTTAAATGTTGCATTATTTGTTCATTTCTTTTGCAAAGTGAACAGTTTATTCCATTTTTAGAAAGTCAAGAAGCCACTTGTACTCGTCCATATTCATGTTTTTTCTGGTACAGTCTAGACTTTAAGCTCAAATTAAACAAATGATAAAAACACACTTGTCAGCCAATACTGACATCCAATAATGGATGTTGAATGTAAAGTTAGTAAAGGACCCATTTGCTGAAGTCATGCTGTAACAGTGACTGGAGTGGTGGTGGATCCATAGAGCACAAAGTGGAAAATATAACAGAACAGTGATGTGCTGGAGCCGCGCCCCACAGTCCTGTCAACCTGCTGACTCACACTGGCTCGATAATGTCTCTCTTTCTACTCTCCCCTTCTCTTCTCTCCCTCTCTTCTAGCCTCTCTCTCTCTCTGGACATCATTCTTGTTCTGTCGTTCACCCTCCCTCCCTTTCTCTCCTACCTCTCCCCTGGTTGGGTTTGTATTTTGCCCTGGTCAGCAGTCTGCCAGCCAGGCCTCAGCTCTGCTCTCCCTGTCTGTACGCACAAACCAGTGTCACGCATTGACCAGTGAGAATGGCACACCTATAGAAAACAAATAAGCAATAGAACAGGGGAAATCAGGATCCTGTCATCAAAACACAAGCTATTAACCTTTAAAGCATGCTTTGCCAACTCAAGGCTTAATCTTCCTGCTTACTGGAAAAGCGCTGTAGGGACTGCAAACGAGGGGCAGTTAAAGACTACATTACACAAAGCTTGGCTGAGAACAGAAAAGGAAGACAATTTTTTTTTTTTTTTTAACCAAGTCATTTAGCAGTACCATATACCGGTAATTTCATATCCATTATTCAATAGAGTCCAAGAACAGTGAGTAGACTAGTGGCCAAAACAATTATTGGGTGGCTATGAAGATGTCCATTGAGTGCACTCTTAAATGCACATTAAAACAATGATAATGTACTAACCCATGGCATTTCATTCAAATTGAATTTCTAGGCTGCCATCATCTTTGGACACCATAGAGGCATTCAAAATCAGTCTTCAAGTGCTGACCTGCGTATGACTCCCTTGCTAACAAATTGGTTGTATGATCATAAAGGCCCCTCTCGGGGTCTTGTTCACGAGTGAGGGGAGGATGGAGCGTGAGATTGACAGGCGGATCGGTGCGGCGTCGGCAGTGATGCAGTCGCTGTATCGGACGGTTGTGGTGAAGAGGGAGCTGAGCCGAAAGGCGAAGCTCTCGATTTACCGGTCAGTCTACGTTCCTACCCTCACCTATGGTCATGAGCTCTGGGTAATGACCGAAAGGACAAGATTGCGGATACAAGCGGCTGAAATGAGTTTCCTCCGCAGAGTGGCCGGGCGCTCCCTTAGAGATAGGGTGAGGAGCTCGGTCACATGGGAGGAGCTCGGAGTAGAGTCGCTGCTCCTCCACGTCGAGAGGAGCCAGCTGAGGTGGCTCGGGCATCTGGTCCAGATGCCTCCTGGACACCTCCCTCGGGAGGTGTTCCGGGCATGTCCCACCGGTAGGAGGCCCCGGGGAAGACCCAGGACACGCTGGAGGGACTATGTCTCTCGGCTGGCCTGGGAACGCCTCGGGGTCCGTCCGGAGGAGCTGGAGGAAGTGGCTGGGGAGAAGGAAGCTTGGGAGCCCCTGCTTAGACTGCTGCCCCCGCGACCCGGCCCCGGATAAGTGGAGGAAGAAGATGGATGGATGGATCATAAAGGCCTTTGATTGTCAGTGTTAATCAAAGCCTCAGGTTACACTAGTGTGGTTACTGATTCTCTTTAACACTCCACAGGGGAAAACCTATTATGCGTGTTGGACAATAACGGGCAGGTGGCTGGCATACCCCTAGCGGACAAACAGTTAATGTTTATAAGGTGTTCTAATTCACTTTGAGAACTATCCCTTTGTGAGCTTATCTTTCTGTTTTTGCCACCAGCTACTCCCAAAGGCAAAGTAGGGAGCATGACAGTAGACTACCAGATGTTGAATGAAGAAGCTTTCCTGAAGTGAAATCCAACTCTCTTAATCCACTCGAATGAATGCGAGTTGATAAGAAAAGAGATGCGATAAGTACAATGTGCTGGGTGGGCAGCTCAAACACGCGCCCATAGTAAAAGCGTATACATTTCAGGCGCGCAGGGAAGATCATTTTGCCAAGAAGAAAAGGCCCCATATCGGCCAACAGCTGCCTACCCCCTCTCAAAAGTGTGTGTGGTGAAACTGTAGTCCACCTGTTGTCTTCTTTTGCTCACTCCTTGTGTTTGCTGAGTGAGAGGGTTAGCATGTGGATGTGTGTGTGCTTTTCCTATAAAAACTACACTAAAAAGCCCCCCCCATGTGTCGTGCCCCGCCCCAGCTGTGCGGCTTTGGCTGTCATCCACACCGGTTGGCCTCAACAGCTGCCTCCATTGAATGCTGCCCCTTTTAAATCTATGGGCACTCAGTCACGTATTGTGTGGTTGTAATTGTTTGATTGCTTAAACGGTTTCATGATAAATGTTTTGGATGTAATACACTGGGTTATTTATAGAGCCACTGAGTAAACTAATGAAATTAATTTAAATCAATCCAGTCAAAAGCAGCCTAGATAAGAGTACTCTTAAAAGTGGCTCTAAAATGGTAAAAAAAAAATTTAAGAATTGTCACAAATAGCTTATTAACTAGCGCTCCAACATTAAAATATATGCTGGAGTAAAAGTATACAATGCATACAAGTTTGTCTTTTTCCAAACTGCACTTAAACTTACTTGATAAGATCTATATGACAGATTGTACTAATCATAATGTATAGACATATATATAAATATTTGGCTTAAAAAAACAGTACAAGATTCAAACTTCCTGATTCTAGTAAAATACCATACCTATCACCATATCATTCACTAAAAATAGATGACTCTTTGTACTGAAATTTTACTTAAATTGAAATTTTCGGCAGTAGACACTATGTTTTGGCACACTCAGTGGGAGGTGTTGACTTTAACTTTTTTTTTTTGTTATTTTTTGCATCGGTTTGAAAGCTCTTACACAAGGGTCAAGGGTGTATGCTTGTCTCGCACCTGTCAGCTCCGCTGGATTAGGTTTCCTCACTCTCCATCCGGCCCGCCGCCCACGAGCTGCTGTCTATGGTCACTTCTGCCTAAACAATAGCCACGTCTCATTACTTAACACTCACAAGGCCCGGTCAAACTACACCTGCGTATCCTGGTTACAAGAGGAGAGAGTGCTGGCAATCTTTCAAAGAAGAAGGTCAAATTAGGGCTGTACATTTAATCTCAAATCCAGTTACAATAACCAGAAAAAACAAACAAATATAGACCATATCAGGAACGCCATCTGTCATTAAACCTAAAATTAATGTAATAATCTGTCATCAATTTATAGGAATGGGCACCACCATTAAAATGCATGTATGTATGTCTGTATGTGTGTGTATGTGTGTGTATGTGTGTGTATGTGTGTAAGCATAAATAAACTGTTATAGCTTTATATATACATCAATGTGGACACCTGTATAAAGCACGTGAATGTTTTGTCTTCATGGTCAATTACATCTATTGAAAATCCACAGACACCAGACACACTGAGGCAGACATAAAAGGAAAGACAAATTGCTTGATTTAATTTGAGCCATCTGACCCATGACCTCCAAATCCTTTCAATAACCACTCCAGTAGCAAATACAACAAAGCATATTCCAGTACCAGTAGCAAATACAACAAAGCATATTCCAGTCATACAAATTCCCAAATAATTGTCAAAACAATAGAGAAGATAAAGAGAAAATCATCTAAATGCTGATGCTAGTTGCTCAATTAAAACACCATTATGAGACTTTTAATTATATTTTTAAGGACAGAATTATTTAAGACTAAATGTGCCATCTTTTTTGTAATTCGTTTCGGTTTAAATTTATTTCCATCAAATTAGCACAGTATTACATTAGCATAGTTGCTTTTGAATATTGCACACATTTAAGTATGTAATTTAACTGAATTCATATCCATATATTTTTGTCTCAAATGTGTGATAAAAGTGAGTTTCTTTAAAGGAATGTTTGAACATATTTTTTAGCTGATGGACATTTTTTTCCCCTCTAACTGTCTCTATGACTCTATCCATACATTTACATTGTGGGCCTATAATCAGGTCACTTTCTGCCCCGTGCTAACCTAATTCATTGTCCCCAGCTGACGGTGCCATGTCTAATTCATGCCTTGCCTGTGACCCGCTAGTCTATATGCTTGGGTCACTGACTGTAGCCCCTTTTGACCCTGTTGCACCGGGTTTGTGTGGTCGGGAGCAAATTCCTGGCAGCTCTGTAATGCTTCAAGAGATTAGCCTGCTCAGCTGAGGCCTCCTGGAATGCCTGTATGCTCTGGGCTCAGACACAAGAAAAAGGAGGTCAGCAGACATAGAAAGACAGAAGAGCAGGCTTTTAAGGACAGTAAGGTGAGTGCAGCGCTATACAACCACTATAAGGGGGATCGGAATACACAAGGCCAAAGGTTTACAAGGTCTAACCTCGACTGAACCCAAATGTTCCACCATTCACCTAATTAATGAGGTCACAAGCATGAATCACAGCTAAAGAAAAAAAACTGTTGTCATAAAGTAATGCATATCAAATAAATAATTATCAATAATCGCCAAAGAGATAAACTGAACTCAACTGCCTAAAAAACTATACAAATACATAGTAGTAGGGATGCAGTGAAATGATGGTATCAGATATCAGCACTGATATGGAAAATTTTGATAAATCAGATAGCGGCTTCCAAGATATCCCAGTTTAGTCTACAACTTGGTGTAAGAAGACGATTTACTGGACATATTATGAGACTGAAAGCTGTTCTATTGTTATAAATTACATTGCGACAGGCCTAGAGATGCCACAAACGCTCAAGACCTGTGTGTGGCAACTGCCAATTGTTTTACAAATGAAGAATTCCATGCCTGTTTCACAAGAACTAATGACCTTGCAAATACCAAACTTATCTCAAAAGACTTATCTTAAGCAGTATGCAACTTCAATTAGGTGGGCATTGCGACTATTGTGTGCTGTGCTACTGTGTGGCACTTGAAAGTTTATATTTCATCCCCAGCAAAGATGGTCGGCTTTAATCAACAGGTTAGTATAAAATGAGGGTGAAGAGTGGGGAGGATATTCAGGGATTTAAACTTCTAATGGTGAAACAGGCACAGAGCACAGCATGTCCTGTGATCATTCCCTCTGACCATAGCGCAGGATGATTTGAGCTAATTTAACAAAATTGTGGAACCTACAAAAGCCAAATGTTTTCAAGAGTTTCTCATGCAGTTAACTAGCAATAACAGTCTGTCCTGGTTACAATCAAAAGTGAACCAGGAAAGGAACAGTGGACTAGTATCATTACACATAATTTGTCAATAATTACACTGTTTAGCATATCTGGATTTTTTGATTGCTTGACCTTCTGACTAAAGAGACACATGATTGATTGATTGATTGATTGATTGATTCTTTAATGACCACACTGCTTGGCAGGTGGAATTTGTTTCCTGTACAGCATCTTGAAGCAGGTTCCAATACAACATACACCAAGCTCTAAGATACAACAGTTGAACATACAGACATACAGACAATCCAGCAAATAATCATGATGCAAAGATGTAGGACACAAGTGTCCACACATGACAAACTTGAACGTGAAGAAATTTCTGAAAAAGTTTAACTGTGTAGGAAATTATATCATTTAAGTAAGTAAAGTTAAATGGTCACATTTTTATATAACGCTTTTCTAAATTAAAGACACTCAAAGTGCTTTACAACACCACGCACACACACTCGTACACCAGTGTACGCAGAGACTGGAGGCAAGGTGGGTTAAGTGTCTTGCCCACTGATCCACCACCAGTCTGTGGATCAGTGGATCTGATCGCTCAACCAATGATGTTTATGTTGAGAGCGAGAAGTTATCTGTTATCTGAAGATTTTGTTAAAAATTGCAATTTCAATTTGATTGCAACTTATCTTGCAGCTATAACACATATTTTTGAGACTTTACCTTTAACAATTTTTTAACTACAAGAAGTAAACCAACAGCCCTTCTTATAGGGTAGCATGGTCTATCAGTCCCCCTACTACACAGTAAACAGACCTAGCACTGATATGCACGTGTGACAGTGACCATATGGTAAGTTGTGAGTAGGCTACTCTTAGGAGGAGGCATTAGGTTTTGGGTCTGGTGGGATATAAGCCACTTGGGCCTAAAAGGATTAGACGGCTGGGTTATTGCAGGGCACGCTCCTGTGGGTAGACATCTACATTTAAAGGCTGCGAGATGTCTGGACCAGCCTGGGAAAGTCCTACTACTCCTTCTGATTATAAAGCACCACATCATGTCATTTAAACTGTAAGAATAGTGAACTGGAATATTTGCCTGGCAGGTTAGGGCTGTGCAATTAATCAAGATGGAGACTGAGTCTGTTCTAATGGTCAATCATATGCTTAGGGTTTTTATCAAAAGGTCTACAGTCCCTGTCAGTAAAAGCATGCAGTTTAGAGTGGAAGTCAGACTTTGGAGGAACATGGAAATGGAATATGGAAATGATAAAGGTTTGTCATTCAGGAAATTTACACTGAAATTATTACATTTTGTAAAAATGCTACTTGACTTTCTTGCTGTTCATTTGAAGATGCAGATTACCGATGATTAATTTGTTTATTTGTCTCTGTCAGTACTTGAGCCTATTCAAAGTAGTATGAGCACATCAAAGTGATCATTTTTGATTCATTTAAATTATTTGGAGAAATTGTGAATGACCAATGCCAGTTAAAATTGACTTGAAAAAACTGCAGGTTAGGTACTTCATTATGTGATATGAAATGAAGTAGTCTTAATCCTACACAACAGTGAGCAATGTGTAACATCACTAAAGCCATCTATTCTGCTTCATAGTCTGTGCCAAAATGATTACAAAGGAACCAGATAGTTAAATCCCTTCAAGCATTCAGCGAGAGACTATTTGTACTTGTGATAACTCGCACCACTGTTCACCTCGGTAACGTGTCCTCAAATTGGATACACTTCCTGCCTGTGAACAGCTTATTTTGAGAATACTCACGTTTAAGGAAGCGGTTCCGTACCCATTTATTCTGTTTGCGAGCATAGCGTCTTGTAGCAATCTTCAAAGCCTCTATACCTACACAAGAGCAGGTTATTACCTTATTCCACCAATATTAATCTTTGACTAATGCTGATTCTCTGACCTTTTTTGCGTAGAGTGTCTCTTTCCTGTTGGCTGCAACTCTCTGGAGCGATCAGGTAGTCATGGAACTCCTTAAAGCCAATGGACTGGAAAATCCCATGTTGATAGTCCTGACTGAGAGCAAAGCAGAGGAAAAAGAGGAGGTTTTTTTCTGTACTTTCCATTTTCCCTTGACCGTTTCTTTTGAATCATTTCACCTGCATCTAAAGCGGCTTAGAACAGAAGACTGTCACAGTGACCAGATGAGGCCCTTTGGGGACAGTGGCAGATTGTGGACTTATGGCACCGCTCGCATCTTAAAATGTCAAACAATGGACATTTATGGAGTTATATTGGCTACAGACACTCAATTATTCTGTGTGTAAAACTGTTCCACTAGTTTTGGTCCCCCTTTATCATCTAGGGAAGTTACACATCCCAAGTACTGTTTGATAGCGGACTATCAAACATTAGTGTAGTAAGAGATGACAAATGATTCAATAAAAGATGTTTTACATTATATTTTATCTAGTTTATAGTTTATTTTATTAACTAGATAGGAAGATACTGAAATAATGTTACCACCTTACCACCTTTTCTTGTACACCATTATAACATCTGTTGAATAGTTCACTTGACAATTTAAATACATGTGTGGCATTTGTTTTAAATTCAGATCTTCCATGAGTTTCACTTTCAACTAAGCTAAGCAGATAATCATCTCTGGTTTTGTAAAAAGGATATTGAGTATTGACATACTGACCCACAAAAGACCTAAATCCCAAAGCACGCAACATTCACAGCTAAAATGAGTGTAACCAAACAGAAGAGGCTGAAATGTGAGAGGGGCCATAGAGCACAGCAAATGTCGAGTCGATGGAAGGCACTGAGACTGAGTGTTTGACCTTGATGTCTCGCCACAGCAGTCGAGAGGAGACAGGATTCCACTAAGATGTGTGTGTATGCATGCGTGTGTGTGATGTGCGTGATGTGTGTGTGCGGTGTGGGGGGGGGGCATATTGCTCCTAATGAAACAGTGGCAGAGAAAGAGGAGGAAGATGTGGAGGAGGCTGCGGTCTGCTGAGGCTAACTAAGGTAATGGGCGGAGACTTTGAGACTTTATGAGCTGTTTTATGCACCTATAAGATAAGCATTATAAAAATACAAAAAAGAGCTTCAGAGCAATCAAATGGAAAGGGCTACTTCAATGGTCACAATTAGGGAATCACAAAGGCCATAATTATTTAATAGGTAATATAGTAACTAAAAATGCATGCTAAACTTTGACTAAATTAAAATACATAACACATCTAATTGCAATCACAATTCAGCCCTGGTAGTTTTAATAGTGAAATAAACGTATTATTATTTTTTTAACATTCATCTACAGTATTGAGGAGATGATATTCTATGTAAATGTATAATTGGTAAATACAAACCTCTAATCATTAACTTAATTACTGACATACATGTCCAGCTTAAAACTGTGACGTTTAACAAAACAAAACTTTTGAATTAAATATCTTACAGCAAATACTTTTTGTAAATTGATAGATATGTTCCCTTTTGTTTGTGCAACAACATTGAAAGAGGTTTAGTCAAAGAAATGCAATCTGAAGTCTATGCTTGTGGATTCATATCAGCAGACAACAATGGACTGTAAACATGATGTGGGGAAATGTCAGGGAATTACCAAATCATTCTCTTAACACAATTATGTATTTAAACAGATCAACTTGTACCAGACAACAATGTATAGAGCAGAGAAGGGGACATTCCTGTGGCTGAGACTAGCCAGGTGCTGCTAGTGCTAAAGGTTTAAATCAGGCTTATCAGCATTTCAATGCTAAGAATCTCAAAAAAATATATGTATACCACAACACAGACAGCTTTGTCTAAAAACCAAAGAGCACAGTCTGAGCTGTGCCAGCAAAGAGTAGAAATAAAATACAGACAGTTGCTTGGCTGGGTTCACTTAATGTTAATAGCCTAGTTAGACAGACAAAGAGGGAGTTACTTTCAGTATGGACAACATGTCTGGGGAATTACCTCAGAGAGTAGATGGGAAGATGATCTCAATCTTAAAACAGTGAGACCTTTCCCAGACCAACTTAAAGCAAAAACATGAGTCTTAAAGATGTTATACCTATTTACAGAAACTAAAAGAACTAAAGAAACCATTGCTTAAAGTGAAAAAAGGACAGGCATGTGGAAAGAAATTGGTTGGTCCATACTTGCTTGTTACCTCTCATCCAGGATCTTCCTTTGATTATAGCGAACATGGAAATCTTTCAGCTCATCAATCAGTCCTGCAGCCAGCATCTCATCCACCCGAGAGTCCAAACGTTTGTCCAGAGCTGGGGGTCAAAAAGTTAAAGGTTGTTTTACACAACATTGTTCATTTCTAGTGTCTCTGGGTAGAAAATATGTAAGTCAATTTTAAGTATACGTTACCTTCCATATCAGAATGAAGCCAGAAGATGCAAGGATCTTGGTACCGCAGTGGTCCTCCCAAGCCTCCTCCACCCTCCTGCCTCCTCTGCTCTTCCAGCCACACACTGTGGGGGATGCCCGTGTCCTGGTGGATTTGCAGACTCCTGGAGATGGGACCATTGGTTATTGGCTTGGGACTTCAATGCTGATTCAATCTGACATTTCTGAATCCACCAAAACAATATACTATATAGGCGGCACGGTGGCTGAGTGGCAACACTCAGGCCTCACAGCAAGAAGGTTGCAGGTTCGATGCCCGGGCCTTTCTGTGTGGAGTTTGCATGTTCTCCCTGTGTCTGGATGGGTTTCCCCCATCAACCCAAAACATGCCCGCACCCCTATGAACTAACATCAAGGACCAAGACGTCCACCCTCCTGTGGGCTCACCACCTGCATAGGGCGGGTCAGGTGCTATGAGGATTGGGCAGCAAGCTGCCCCTGCGACCCAGCTGGATTAAGCGGGGGTCACAGTCATTATTCATTGAGAATGTATTTTCAAATATTCTGTAAGTTTTATTAACCAGGCTAAGAACTAAGACTCAGGTGAAGAATAGTCAGATATAAACATAGACCAGATAATATCAAACAAGTTAATTCATATTTTAATAACTAATCTACGGGTCAATGAGATTAGTTAATGTTTCCACCTACAAAACAAAACCAACTGAAAACAAAATGTGGTCAACTTTAGGGAGATGTTTAATTGGATCACTGAAGCATTCTGTTTCAATTAAAATGAAAAGAAGTTCAACTCTAATGTAATCTCAGGTTAAAGCCAGTGCTGCAACATACTTAAGTGTTAAAAGTGATTATTAGTTTGTTACAACACCAGTAACCATGTGTGAATAATAGGACAGTAGTCACAGTCCTTCTTTTCTCTCATCTTACAGGAACTGTGTTAAAAACAGCATAAACTTTTAAAACATTCATTTTTAAATCCTAGTCAGTCACTTGAAGCATGCTTCGCTGCATCAGAGGCTATGAGGAGAAGATAATTTCTGTGATCTCCTGTCAGGCGGAAGAACAGGGTAACCTAACCTGTTTACTCAGGGGACTGCTACTCATCCGCTCAGTGACTGAGAAGGATGGTGGAAAACAAAAATTACTGCTAATTTATACTTTTCTTTTGGTATGAAGAACCACAGAAATAGCTTGAGAAGAATATTTATTCAAGCTAGCGCAAAAATAAAAAATCTTAACTTCAAATAAAAGCACTTGCAAACCACTACTACGGTATTAACATCAGGTCTATAGAAAAATATAGATATTGTTTTCCCAGCTGAATAATTTATAATGTAATCAAAATCTAACCATGAATGAACAATGAATCAATATGTGCACAACACTGTTTTTCCACTGTTTTTAACCAAATGGACTCCCATTGTATACCTTGCAACCTTGCGTTTATCATTGGGGTGCAACATGGCGGCCATTGTGGGGTCTACTTCCATCAGTTGTTTATGTAACTCAGCTCCTCCCAATTTTTCCAGCTCTAGTTTCCTTTTGGGCACTGTGTCTTCACCATCACCTGAGTCCTCATTGTCCTGCAGAGAGATAAATTCAATAACAACTTTGAGAAAGGAACAAGGAAATCACCTTATGCCTGTTAAGTTGTTTGGTCCTTCTGACTCACCCCAGTATCCAGCAGCACTCTCCACAGCAGAGACTCTATATAATAATTTGTTCCTCCCACAACAATTGGCAGTGTGTTCCTACCATGCATTTCCTCAATGTTGAAGTACAAGTTAAGGGGAAAAAAGCCTTCATTTGTTGCATTTTTACAAGATACTAACTAAACTATTAATCAAATAAATATGAAGGTTTTACACAGTTGAAATCAATTATTGTTGCTATATAGGCTTTGAATAGCACACAGCTCATAACAAACTAATCATTAGTTTAATATAGAATACAAAGTAGAAAATTGATGTTAACTGTGCACAAATGACTGAAGCCATTAACGCAGTGTGCAGCCAATCAAACGTAAAAGCCTCAGCTACTCAATACACTAAAATAGAAGCACAAAGCATAGAACTATCAGGGCTGTGTAAGGCCCAATCACAACATATGTGATAAGGAGATAATTCAATGTTGTTGAAGGACTATATACCGTTCATGGCAACACCCTTATAAAATTATGGAACAGTGTCAATTTATTTAGAATTATGAAGGTGGGATTTTTTGTGGATAGTGTTTTTGCTTCTCTGCATTAGCAAGGAGGTTGGAAGTTTTATTCTTGAACCAGCCAAAAGTTCACACACTTCAGTAGTTGCAACCATAAACTGTTCATCTGTTACCTGAAAGAGAATGAATGAATTAATGACAATGACGATCTCCACCTTTCAGGTAGCTGAAAACATAACTTAACTTTTTACGTATATATTAATCAGGACCACAATGTGCCAATTAGATTAGAAGTCCTGTATAGACTGAATGTGCTAAAGTCAAATAGCTTTTCAGTAATCAGTTGACTTTCATTCCAACATTTCTAAGAACAGATCAAAAATTCCTTGCTCTCTTGTCGCAGTTCTTGCACTCTCCCCCTCTCCCTGCATGGTGTGCCGTCTCTCTTTCAGGGATAATTAAATAAGCACTCTTACAAGATCAAGGCAATTGCCACCAGTCACACTCCCTCCCTCTTTCACTCTCTTTCCCCCACATAGACACAACACTGGCTGCTGCATCACTGTGTCTGCATCAGGATAAGGTGCGGGAGGTTGAAACCAGAGAGAAAAAAAACTGAAGCTTGTGACTGAGAGAGCGCTGACTACAGAGGAGGGAGTTCTTGGGAACAGCCAGCATTGCTGAGTGAGCAATTGATAGCTGATGATGCGTCATTATGTCCGTCACTTGCATTTAAGAGGGCATCTCCTTCTCTTCAACCCTCCCTCCTCTCCCTTGATTTACAGTTTTCCTTTGCTCATGTGTAGTCATCATTCCACCATGCAGTAGGAAACTATTCTTGGATCTTTACCGCATCCCCACACAGCGCTGCTATGCATGTGTGTATGTGTGCGTGGCAGATCTATAAATACCATCTCTAGTTATCGCCTCCCCTAGCCCACATCTGTGTGACACCCAGTGTCTGCAGGAGAAGGGACTGAATATTGGGAGGGGTGGGCTGCCTCAGATGTGAACCTTTTTTTTTTTTTTTTTTTAACTGTCCTACCAAGTGATCTCTTTTTTAACCGCAACATCTGTAGCAGCAATGGCCAAACAAGGACATTGCATAGACACCACTACAGAAACCACCCCATGCAATTTATAACAGATCTAGCACAGGTAGGCGGGGCAGAGGTTGTGATGTGTGGTGGGTTTTAACAGGAAAAAGGATATAAGAGCCAGAGCTTTGTTTCGGAAGTCCACTACGGTATAGGTGCTCACTAGAGGGTCCACGAAGCTGATCATGTGATGTCTGCACTGGGCACGCTCCTCTGCTGTCACCTTATTAGTGATGATGTCTAGACCGTGGTAAACCTGGAAAGGACATATTGAGCTATGAACCATTTTAGATCAGTCCTAAGCCTAGAAAAATGTCTACATTTCTGTCTGGAAAGGCAATGGGACTGGGAATAAAATATACCATATTAAAAGAAAATGATTATCAATGGACAAAATCAAAAATTTCTAAACTAAATTCAACAAAGCACCATTATAGTATGCAAAAAAATTGACAGATAGCTTCAAAGTTCTTTCGTCCTAATATTGCAGGACGCAAGTTCCAGTGTGTAGATGTAATGTCCCTGTAAACTATGAAAGAGAAAAGTTCACTGCTTGTACAGTAAATGTGATATACTGTAACTTCAGGAGAGTGTGCATATCAATGTCAAAGCCACAGTTGGAACAGAAGTGGCTGCCCACATCGTGTGAAGCACTAGTTTAACACAGCCCTTCTGTCATTTTTACATAATGCAGTGGAGGGGCTCCCTGTAGGAATGTGACAGCTGGGTGTCAGAATCTGTCATGGCCCTGTGTGTCCAGCTGAGCAGCGCCTTCTATGGACTCAGATTTCTAACAAAACTCATAACTTTTAGCCACTCCAGCACTGACAGCCCTGAGAATACTAGATGAGAGAAGACAGTTGTTCTAGACTAGGTCAGGGTGTCCATCTTCGCCACATTTTAAACATTAAGTGGAAGACCATAGACTGGTTACAAATTGTTGTTGAGGTCATGGTGAAGGTAGAGCATTTTTAAACTTAAAGTAACTACTATTAGAGTAACTTGAATCAGATCAACAAATGCATAACCATGCTTTTGGTGTTCTGACAACAATATTCATTCATAGTAATCACTAGCTGTTATTTAATTGCATGTTAAATTGGTTGGGTCAAAATAGTGCCCGTGTCAACCCTATGTATAAATGAACAGTTGAAAGGTTAAAAAACACTACTAAGCCTGGGTGATTTGTATGTTGTCCAGTTCTATGTGTTTTTTTCATTTATCTTTTGTTATGTCCTGTCATGTCAGTATGTTAATGCTACTAGCCCTTGATTTGAGCCAAATTTCTCCATGAAGAGATTAAATAAAAAAAACTAACCTGAGCTAAAAAAAAAACAAAAAAACTTCTGAGTTGAAATGACCTTGCTTATTCTGGTGAAGTGACGTCAAGAGCAAAGACTTAAACAGTTAAATTATTGGACTGCCTCAAAGTTTTGCCAGACACTATTACAGTATGTTGATTTGTCCTTAAAGTGTGTGTACTGTCCCATTTTATATTTAGAAAGATGGACATATGCACACTTTTGCTGGATCCAAGAAAATCTTTCAAGTTTCATTTCAACACTCCTGCATCATAAATGAATGATCACAAGGTGGGATGAACCTTGAAATAGCATAAAATATCTCCCTTTGCTTCTTGATCACCTTTCAATGTTTAGCTTAAAGTTGTACAGACTGATTGATTAAACTATTGATCATTTTCATGGCATGAGTTGCTTGTACATAAACTGGTTTCAAACTTTGTGGCAACCCAGAAGTGGTGAACATGGCCAGGTAGAGCAACTCAGTGGATAAATTATTTAAGCCCCCTCTGCACGACACCGGCCCAAGGAGGGATGGACAGAGAGAGGCTGAAGAATATTCACAAGAAAAATAAGTTATAGAGGGTCTTAAAATACAGTACATGATGAGAAGTAATGATATGACAAAGGAGCAGTGTGTACTTGAACAGGATGCTCAATCACAAATTGGCACCATCTTTCAGCTCCTCCTTTTACTGTCATTTTTCACAGACACTTGAAAGAAGCTGAGATGACAGGTAGCAGTAGGACGGCAGGATGAGAGTGAGAAAAATGTCAAAAACTATTTCACATCAGGTAAAATATATACTTCTATGTGAGAGAAAAGTCCTACAATGCTATAGCGGGAATCAGATCTTGCATTTTTGTATCAAATTTAATGGGGAAAACATTTTCCAATCATATACAGCACAGAGATCATAATGTGGAGGGCAGATGGTTCTCTCCAAGTGGTTTTCCTCCTAAGCAGCAACATAATGATAATAATAATGTTACGATGAACTTTTCTAGTACAGAAGTCCACCGCCTGCTCCATGGACATGTTATTGCTTTGCCCAGAATGTCCCAGACTACGGTATTAAATGTATCAATAAAACATTTTATTTCATTACAGGAGTTTATTATTGCTCAAAAATACCATGAAAAAACCTGCATACTATGAGCATGGTCACTTCTCCACATATATGATCTGTAACCTATATTTTCTAACTAATTTCTTCTATCGTTACATTGGATTTTTTACAATCTCTACTAAGATGCCCCTTTGTATAGATGTGCTGTTTCTGGGGACAACTTGAGATTTGTGGGTATGATAATGTTTTCCACTGAAGTCTGTAATGTGGGTTCAGCTGCCTCCTCTCTCTCCTCCCAGTGAACGTGGATGTGAATGGATGTCCGTGCACAGCTTGCGTGCGAGTCCAGAGCCTGTGTATGTGCCTGTGAGTGGGGACAATGAGCACAGTGTTGGGGATCTGTGGAGCCTGCAGCCGGCCGGCCTGGCCCAGCCTTATGCCCTGCACGAGACAGCTGTTCCTCTGCCACATAAATAAAGAGGAGGCACAGCCCAAATAAAGAAGAGGGCAGCACAGGGAAAAAGAGATGTGTGTAGAACAAACACATTTATTCACATAGAAAAGAAACACTGGACAAAGGCAAAGTACAAAGACACATGAGATGACATTTATTCATTTGGAGCTAGTAAAATAGAGCCTCAAAAGCAGTCTAAGATTTCACATTCTGTGAAAGTTCAATTTAATAGAGACAGATCGTTGATATGCACATTTTAGCTTATCTGATATCAGTCTTAAATTTCCAGCACAGGCTGATATTTTGTTTTGGTCAACCTGCTATACACATATATAACTGCAAAAAGTGACCATACAACTCTCAGGTTTATGGTAAAAAAGGGCTGTGGGTGAGTTTCTAGTAAATTTGCATGACATAATTTTACATATTTGCCCAAAAATATTGACATGTCGGAGTTTATGGAATATTGGTTGTAGGAAAAAAAAAACATATTGCTTGATCTCTGCAATTACAAGTCATGATTACATTAACATATGGCACACATAGTGTATTCTAACAGCATAAATTGCTAATATTTTAACCCCCTCCCCCTATTTCTAACTGGAGCCCAAAGAAAAATGCTTGCATTTGGTTACACGGATTGCCCTTCCTCTCACATCCACATACTTAATGCCAGGGAATATGACATTGTTGGCATTTTTCCCAAGAACAGAACAAAATAGGCCTACCAAAAATCATAAGAAAACTCAAACTGAAACACTAAGCAGCACAACAGACAATATCCATTGTTTATGACCTCAAAGTAGAAACTAGTGTAGGTCATGTTTTTTTTTCCTATTTCCTCTTTTTAGCTTCAACTAATTTCTCACCTACACTAAAAAGCTAAATACCAAGATACATAGTCCTTTTTTTATCATGTTTATGCTTGTCCCGAATGGCTCTGTCTTTCAACAAATGCATCCTTCTATCTTCTTCTCCTCTCTCCACGGGAACAGTAATGCCAGACTAATAAATCATTCATGGCACTGTTCCCGCCTCCTCCCGTTCTCCTCCACCCTACTCTTTATCGCCGCTTTACAGTAGCGTAAGGATGCAATACCACGGTCTAAACACTGCAAAATAAAAATAATAGAGACATATTCAACTTGGGGTTTGATCGCTTGACAAGGTGAGTGACAAGGATGTGTCTGAAATGTGATGATGTGGGAGGATGGCAACCGGTGTCGACGTTGCAACACACACGGATACGTCAAAGCCAGACAGGTCATAGCCACAGCAGACGCACAGACAGTGAGAGAGGGCCAGTGAGAGAGAAAGAGAGAAATAGAGAGAAAGAGAAAGAGAGAGAGAGAGAGAGAGAGAGAGAGGGGGAGACACACACAGAGAAAGAGAGAGAATAGAGTGAGGAGAGAAAGGAAAGAGAGACAAACTGTAGCACACATCCTGCCCAGTGTGGGAAGTGTTGAGGACGTCCATGAACATTTTGTGAAACTGAAGTGATGCTTGGAGATTTCTGAGGTATAAACCAAAGGAAAAAATATGGATGAGAAGAATAAAACAAGAACCATTATGTTAAAAATGCAGTATGAGCTTACAATTTAGCAATTACAGCAGCTATGGGCAAAGTGTATGGTTCTATGGTAAAAAAAAAGTTACAATCTTAGAAGAGGGGAAACATGGCAGAATGTTCAAAATAAATTGTCAGCACAGCTCATTCCCAAATGAGTCTTGACTAATGATCGTTTTGTGTCACTTTTGGACACTTTCATGCTGCGTTTGAATGAAGACGACTGCTCCATTCAAACTAGGGTCAATAGTGACCACTAACTCCCTTGGTCTGGGAGACCACACTCACACACCACAACAACAGAGGATGTTTGCACATGACCTGTTAAATCACCCTAGAGACTATAGGGCACTGCCCCAGGATCCATCCCACAGCACGCCCCGAAGCAGAACCACCAGCCACAATGGTTAGCAGAGCTTTGCACAACATTTACCTCTTATTTCAAATCAGATCTTTAACTTCTTAAAATTAAGTGTTCTGGCAGTCCATCTCATTTTTGGAAGTCCTACTAAAAGTATACAAAGAAACACCAAACTTTCACATAATTGCTCACTTAATGTCTCTCAGAGCACACCTCCTACCTACTCTTCTATGTCATCTTCATCTTTGAAAATCCTGACACCCAAAGCATAAAGTTTGTGGACCAGACTGCTTATTTCCAGTCTTTTTATAGATCCTAACATGGAAGGTAACATTTTTGTGTATACATGTTGTATAAATGGCACCCCTTTCACAGTTATTCACAGTTTCCAATCTAAGTTATTGATTATTTGTCCAAATGTAACAAACAAATAAAATATATTTCAATGACAAATACATGATCTGAGAAAGTTTTGATGAGGGAGCTATAGAACCGCTGCTGGTTGAGAAGCCTTCCAGAGCTTAGGTTTACACACTGGCAGTTCATGATCTAACACTACATATACTGTGTGCCATGGATAGCATGTTCATTTAATGAGAGAATAATATCCCCAGCATGTCCAATGAACTATGAGTCGAGGCCATGGGCTTGGGACAGGAGGGGTGAGAACCACACAATAGGAGTGTTAGGGAGTGTGGGAACCAATTCTCTGTTGGACAATAGACACTTCCCAGTGGCCACAGTGTGCCATTCATTCTCAGCTGCTGGGTCTGTGCAGCACGCCTTCGACTATGCACCAGCTCAGCACAATGTAGCCTTCTACCAAACAAGCCCAGAGTGTTTCCTCTCCTAAAGACAACACAGCACTAGCCCGTATACAGCCGCATTCACACTACTTCTGCTTAAACTTAAACTGCCTGTTAGCTTGTCTTCATTGGTGCTCTGTCTCACACACACTAGCAGGAGCCTCTAACAGGGACACTGATTGTGGAGAGGCAGGCTCTGCCTGAAACTAGGCCACTGTTTCTCACTACAAGAGCTGGGAGATGTGGAGATATTCTAGGCAGAAATTATTAGAGTAACCCAGTTTACCCACTAGCAGGTGACTGCTGGAGGAACAGTTCCCTGCAGGGATAGGCCTACACACTCTCAAGGACATGGCTATCCTAGGGGTGGGGAGGAGGGAAGAAAGGCAATGGATATAACTAACTGGCTATGAAGCTATAGATACATAGACTGGATCCATTTATGACCATTAATCAAGCCACCATGGTCCACATGGAACAGATAAGGTTAAGATCATGCTGCAAACAAGTTTAGCAATTAGGCCCAACAATTAAAAATATATAAGCTTTTGAATGATAAAAACACTTCAAAATGCAGACTACAAACACATAATAGTAGGCCTGGTAATCATAACCACATAGCTGTTTGCCTTCTTGAAATGCTGCTTGTGTTTAAATCATCTTAGTCAATACAATGTTTATGTTTTAGTCCCAAATCAGCTCTAGATTTGTAGGCTAATAACAAGATGTGTTGTAGGTAAGATCTGTGGAGAGGTAAGAATGCTTACATTAAGAAAAGTGTTAGGATTTAGGATTTAAGTTTTAAGTTTAATGCCATACTGTGAAACATGCCACTCCATGGGCAAAAGCAGATGGTAGTCCCTGTCAGGTGCCATGTCATGGGCACCAATTTCGACACTGCCTTTCGGTGTAAGACCGACTGCACCACTGAAGTTAATTTTAACTATAGAGTGTTCTCCTCAGTGGGCTCTGTACAACGTGCTCTCGCATTTGTCTAATAATTTTCAGATTTCTTCCTGTCCTGGATGGGGGACAAACCACACTGACTGACCGCGTGTCCTACCTGCATAGAGTCGGCGCTGATGATTTCCCCCTTTAGTCGCTGGCCCAGCTCGATGGCCAGTTTGGACTTTCCTGTTCCCGTGGCTCCCAGAATCACAACCAACGATGGTCTCATTGCTCTCCTCAACGAGCTCTGCACGCAAATAGAGGACGCCGCCATGCTGCTGCTTCCGCATTGTACCAGCTGACTGCTTGGCGCATGCGCAAAAGTCTCAGAGATGAGAGACGAATAGTTGCCTAGCAACAACCAGGCGTTGCTCTGGTAACGCTGATTGACAGAGCATGGTGTCTTGCTCATGTACTTTGGAGAGAACATTTTGATTTGAAGGCGTCAGCACAAAGACTTTTGATCATGTGATTTAAAATGGAAATAGGCAAGACTAGATACTGAATATTATGACTGGATTTGCATGTGGTGAAAAATGAACTAATTCCAACGTTTATTACAATGGGCTCTCATAGTGTGTCCATTTGTTTCTATGAAAACATTTATAGCCGCAGAACCTGAATATGTTTGTTACCATAGTAAAGATGCCATCATGTGTTGACATGGAGACTGCGCAGATGAATGGCAGGCTACATGTAGAGAGCGAGTGTTTACTCACACAGGTTGTTGCACTACTACAACACTCCCATTCAGTTTGAATTGCTCTAACACTCATGATTAAAATGTATCACGTGCAGTATAAAAAATAAGTTGGAATAACTACAATATTGCTAGTAGATTATGTAGGATTACAAAGTGAAGTAAAGTGAAAACAAATAAAAAGGTGATGTCAAACAATTACATTTTATTAATTTTCCAACTCTTTATATAGAGGCAATGAGGTACAGAAAAACAAAGTGCTGAAACAAGGCTCTGAACATCACTAGATTACTTAAAGTAAGCAAATGTTCACTGCTACAATGACAGAGCCAAGAGCAGACCATTACAAGTCAAAAAGATACAAAACACACAATGAACCATTGCTGAGGGTTCACTTTAATATATATATAAAAAAACACCAACAAAATAATATTAACAAATCGGGGTGATGATGGTTTGTGCTGTTAATTAGCAGAATGTCTCTGGCATCGCAGTGGCCCTCTATGTAGGTGATTTCATTTATATCTGTCCTCACAAGCTACCTGGGGTTTCCTGAGAATGAGCAGTGACCTACTCTGCCATCATGGGTACAGTACTAGTCTGAGGGCTACAGTGTTGTATATCACATGGCTTGAACACAATAGAGCAGTTGTAAAGGTCAGTAGGGCTACACTTGGCCAAAAGTTTAATCACTAGATCCTCTTTCCCTGCACCCTACCCATAAGTGCTACAGCTAAAGGGATTGGATTCTTTACACATAGAGGGCCAAACAATGTTTGCTAATTTTCCAGCATAAAACCACATACATCCCTGCCGGCTACGAGAACAAAACAGTCGTTAGCTCACACAGTCAGAACATAGCTCTGTAGGAAAATATATTGTATAAAATTTTTAGTTAGCTTACAGAAAGAAACAAAAGTAGGCTTTGCAAAAGAATGTGACAAAGTGGCTAGTGTGATCAATGTTCATTGAGTGTTTTATTTTACTTTTTCCATCTTTCTTTTATTAACAAAAATATATAAGCTTTTGAGTTTTCTTTGAAATGCCAGCAAGCTTGGCCCTGGTTCAGTACACAGTGGCCAACCACAAACTATAGGCAAGTTTTGACAGCTCAGCTTTGGGCAATAAAGGGCTGTACAATAACAGGACTATATACAGAAACATCCAACTGGATAGTTTAGATACATGAAATGCTGCTAATGCTAACACAAAAATAAAGCAAGATCAAAATAATACACCAACAACATAGGCTAAGGGTTCATTTAGATGAACATTGTGAACTATAGAACTTTCAAATTTTTTGTTTTGTTTAATAAGCCAATTAATATTTTTGGCTGATTTCCATGGCACAACAGAAAACGTTTACTTATGCATTAAATAGGATTTGCCTGCATGGCAAAAAATATCAGAATGGTGCTACAAACAAGCTGTTTCTGCAGGCATGGTGCTGCTATGAGGACATCCCACATGCAAAAACAATACATTTCAGTTTCAACAGAACAGACAGGCACAACCATTTTCCAAAGGTGCAGAGATTATTGTCACATTCTTGTAACAATTAATGAAGTTTCAAAAAGTCCTTCTATCACATTTCTTGCCTTGAATGTTAAATAGATAACCCAATGACAAAGAAACAAGGAAAATACTAACAACAACAAAAGAGAAGAGAAGGGTAACTTTTTTTACCACAAGATCCAAGTGCTATCACCAGGATCTATATTTTTAACAGGGAATCTTCAGGCCCATCAAATCCCAATCAATCATGGGAGTAGGAATAAATTATATCTAGAGGCCTGAGAAGATGTTTAGTACAATCATAGTGTCTAAATATTACTTAGTTGATACTCACTGGAAACTAATGTGGCAATAAAATGGTAATGTATGTAATGTAATGAATGTAAAACACAGAAACAAAATTGAAAATTAGTATTTGAAAATTCAGACATTGGATCAGACCATGCAGTACTGAAACAGCAAACCTGTAGCAAAGTTTTAGCTATAATTTACACAAAATTCTTTTAAACCATTCGTATTTAGGGAACTTCAGTTTTACAAAGCTTTATAGGGGACCGAGGACATATGATCCACCCACACTTTCAGTCCCTTGCTTACCTGGCTTATTATGGCCTTGTCAATCACTCAGAAGCTAATGTGCAAACCACAAAATCAAAAACAATCCACCTGCACCATTCCACCGTGATCAACCCCAAGTGAACATAAGTGTCTCTGTCTGAAGTGTCCGTATGTGCAGTTCAGGAGCGCTTCAGCTGGGCCAGTCGGTGCAGGAGTTGGAGCCTCTTGGCCTTCAGCTGCTTCCTCTCTGCAGTCTTCTGCTTCTCACTGGCATGCAGCTGCTGGAGGTACTCTGTGGCCCGTGTCAAGATGGCCACTTTGGGGGTTTTAGGGCAGTCGGCTAACCCGGGGATCTCATCTCGCAGAGAGAGGAAACGGGAGCGCAGGTCATTGCGGCGCTTGCGTTCAAGGAAGTTGTGCGCCTTGCGTTTGTCCGTGTCCTCACAATCTGATGACTGGGGGCTAGAAAGGTGGGAGGGGGGAAGGTGCTTTACAGGTGAGGTCTGAGAGGAGTACGAAGGAGAAGAAGGGGAGGTGGAGGAGGTAGGAGAAGAGGCACTGAAATCAGGAGATTCCGACCTGACTGTGCCTGAGGTCACATGACACCTTCTACTGTCCAAACTCAAGGGAGTGTGGCCGGGCAGAGGCTGCTGCTGCTGCTGACAGTTCTGAGCTCCGTAAGCACTACTCTCCTGTCGGACCCTCTTCCTGGGGGGCTCAGGAGCAGCATGGGGCACAGCGTCCGGGGAGGGTGCAGCATAGTTGTGCTGCTGCTGATGAATGGAGATGTGAAAGCGCTTCATCCCAGGGTCCAGTGGGTCTGCTCGTACTGTTATAGTCACAGGCTTTCGGCTGTTCACCAGCCGACGAGGCTTTCGCTGCTGCTTGTGTTCAACTGTCACCACATCAATCTCCTCTTCATCCTCTTCTTTGTCATTTTCATCATCTGAAAACATGACACAAAAGGTCATGAGTACAAAAAAAAATAAAAAATAACTGGAAATACATTTTATAATTACATCAATATGGAATAAAACTATATCTTGTGCCTGCGTGAACTAAATGTTGCCGTTTATGATGATTAGTTAATCGTTTAAAACTTTTATCATTATATTATCTGTTAAGTCCTTTGAGAGCAACTCTTGCAAAAGAAAACACTATTTGAAGAGTCCAAATAATGGAGAACAAATGGCATGTGGATTGACTGACCAAGTAAAGCCATCTGGATATGGTCACCACAGCCTCCAGCTCAAAGAATTTTATTAAAGGCTTCATCACTGTACTTTGTTTGGAATAAAAACGTTACTAATACACAAGTGTAATAAGCACAGGCTCATGTCCCATGGATGGATGAAACTAAACTCTTTCACTTATTGTGACATTAAAATACACATACCAAATTCAGTAAAAAAAATAATTTAGTCAGTTAGTCAAATTAATAATTAAAACAGTAAATATTAAACATTTAGGTCTACACATTTATAACAAAATATGATCATTAACATTACATGCTCTAACACCATAATAGTGTGGCACTGAGTTCACCTCAGCCGTTACCCTATGTGCTCATTTTAAAACGCATATGTTCCTAAACCGTGTAAAATACTGTGGTCAAAGCTTTGCAGAAGCCTATACAGCCCCCTAAATGGCTAATCCCAGTCTATTCACATCCCGAGCTGGCTAGGACAAATCCACCCACTGACACAATTGGCGCTGAAGCCTGTTGAGCACAGGAATGCAGCAACAAGTTTTCCTTTGTAACATTCCACACACCATTATGTATGGCCCAACATCACATGATAGCCTACATACCAGACCAAATCATATGGCATTGAAAAAGTAAGGCTCAAGGTGACAAAAATATTCCCATGTTGAAAAGGCCCAGAGTTTTGCTTTTCTTGTCATTCAACTGATTAAATAAAGTTCCTGTGAAGTGGGCTCTGATTGAATTGGTGTCAGATCAGAGGTGTGGGCTGGTGGGAAGGAGGATATTGTTATCATAAGTCTGACTGGAGGAGCAGGGGAGAGCAGCTGGGCTGCTGGAGCAATGCCAAGCAGCAGATGTTTGAATGGGCGTGTCACTCCGGGAGCTTCAAGCATGTGTTGCATGCACCAAGGTAACGCAATGCAGTCATCATGTGCTACAAGCTCATCGACATGGCAACTGGTCAATAAAATACTGGTGAACTACGTTTAGAAAATCAAAAAGTCTATATCTGAAGAGCCAGTTATAATCTGAAGTGATTCTTGAGTATTGCCAGAAGTAGGAACTCAAAACTGTGATTTCTTAATTACTATAATCATTAACATTTTTTTTTACTTTCACTACACAGAGAACTTTTCTGTTATATCATATTTTAACCATACTTGGATATAGAATTGATTAGATAAAAAAATAGACAAATCACAACACTTAACAGTTAATAACAATAATGAGAGAATTTAAATTTTTTGAATGACCCACTGACCTGAAGATTCTGAATGTGACTCGGATCCAGATGACACTTGCTTCTTACTGACTCCACCCTGGGGAAAAGTGAACACAGCCCCAGGGTCAACGCAGTCCGCAGCCAGACCGTTGAGTGAGGGTGGGTCCCCAGCTCCGCACTGACCGCCTTTACTCACAGGAGATGGTGCCACAACAGGTGCTCCGGACAGTTTGGCCTGCCGCTCACCCGCCACCACCCTCTCCAGATGCTGTCCAGCTGAAAACCCACTCCACATACAGTCCTGGATGATGATGGAGCTCAGATTCCCAAAAGTTTCTGTGGAGGTGGCAACTCTGCAAGGCGTGTCCTGCTGCTCGTCATCCTGCCCCAAGAACTGAGAGACCCATTCCAGTTTGTCGCCCAGAGAAGGGTAAAGCATCCCAACCTTAGCCGACCCCTCCACTGCCCTTATGGGGGACATGGGTGGAGTAGGTACCAGTTCAAATTTCTTCCATATGTCCTCACTGGGAGCAGTAGACTTGAAGAAATCCTCATCCGGGTCATGGTCATCGTAGAAGTAGTGCTGGTAGTGGTCCAGATGGTCCATGTCCCAGTAGTCATAGCGGGGCGCGGTGGAGCTGATGCCCGGCATGAGGGAGTCTGAGGCAGGCAGGGGGGTCACTCCCTGTTCCTTAAGTCTGCAAACATCACCACACAGGTCACATGAACTGAGGATTAAATGTAAAAACATATCCTTCAGACTATATATTTTATTACAAAAGGCTATTACGATTGACTATATACAACTGAAAAACTGCTTGTGAGGGTTTTGTTTGGAAGTGGAGGAATTTGGGTAAAGCGATGCAATGACAATGAGCAACAAGGAAAAAGACAGCATGAAATTATACAAACAATTGCATCGAATTTCGCGTCCCCATCAATGCCATAAGCCAAATGCTTGCAGACCACATCTGCACTCTCACATATAGTTTGAATCGAGAGCTTTTATTGCATACTTCGCTCCCACCGTCTGCGGACTCCAATGCGCACGAGAACATCGTGTCTCTTGTACAAATAAGTGCTCGGCGGTATTTCATATCCTTCCCTAAAGACTTCCCAGCCTTAGTTAAACTTAAACTACCGCGTTTTTGTTGCCGCTGAGAAGTTCAAGTTTCGCAAGGGTTTCATTACATAACAGTGTTTTAGTAGTGTAGTGTATCAGGCGCGCCAACAGGGAGGAGATGGTGGGAGGAGAGGCGGGTGAACTCGCTGGCTGCTCAGCTGATAGTACGCTCATCTAATTAGATCCAAAGTAGATCGTTTAGAGACTCAACTTAATGTCAGCCTCAGCTCTTGGTGCCGACAAGTTGTCTGCGGTCTTACCTTCCACTACGAAGCGCAAAAGAAATTCAGCCGCGACTAAAAAGTGTTAAATAGACTTGACACCTCAATGCAAAACATGCATGCGCGCAACGGAGAACTACTGTCATAAAACACTTGTCCCATTTCAGAAAGTCGCACTCTTACCTGGAAGTGGTAGAAAACCTGTATTCGTCCTCATAGAGCCGCTGTGAGAAAATAAAAATATAAAGTGTCCAAATTACACCAGCGCTGCTTCAACAGTGCGTAGGACGTTACGTTTGTTTGGGTGTGAATACAAGATCTTCTCTGATTGTCAATACACGAGTAGTCCGTGTGGTCGCAGTCACTCCGCTTCTAAACACGAGAGGATGGATGGGGCTTCCACTATCTAAGCAGACTACTGCACTGTATGAGCCGCTGGACAGAGTTGGCTGTTATGCATAAAAGGCGGGCTGTAGTAGAGGAGCCACGCCTGCCATTTAAAGAGCCAGTGCGCACAAACAGAGCTTCTGCACGGCTTGTGTCAGATTTTCAATACTCTGTCAGATACAATACTCAATACTTACAATATAGATACAATATACAATATATAATAGACAATATAGATACAATATGCAATACTTATGTCAGATTTTCAATACTGGCTGTGCTCTTCTGCAACAGATATTCAAAGATAGATTTGTCAAAGCCTACTTACATCAGACCTCTTGTTAAGTAGGCTACATGTGATTTGCACATATAGGCCAACAGCAAAACGATCACAGAAACACGACAAAATTAATAATATTACAAGAAATCATGATAAAATGTCTACAAAACAACCTGTCATATTTTAAAATAGCTAAATATTTTATAACTACTTGCAATTTTGCAGGATATTCAAATATATTAACAAAATGTCTAATTTTACAGCAATGATTTGCTTTACCTGCCCACCTCTTGTCCAAAACATCTTGATTTTTTATGGTAAATGGTCACATTTTTATAGCGCTTTTCTACCTTTCAAGGCACTCAAAGCGCTTTACAACAAGGAACCACTCACCCATTCACACACACATTCATACACCAGTGTACGCAGTGTACGCAGACACTGGGGGTGAGGTGGGTTAAGTGTCTTGCCCAAGGACACAACGACAGCATTCATCTGAGGGAGCTGGAATCACACCAGCCAACCTGTAGGTCAGTGGATCTGACGCTCACCAATGATGTTTATGTCGAGAACGGGATTCGAACTACCAACCTTCAGATCAGTGGACAAACGCTCTTACCAACTGAGCTATGTTTAGCTTCTGTGTAAAAGTAAAACACTATTTATTGTATAATTTTGAATGTGCCATGTTGATGAATCTGTAACATTGCTTTATTATAGCCTAGATTACATAACCCCAGAGTCCAGGTAATTCATTAGTGTGTTTAAAGTGTGACTGTATATCCACAGTTATTCCTGGAGCAATTATGTGTCGGCACTATCAAATACCAGGCATGCATCTCATAGACCTGGGATCAATAAGCAGCTATGATGTGGTGCTGCTCTGAGTCTGGCTGAGTCAATACGGAAACGATGATCTGTCTACACTGTCATCCCTGTGTGCATAGGCCCAACAGCCACACACTCACCACTGCTGACAATGCATCTCTGCTTTGCCATTTAAGACCTCACTCCAAAAATATGCTTGAGTAATTTAAAAACTTCCAAGGGCACTGACATTTGAGAGAAGACAAACTGCTAAATAGAAAGATTGGATGTTTCTACTGCAAAACTCGCCTTGTGGTTTGTTCAATTACAATATACTGAAGAATATAAAAAGAAGTCATTTGCAATATGACTCCATGACAATGTCCATTTGGCCAAAGTATAAGATCAGTACTGAACTGGTGATGCGTAAAGTCAACCTGGCTGACAAGATAAGGTAGCTCAAATTGTTGTAAATGTCATAATATTATTGAACGTACCAACTTTTAAGCTTCTTCACAACGCAATGCAGACAGCGTGAAATTTGGTTTGTCCCCATCATCTCCATGCGGCCCTCCACTCCCCACCCTGACTGTCACTCATTCACTCGCCTCACTCTCACATCCAGTCTCAAATGTGTTGCCCCCTCCTAAGCCTTTATTCCCCCGTCGCCCCTGATCAAACAAATCTTGACCTGACATGAAATGCATAGACTTTAGTGTGAGATGCTGAATTTCCCATGGGAGATGTTACAAAGACACTGATTGAGTGCATTGGTTTTCTTTAATATTGACATTACAGCTATCTCAGTTTTTGTGCTGTGTGCATTTATCCTCTTTTTCTTAGTTCTTCTTTACAAGTCCTAATCTTCAAGCGCTGCTTTGAATGAGTGGTCATAAATCAATGGGGACAAAGATATGCCATACATCCAAGTGAAATGCCTTCAGATAACACGTCTGTGATGACAAAAATGCCTGAATTATTTATGTGTACAAACAACCAGATGATGTTTAAAGCATAACTTAACCACAAGTCTACTTGAAGGAGGAAAGATAAAACCTCTCTATTACACGTTTATTTGAAAAGTGCATTTTATTACTGATTTGTCTAAACTCCAGAATTGTAGCCACTGTCTTTTGTAAAATTGTGTCTGTAATAAAAGTCCTTGTTTTCTTTTTAGAATTGAAATTGCAGTTAGTGTAATCATTTCTAAACAATTTATAATGGACCCAAAACTATTCATGTTCCCGATTGTTGGCTTATACAGAGAAACATTCACCGAGATCATTTTCTTAGAAGAAAGCTCATAGACTTACTGTGAGCGGATGCAACAAATGCCAACTCAACCCCCATAATTTGGAGAAGATAATGGGATAATGTATGATCCAAAAGGCAAACAGGACCTACTTAGAAATATGTGGAAAATGTTTACTTTATGTCTATTTCTGGAATCTGAAATTCTGTGTCTCTGTGTGCGTTTTTGAACGTGGATTGTTATGGTTTGTGCGCTGTGTTTATTAAATGGCAAAGAGCTATATTTATATTTTCTAATTTCAAGGAACCACTCACCCATTCGCACACTTATGACTCCCATAAGGCTCCAGACACAAAGCAAATATTTTACACCACAAAATACAGCAGATCCGCAGTCACACTTAACGCAATGTGCTAAGAAAGGAAAATTGGATTGCTTCATGCTTTATGCTAAAATGGCATAATTTTAAAAGAGGACATTTTTGCATCTTACATAACACAAGATTTGAAAATGTCAGTGTCTAAAATGCATGAAGGTGATATGGCAGAGAGGAGAAGAGACACCCTGTCCACTTGAGGTCACTGTTCACGTGATCATCCCTCCGCCCCCTCCACCTGCGACCTTCTATGGGACTAATCAATGGGCATGTCGTCTGGAGGGACCCATCCGCATGTCTGGGCGTCTGGGACAGGATAGGAATAACAGCTGGACTGCACTGGACACAGGGGCTGCACATAGAAGGTCATTACAGTAATTCACCTGTTAGTGTGTCTAACCTTTTGACCTACACATGTCCCTGTATGTGTGGACAAATAAATGGCCCAGGAGCCAATGGTGGACCTCAGAACATTATTTTATAGTACCTGACTGGTACTTGTTACTGAGGGAAAAACGCACAGAATTATAGCTCATAGCAATTGGGCTACATCCGTGCAAGTTAATATGGCTATTTCATGACGAGTTCTACTTTGCATTTCTATTTACAGTATTACCCCCAAAACCAGGTAATTTTAAGGTTCACTGTGCAACTTTTCGGGTAGAGGATCTGCTTGTCTTATAAGGCATTAAACATATTCATCTTGCATTGATTTTTATTGCTCAAAATACCACAAATCCATAGATCTGTTTATAGACCTAGATCATTTTCTCAGAAGAAAGCTCATAGAGTTACTGTGAGCAGATGCAACAAATGTCAACTCAACCCCCATAATTTGGAGAAGATAATGGGATAATGTATGATCCAAATGGCAAACAGGATCTATGTAGAAATATGTGGAAAATGTTTACTTTTGGGATGTGAAATTCTGTGCCTATGTGTGTAACAGGTACAGTTATGGTTTGTGCGCCATGTTTATTAAATGGCAAAGAGCTATATTTATGTTTTTTACTTTCAGCCTATAGTGCTACCTACTTGCCTGCATTAATATAAATATGTTTAATGCTATACTGGGGAACATGAAGTATGAAGTATATGGTGGGCCGTCTACCTTACAAATAGGATAGTACATCAATTGAAAGCACACACTACAAAAAAGGATTTTCTAGCATAGTTAAACTGACTTGAATTAAGCAGATTCATCTTAAAAGATCAATTTTAAGATTTTACTTAATAAGATAAGATTTTTTTTTACTTGTTTCAAGATATTCCATCCTGATTTATCTTATCTAGATATTACAACTTATTCTAAGCACTTTTTTATATTAACTCAAGCCAGGTTAAGCCTCTTTAACTTCCTTCTCAAACCAATAAGGTGAAAAATCTTGCCATAAATACTTGAAACTAGTGTTTTCTGCTTAGAACAAGATTCGTATTTCGTCTTGTTTTAAGAAAACTTAAGCGAAAATTTCTTACTGCACTGGCAGATAATTTCACTAAAAATAGGGCATTTTTACCTCAAAATTGGTATTTTTTTCTTATTTTTTTGATAGGCCTTTTTTGCAGTGCAGCCGCTAATTTCAGTCTAGTTTGTACTATTCAAATAGCTTTTCACATGCATTACAAGCAAGAAAAAAACTTTAACCTTAACCTTCAGTTAAGTAAGTCATTGATTAACTGGATCTTTTAGAAACCAGCTGAATATTATATAAACAATTACTTAAATAAGCGTATGAAAACAAACACTATACCATGGTGACCCATAGACAAGGTTGTAAAGTGTCCTCATGAGTGTAAACCATTCTCCTAACTTGTAGAACCTTATTGACATGCTGTTATTCCTCTTCTGTTTTCATTGGCTTTTATTGCATTCTGGGTAGAAATCAATTGAGGAACAGGCTGTCAGCACAGACTGTACTCCATAGAGAGGGGGAGAGAGAGAGAGGTGGTAAGTGTGAAAATTGTTGTTTCGCAGAATAACAAGAGGAAAAAGAGGAAATTGGTTCTTATTATGTAAGATAACAGATAAAGAAGGTATTTTATATATTTAAGCTTAAAAAGAGCAAGTTATAAATGGAAAGTCCTTCAAAATGCTACTGCTATTAATACATATTGCATTTTATTTTCATTTTAGCTCATATTTTCTTGTCAGTGAAAACATGCCTATAGATGCAGAAGAGGAAGATGGAGATTTGATGAGGGAGTAAGACAACCATTCACAGGAACAGGCTTGAAAAAAATTACATAACTCATATTTGGCTTTATTAGGCATTCTTGGAGCATTGCATACACTGGCACACATGCACACACTGGCCATTTTAATAGGCACACAAGGTACCAATGTAGTAATGTATGCACTCCTACTACTTCACCATTTGTCTTTAATGGCACTATGCAACTTTCCTGGAACAGGGTCAGCTACCCGATTGTCTCCATGGAGATGTTATTGTTTTAAATGTTTCACAGCATGATCTTAAATTTGCGTGAAGCTACATGTCAAATCTGTGTGGAGAGGTGACAGCACTCACAGTGAGAATACAGGTATTTAGTTAGAAAAACTGTAATATGGTAGGTTTAATGCCATACTTTGAAACATTCCAGGAAAAGAAATGACATATCCATGGAGACAAGCCAAGGATGTTACAGAGAAGATGGATTTTGTTCACCTTTTGTGATTGAGATTCAAACAAGGTATAACTCCAACCTTGTGCTTACCTAATAAAATGGCCAGTCATTGTAGACATACCGCCACATGCACTATTCCACTCTTAGGTACACAGTTATAGTAAACAAATGCTACACTCCTCCGCTAGCATTTCCCTTGATATATCACCTGCTGTTTTTTGTTTTTCATATTGCATAAGCGTCTGGGAAAATATTTAGTGCGCCTCTGTGAGCTAGAGGCATATGTCTTGCTTATTTTTATTCACAGCTATTGAGGAATTGTGCAAGGCGTTTATTAATACGACACAAAGAGGATGATGTTATTAAGAAGCAATGGAGAAAAAAAGAATTGAGATTTTAAAACTGAGGGATTATTACAGATTAGACAAAACAAATGGGATTAGATGTATAGAAAGATGATAAACTAAATCCATTATACAAGTACAGTAATGTAAAAAGTTAAAATGCCATGTACCACCCTGAAGAACAATATTATATTTGACTTCAATAAAGATACTGTGTTTTCCAGATTATGTTGGTTCCAATAATAGATAAACCTGTATATATTTCAAGTGTTTAACATATCATAGTACTAGAAGACTATAGGGCAGTGTTGCCAGTCCCACTACTTGAGACCCACATTATTTTATCATGGAGCATATTCTACTTAACTTTCTCCACTGACTCTTTACTACTACCACAATCTATTTCAGCCAGCAGACTTGAACTATGTGCACAATTTTCATTGTAAATGTTATAAACCTGACCTATTTGTTTTCTCAGATAAAAGGGAGCCATTTTCAAATTAAATATAGCTTTTAAATGTTACGCTGATTTATTCTTTATTACAAAAACAATGGATGTGTCAAGTTTATATATGTTATAATTTGGTGTTTTGGTTCTCATGTCGATAATTCAATCAGAAAGCAGAATGGGCCTTATTTAGGTTGCCAATTTAAATGTTCATATCCAGTTTAAACATAAAAGGACTCTCCCTGATGTGAATCATCTCTACCTAAACCCCAGCACCTGCTAGTGTAGCCTCTGCAGCTCAGTGAGTGAATTCTGGAGGTTCTGACCTTCACATGAGGCAATGCCTGTCCATATACTAACAATGAGGAAAAACGTGTATATGCACAATAAGGCACTAGTAACCTTGCTTATAGTACCCTAACAGTACAGCAGGTACAGGTCCTTTAAGGCAAACTCTTGGAGCTATAAATAACCTCTTTGTGGCCCATTCATTTAGTAATTGAGTCACTAAGCAACTAGTTTTTTTTTTTTTAGTTTTTTTTTTTCTCCAGTTTTCAGCTATTGAAATTAATACATCTCAATTTAAGGACGTTTTCATCTTAGAAACAAATCAATCATTTCAAAGGTAATAGGGTATCATAGCACATTTTATGATATTGTCTTATGTTATACTGTTGTTTTTGTCTATTGTTTATTATGATTCTTAAATGTTTTACTACTTTTTATTTCCGTAATAATGACTGGAGCTAAATACAGAATATTCTACTTTCTTGTGAATTTAGGTGCAGCATTTTGGACACTGTTATATGTTTATGAAATGTGCTATACAAACTGGACTTGGACTTTCTGTATTTTGAACAAGTCCCCTTTCCTATGTGTGTTACGCGCCATGTAATTTTAAATCATGTGTGCCATTTTCTGTAGTTACATGACTCCCTCACCTGCTGTGCCTTCAGCTGCACTTCAGAACATAGTGTAACAAGAGGCAGTGAGACATCTGGTGGTGAGAACAGCCTTGAAATCTGCAGTACATAGAAAATGGTGTTCAGCACTTCAGTTTGCCCTCTTTTATTGTATGGAATGAGGTGAAATGTCACCAAAGTGGCAGAATACTAAACTAAATGTTTTTTTTATTTTTTTTATTTTCACTGTACAAATAGAACATTCAGACAAAGAAGCCTTGAGCGTGCAGCACTGACAAGGATAAAGAAAAGCTCACGTGGCTTTGAATGCAGAGGAGTGATAACCTTGACGAGCTGATCCAGAACAGTTTGCGGAGGATTGCAGTTATACAGGCAAAGTGATGTGGCTAAACTACTGCAGTGGAGAAAATGTAAAGGAACTGTATCTCAAGAACATCAAGCTAAATTGACTAAAGATTATCAATAAATATAATCAATAATAAATAATATATTCAATAAAGATATTGCAAATAATTTCCAAATGTATTTTTTCCAGTCATATTTTAAACAGACCTTGGAGGCAATATGATTTAACCCCATTACTCCATGTACAAATTCTTGTGGCTCAAGCATCAATACATCTAAATATTTTTGATTTTTAAACAAATACTTACTGGACTATTGGGGCTAATTATGCAGAAATACTAAAACAGTTCTTGCTTTTTCTGTTATTTAACATGCCAGTTGTAAACAGCTGTCAATTTTTTCACAGTATTTATCATGCAAATCGTAGCTTCCTAAGCAAATAGTTCTTTTTTGTGTGATGAAATATTGACAATTGGTCTGCTTGCTTGCATTGAAAGAGTCTAGTATAGTGTGAGGAGGGCTTGCGTCTGTCCAAAAAAGAGACAGATAGACCTGCCATCTGTGGAGTCTGGAGGAAAGAGGAAGCAACAGGATGCACATGATGGACACAAGTATTGATTGGACAAAGGCAATGAATGGAGATGGAGAAGTTGAGGTGGCTGAGGTTTTAGCTGCTTCGTATTAGGGAGTGCCATTACTTTATTAGCGGGCTGTTGTGTTTTCTCTTATATTCTCTCTGCATTTTATAATTTGGCTAAGACTTAGTTTATTATTATACCCAGCATGTCTTTTTGGCACAATCTACCTGGAGCATTGTGCCTGGAGTAAACTTAATAAGCAGATGGTAAATACTTAATAAGTAAGTAGCTGCGTTTGTGGTCTGCATATATGTGATTTGTTCTGATGGTCATACCAGTTTGTCAAAGCCTGATCTCGTCAGATCTCAGGAGCTAAGCAAGGCCAAGCCTAGTTAGTACTTGGACGAGAGACCACTGGGAATTCCAGGTGCCACAGTGAGGTGCCAGTCGCAAAAAAAACAAACAAAAAAAAAACAAAACCTGTCATTGTATCCTTAGGCAAGACACTTCACCCACATTGCCTAGTATGAAAGTGGTGTGTGTGTGAGTGAAGATGGTGGTCGGAGGGGCTGATGGCACAGATTGGCAGCCTCGCTTCCCTCAGTCTGTCCCAGGGCAGCTGTGTCTACAACAGTAGTTTACCACCACTGAGTGTGGAATAATGAACTAGAAAGCGCTTTGGGTATCTTGAAAGGCGCAATGTAAATGCATGATTAATTAAGTCTCCAAACCACAAACATGTACCATTTAAGTGCACACATAATGAGCTCCAGAGCATTTGAAAAAAATGTGTAAGATACCAACTAACAATACAAACAAAACATCTCTGCTGTAGGTTCACTAGTAGTAGCAGCAGCAGTAGTAGTTATAGTAGTAGTAGTAGGAGGAAGAGGAGTAAAAGTAGAAGTAGTGGAAGTAGAATGCTTTATATCAGAAGAACAACTTTTGAGTAGGTTACTTCTGCCAACTCTGGTAAAATAATACAAGAACAGTCATTCACATATACTGCCCACAGTCTATATTAAGGTGTATGTGATTAGCAACTTGCCATTCATATTCACCATCCATGAATACCTGTACAAGTAGCAGTATTGTGCAAGGGAGGCGCAGATGAAAAGAACCTGCAAAGACCCCCTCAGCATTTAATTATTTCTAATGAGGAGTAATTGCTTGATCACAAGGATGGGTAGTTCCGATTGGCCGCGTGGGTGTGATTTCCCTTATTAGGATGATTAAAAACAAACAAGACTGTCCATACATTACTTACAAGTACGTGGCATTCTTTCACACTACAGTGGACTGGTAATTTCACTGACACACTCCATTAAGCTCATTTGAATAAAACATACAAAAATGCTGCTATAATCAAAGAGCCATTTTGAATATAGTGGCACTTGTGGTAAAAAAAAAAAAAAAAATCTATAATTCAAAGCATTTTGTCATTTACTATATTTGTGAATGGATGGAAACTTTGTGGAAAAAATATGTCAGCACTTAAAATAGATATAGTGTTAGAGATTGGTTTGGAAGGGCATTTGGTATAAAACCATCAATAATTAAATAGCTATTTATCCCAGATCAACCAGATGCCCTGTTTGACTACAATCCATTCTTAGACTGGCTATTGCGAGAGATGGTCAAAGTCTTAGTGATGGTCTTAGGTATCGAGTTTTTTTTTTTTTTAATGCAAATACTGTTATTACTCTTTTACTACAACAAAAACAGCAAAAAAGGACTTGATAACTTGTGCTCATTCAAACGAAACAATTTTTTTAAACTCAGTCTACCTTGAATATTCTCTCAATGGTAATATTAAGTGGCTAAAATAACCAACACTAAGGTTTGCCAAGAAAAGAGTTGCCCCAAACCACATATCGGAGTATGGGACGCCCACACACAGTCTGCTACTTAACACCATGAATTCATTGGGATTGTCTGCTTGTCGTATCAGCACTAGGCCTTTAGCTGCCTCATCACCCGTCACAATATCTAACCTTCCCCTTCCCCAGCCAACTCCTCACCTCCTGCCCATCCCTGCAGAGGAAGACACAATTGTTAACTCCAACAATGGCTTCTCCAGCTCCTCCTCGAGTGGTCTAAATGTGTGTGTATCTCTTTTCTTTTGTCTGTGAAACATATGGCCTTCTGACACAGTGGCCCGGAGGTCACACAGTAAAGGAATTCAATACATACTCAGGGAATCTGGGAGTTGTCTTTCGTTAAAACATAGTTAAAGGGCGCTCATGCTTGTAAGGCACACACCCACAGGCAGAGCGGCCATGCATAATTAGATGAGATGTAGCAAATTGGCGGGTTGGTTAAAGCTCAAATTTGTCACTTTAATACATTATATTTGAAAATAAGACAAAGATTAATGTCTTGATTACAATATTGCGTATAGTATGCACCACTGCCCAAAACACATTTTCGTCTCAAAGTAGACCTTCTTGTTGAATTTTAATAGCTTAAAGGCAAACGTTGGTTGAAATTCCTGCTTTTTTGGGATGCTGTTGATTCTTTGACATGTCTATTACCTATTTTACACGAAAAGCAAGCTAAACTAAAACCTATATAGCGATATTAGTAAATATCTTTAATCTTTAAACATTCACTTAAACATAGTGAACATTTACGTTTTACTTTATAATACTTTTTGGCAACTGCTTTATTATTATGAGATTCATCATAGTTTTGAACATGAACCATTTACCTATAAGTACTATTGCATGATTTGCATTCCAGCAGCCGCTTCCATATGCATGCAAATACATGTTAAAGGTAACGGTGAAAGAGTATTTGAGACCAAAAGTTAGAGGGAGGGTCCAGACCCCCACAACCCCTGATGCAAGAAGAGAAAATGGATGAATGAATGATTTAGGTTGAGACCATGTCTGGCAATATGTTCTCCATTGTGAGATGGTGCTTTCATGAAATGCTTTATTACCTACTTAAGTTTGTTGTAATAAAAAGGCCTTAAAACTGCAGATTCCATATGTTTTAGACAGGCCTCAGTTATATGAGGGGCTGGACACATAGTGCACCCCAGGGAGATGCTCTCAGTGGTCTCCCAGGGTGTTGGCCTGGAGGGCTGACTGCACTGAAATCAGCACAGATGTTGATGTCAAACTGTGATAATTGAGGTACAACTATGGGCCTTGGAACAATGAAATAACTCTGAAAGAATGATTTTTACACAATATTAAAAACTATTAATTACAATACATCAATATTTAAATATACTTTTAATTAAAAAATTTCCCTTCTTCAGGCATCCCTCTTTAGTCCTTGGTTGAGAGGTTGAGATGAGCAAGAAAAATTATATATTCTTTTTTAATTATTTGAATTATACTGTAACATAAAGTTTATGAAATGTAATGTTCATACACTGTAAATTAATGAACGTAATAATGAGCCTTTTAATCTCTAGAGGAACCCACAAAGTGCATACAGCTCATGTGTTAGGTGTGTCAGAGCACATGTGCATGTATTGAGGCATATTAAATGAGTGTGTGGGTGATCCATCTCCTCTCCTCCTCTGGGACAGTATCTGATCAGGATGTGATGCTGACACGGATGTATGAGCAAGAGCCGCGACATGCGTCTTTAAGTGCCCTGGGACACACCAGGTTATGGGGATTCTCATTCAGCGCCCTGGAATTTACATTTAGAAAGCTGCTATTAAGACCCATGCTCTTAACAGTCTTAAAGCTTGCTGGAAAGTGGAGGTTCCTCTACATCTAAATGTGTCCAGTATTGAATGAAAACAAAAAAATACAAAAATAAATGGTTCTCTATGGGGGTCCTTTTACTAGTTAGTTACATTAACTTTTTTTGCTCAGAAAATCATAACATAACAAGCTCAAAATGCTCCACCTTGTGATTTCATGTAAAAGTAGCTTTCAGTTTGATAGTTACATTTTGCCTCTAGTTGGCAGTTGCCAATCTCTACTGAATAACACAGCAAGTGCATTTGCTATATCAGATGACACCAGGTGGAAAGAGTGTTTTTAGCTTGAGAGAAGAACACAGCTTAAATTTGCAGGTTTTGTGTGTTAAAAATGTGTAAATGAAACAAAACACAACTCCAGGGATATTTTTGTTTTGGAAACATTATAGTATCGATCAGAAAATAGCATAATACAAACCCTTTAACCTGTTAGGAAATTGTTTGTAGGGTGCCATTTGATTAAAATTTCCTATAATCTATTCCATCTCCTGTGCACATGTCATCCGGACACGTGTGTTCCTGTGCGCCACCGCACTAAATCCATCTGTGCCATGATTCTAATAATGACTGGTGTTTCAGTATATCAGACATGAATTTCTGTGCTGTTGACAGAGCTCCCGTCTCATGCACCTTGAGAATACATGTGGTCCCAGTGTCTCTTCCTGGTGATGCAGCTTCCTCTTGGGACCCTCATCATCACATCGGGACCATCTATCACTGTGATTGATCAGCGTGTGGCCCCTCCCTTCCCCATTCCAACCCCATCTTGCTCGCCCTCTCCGCCCACTCCCATTAATCACTCAGTCACACAGACAGGTAGCCGTGACATCATCCCACACACCCCCACACTGCAACTCTGGACAATATGAGAGGGGTATAAACTGATGGGGTCAGCAAAATCTACTACTACTTTCTACTTTTATTACTGTTTGTTCCTTAAAGGGCCCATATTACACTGTTTTTTGATCTAATGTTGTTTCCTCATCACAAACATACCTGGAGTTTTGTTTCATTTCATTCACACATGTTTAACACACAAACGCTGCATATTTAGAATGAGTTCTTCTCTCAAACAGAAAACACCACCTTGTTCCACCTTGTGATGTCATGGTAATGTAGGAAGTGCTCCACCATGTTTTTAAACACCATACACCTTCACTAGAACCATTTGGATAATTTCAGACCTGGAAGTGACAATCTCTACTAAAGAAAAGAACAAAGCATTTAGTGCTTTAGAGATGTACACAAACTTATAATAAAGGTTTGCTCAAACATGTGTGAATGAAACAAAACACAACTCCAGGTTTGTTTTTGAATAGGTAAGAGCATGTTAATATGGCTTAAAACTCACAAGAGTCAATTTTGCATTATGTGGGAGTCTTATATGGACCAACATGGAAAAAAAAATTATCTGCAAAGCCATAATGACTGACATTGGCCACAAGAAAAATAATATTTTATCTTGAAAACACCATATTCACAAAGCAAGATATGCCACCAAACCTCAATTGTAATAATTAATAATTAAAAATAAACAGACTTCCTAAAAAATGTGCCAAACAAATCGTACAAAGCCCTAGACATGATCAAGAATTATCATGTGAATTGGGGAAAATATTTTTGTTTTTGCTGTCTGCTTGTTATTGCACCCTCTGCCACCTGGCCTTATTTTGTATTGTAATATTCATACTACTCACACTTTTTTTTTTTGAATGCTTGTTTGTTTGTTTTTTGCCTAATTGTCAAATGCTGCAATTGACAACTGCCAATTTGTTTCTCATGTTTTAATTTTATCAATTGTTATTATTTTGTGATTAAAATAAATAAGTAATTCAAATTTATGGTGGACAAAGGTACTGTATGTTCTGTAGCTGATTGAACTGACACGGGACCTTGATTTGGAGGTAAATGCTGTACCCATTAAGCTATAGTGTACCTTAAATTATTGGATACTGCCCCGTGTGACTGAATATAAGATATTATATTTGAGCTACAGGTCTTCCTTTGGCGCAGGTTAATGATACAGACTTTAACATTATGTAAAATATCCCACCATTTACTTTTTTGGTTATCTTTGAAGCAGACACACAACCAACAAAGCAAAAACCCAACTTTGTTCTCATGGTCTGATGATAAAGATTTCAGCCCTTATCAAAACGATGTCATGAAAAATACGTAACTACTACTAAACAAGATTGCTTTCTTCAGCTATCCACATTCCTCACATGCTGTGTGGTTTTCACTTCTGATTTGTTCAAGGTCTTATAGACATAGGCTGTAAAACTGATGGCTCCTGTCCTCTCATCACCTGTTGCTGACACAATATGGCAGTTTTGTGTTGATATCCAGTGCCATCTGCTTTGAAACTTTTGTACCATTACTTATACATAACTTGTTCCTTTCATGAAGCACCATGCAGCTATCAAAGGCATTTCAGATCAAGGAAAGCATTCTTTGGGGAACTCCTGAAGAGGAGTGAAGAGAGGAGGACTGAAGGATTGTTACACAGAATTATGTTCATTCCAACAACAAAAAATAAAATGATGTACAAAAAATAATAAAGTCTTTTGTGACATTGATTAACGGTTCGTTTCATGTATTTTCTGGACAGTTATTAGCCTTTCCTTTCTGGCATCCCGTCCTAAATAACACAGGGCTGCCCCCTTGTGGTCAGGGTGTTTTATTTTAGAAGTTCATTGCAATTTCCTTTTTTGCCGACAGGTGATAGCAACGATCTACATTAAGTGCACTTGTTGTAACGTAAAAGTTTAAAAACATATGGTCTACATGTATGTTGTTCATTTGTTACACACTTTTCATTAGACAGAAATATTTCTGTAGGTTTCCGTATTTATTAGGTTTATTTTCTATGTAGGGTATTACACTATTTTCTGATCTTTGCTACGCTGATACTGTTTATCCCAAAATATATCAAAACATGGAGTTGTGTTTTGTTTCATTCACACATATTTACCACACAAACACAGTGTATTTAGGCTGAGTTCTTCTCTCAAAGCGAAAACACTCTCTCAAACTTGTGATGTCATGTGGTGATACAAGAAGTGCTCCACTGTGTTTTCCATACACTTTCACTAGAATCATTTGGATAATGTCAGCCCTGGAATCTCCTGTCTCTGCTGAACAAAAGGTAAAAGGTAGTTGTCAACTTGAAAATTACTGCTCCATGACATAACAAGTTGGAGATGCAGACATATTAATAATAAAGGATAACTCAGACATATGAATGAAACAAAACACAACTTTCTTGCAAAAAGTATAATATCTGGTATTAGTAGGCTTATTCACTTCTAATTCTAGACCAAAACAGTACATTTTGTTTTTAATTATGTAAGGGGGAACAATGCCAGATCAAAACCTTGGTAATTTCCACATCCGCAGTTCTGTAAATCCATCAGAAAAGAAATGGTTAATGATTTAAGATAATTATTCAGTTAAGTGCTTCTTAGTGGCTTTGAGGTCACATCAATGTTTTATCAATAAATATACTGTATTTCAGCACTTATAAAGCCCACAGACTTTTTAAATCTACTATGCTGTACAAATGAACCTCCACATATACTAGTTAAAGCCAGAGGCCGCTCTTTTGGTTTTTCTGCCCCTTGTCCCACTAAGACATATATTTATCCTTTTAATACAAAGTGAAAATATTTTAATTAAAGGTTACATTTTACTTATAGAGAAATCATTAGTGTTTGGATGTGACTTTGGGTTGTTGTATTGGCCACTTTATCTATTCCAAACACTCAATGTGCAATATGATTGTTTAATATGTAAAATCATATTGTTTTCCTGTAGTTATTATTTATTATTATTATTATTATTATTTATAGCTTATTTCCAGAGTCTGTCCCTCCATTTTCCACCAACTTGTCCCCCTTTTTGTAGAGTTTGTGGTGGTCACTCCACTTATAGCTTATCTATTCTGTCCCCTTCTATGTCGTGCTGAGGGGTGGTGAGTGACATGCCGCTGGATCATAGGAGCGCTCAGCAGTTCACACGTCACAGTTTCCATTCCAAACATAAACAGCATGCTTCCCCCTGACTCCATATCCATACACAGAACTACCAGGCCACTGTTATAACACTCCAGCTGCTGGGTCCACCCGTTACTGTCAAACATGTCCACATATATAGCCCCAATCATCACCTGATGCATCGCCAACACCAATAACATAATTTAACCTAATGACCCCCTAAAACGTGGCGTCATCAGTAAGTTCAAAATCCATAATCGAGATAAACGTGGAATATCTATTGTGTTTTTAATTATTAACTGATAGCAAATCTGATTGGGATCTTAATTTTCACAATATTTTCACAATTTAAGATCCCTCCACTGTAGAATTTAGAATTGACTTTCAAAGGGTCTGTTCGCTGATCAGTAGGTGTTGGGCGTTTTAACATTGTTTAAGCTGTAAGGCTAAGACTCGGTAACTTTCAGAAGTCATTAGTGTGCGACATTACTCATACCACGAGTACACCTTCTACTATATCATGAACCAAAATAAACACTCTAATCTCACTGAAGAGCAATATACTATGTGTAAGGTGTAATTAAAATGGCTTTAGCGTTCTCGATAAGATAAGAGAGTGTTTGATGACAAGACTGACTTTTGCACTAGATTTGAGAACAGAATGGGAAAGTTCCATATCCTTGCCGTCAAAAGTGGACTTTTGGACTTTGGTGGAGAATAATGATTTGCGATTATAATGTAACTTGTGAGTAATTTCTGCCACGTGTTTAGAAAGGCAGAAGCTGAAGCAATATTGCGTTGGAGCTGAATACAGTGGTGATGTAGCATTACTTATTACTGTCACAATAATTACTATATTGACTTATATTTCAGTAGGACCTATATGAAAGCAGGTCAATATTTATCATGTTTACCTTTTTCTTTTCACAATTTTCTGGTTATTTTTTTTAGCTACATGATATGACTTGAGCTGTAGAGGGTTGAATTAATAACTTCTTCAGACTTATTACAGAAGCGCTTCATTTTGCTATTTATTTATTTATTGCAGCTCATGTTTTTAACAAGAGTTTAGAATAGTTTTTGTGGTTTAAATTTGCTCTTGGGTTACTGTATCATAAATTAGCGTCATAAATTAGTTTCATTATGATCATTTATCATCTAGATTTTCTTCAGCAATACATCACACTTAAAAATTTGTTATTGTGACAGCCCTGCTTACATTCTTGATTACAGAAATGCCACATATCTATTATTGTTGCCAAAAGGCTCTGTGCTAACATCATATGGTATAGTTTTTTTTTTTTTTCATCTTGTCCAATTTGTCAAATTGTCTGTTCTTATCACTATAAGAATGGTAAAAAGGCACGGGGGTCATATCTTCCATACCACCACCTACCCACATGTAAATATCATGTAACGGACATTGCTCCATCACTATACAAACCACAACGATAAGAGTTCTTTTACCTATAGTCCGAGACAGCAACCTCAAATATACACTCTACTGTCTGTGTCTGTATAATAAACATACTGAATGATAACAGCTCTACCAATTTTATTCCACTGGACATCCTCTGAAAATATACTATTGTGTCTTTAAAGGTGCACTGTGTAACTTTTCAGATAGAAGGTACTACTTCCTTGTCTCCATGGAGATCATATTACTTTGCCTAGGACGTTCCACAGTATGGCATCTATCTAGCATTTATTCATTTAATTACCACGGTTTAGCTACCCAGAAATACCATCAAATACTTACTTATTACTTATTGTGAGTGGGGTCGCCCTTCCAAAGATCTGACCTGGAACTTGGCCTGGTGACGCCACCTACTTTCTCCATGGAGACAGATAAATTTAAAGTCATATTGTGGAATATTCTAGGCAAAGCTATTATATGTATATTACTCAAAATAGACTTGTGAGCTTTTAGCCATGTTATAATGTTCTTACCTCCTCAAAAAATACCTAGAGTTGTGTTTTGTTTCATTCACACATGTTTAAGTGACCCTTTATAATTAGTCTGTCTACATCTCCAAAACTCAGAATGCTCTGTTCCACCTTGTGATGTCATGAAGTGGCAGTTTTCAAGTTAATAGCTACCTTTTTACCTTCTTTTCAGTAGAGATTGGCAATTCCAGGGCAGAAATTATCCAAATAATTCTAGTGAAGGTGTGTGTATGTTTTAAAACATAGTGGAGCACTTGCTGTATTACAACATGACATCACAAGGTGGAACAGAGTGTTTTCAGTTTGAGAGAAGAACTCAGCCTAAATATGGTTTGTGTGAATGAAACAAAGCACAACTCCAAGTACGCTTTTGATGAGAAAACAACATTATAGCATGGCTCAGAACGTATAGTGTAATATGGGCCCTTTAACATGTCTATACTTGACAGGTAAAAGCGGCTTTCATTTTGTGCAGATAATCAAAAATCAGTTAGACACATATGAAAATTAAATGCAAATAAAATGCACAACTTTGGTAAATATTTTGACGGAAACCGGAAAACTAACTACTAATTATTTTCTAAAATCCAGGGTCATGTTTAGTGGTGGTTTAATGGTGTAATTGCATCAGTGGAGTTCAGTTTAAGTTGAAAAATATGATTAAAAAAAATAAAAAATTTTAAACATCAAATTCATGCACCCTTTACATGCTACACGAGTCTGTGCCGGAACTGCGGAAAGTTTAATTTTGTCCTGCATTTGTTGCTATTCCTGTTTTGTGTGTTCCCCTGGGCAATAATCAGTGTTGTTTCGATATGAATCAACAGTGTTTCTCACAATTCGCATGTGATTATTCTTTCCCAGTGCAAAATTCCTTGAGCATTCAGATCTAGATACTGTAATGTTGATAATAAGAAAGAATACATAGCTCGTGTTACACATATCCCACTGTCTATTGTTCTGTGGTTCTGTGCAACATGCAGAGGCTGACCCTGTTCCCCTCTTCTCAAGTTTATTGTACATTTCCATTTAGCCTATATCTCCATGTTTCAGTGAAAAATTGAAAGTCAAGTCAGTAGAATGTCAAGATGTCATATTTGTACAAGGAGTTAATGCAAAACCAACATCATATACAACTGCCACTTTGCTGAAGTTTGTCATTTGATTCCAAAGGGAAGGAGCAGTCACACAGGCTGCATAGATTTGGAAAAGAAAAGTAATATGGACTGATATTTTTCTGGCATGGTTTGTGCTTACCGGTACTTTTTTCTAAGACCACAAATAGGGAACTCACAATGTCAAATTTTTAGTAACAGTTTCACTATTATTTCCAAGTATTGACACACTAGCCTGATCTCATCAGATCTCAGAAGCTCAGCAGGGCCGGGCCTTGTTAGTACTTGGATGGGAGACCACTGGGAAGTCCAGGTGCCACAGTGGAGCGCCAGTCACAAAAACTGTTGTTGTGTCCTTAGGCAAGGCACTTCACCCACATTGCCAAGTATGAAAGTGGTGAGTGATGGTGGTCGGAGGGATCGATGGTGCCGATTAGACTGGCAGCCTTGCTTCTGTCAGTCTGGTCCAGGGCAGCTGTGGCTACAATAGTAGTTTACCACCACCAGTTACGGAGTGTATGAAGTAATATAATATATTTAGATATGTTTTTGGAGTAGAGTGCATTTCACTTTTAAAACTGTCAAAACTATCATATTTCATTTCTTATGATATTGTGACTGCAACAATCACAATCAAATCTTCCCTAATCATCATCCCTAGCCACAGAAGACACATGAAATTCAGTTTGTTCTGTTAGATATATATATATATATATATATATATATATATATATATATATATATATATATATATATATATATATATATATATATATATATATATATATATATATATATATATATATATATATATATATATATATATATATATATATATATATTAAATGGACTGGGTAAACCTAATTGTCTAACACCAGTTTATGGTGGAGTCATGTGTCATATGAAAGATCAATTTAAAGCATGTCTTTTAAATATTAGTATGACCAGACAGACAACATAAACACAGTGACATCATCAGTCTGGACCAAATGTCACTGTGCCAACAAGGTCAGTTCATTCTGATACCGTCGCTCAGGTTCAATGTTCTCCATACTCCGCCACACAGACAGGAAGCGTGGACTTTGAACGCATCACCTCAGCTCCCTACACATCTGAGTGCAAGTGTAAGTCGTAATGATTTGTTTTTTCCGCAGATGGAAGATAATATATATAAATAAATATAGGTGTAAATGCCCTGTCTATTGTGACTATGTGCTTATAATCCATCCATCCATCCATCCATCCATCTTCTCCCGCTTAATCCAGCTGGGTCGCGGGGGCAGTTTACTGCCCAATCCTCATAGCACCTGACCCCCCCTATGAACCCCTCTGCAGGTGGTGAGCCCACAGGAGGGTGGACAACATGGTCCTTGATGTTAGTTCATAGGGGTATAATCCACTAAACCTAATTTGTTCTTTCTCACACCACTTCTGGATGTATCTGTCTTGCAATGGAGCAAACAACTTTCAAAATCCTGGCATCGAGAGACTCTAATTTCTAAATTGGTCCATTCCTTTGACTGAAATGTCTATGCTCAGATTTATACATTTAAAAAAGGCAAATGTACAAGCAAAAACGTAGTAGTAGTGAGGAGTCTTCCTTGACTAACATGGTGCCAAAAATAATAAAACTAATGCTAAATACCACAGAAATAGCACAACTGAACAAAATGTAAGGGTTCCTCTCTCACCAGTTTTCTCTATAGTATGACGTAGAATGTGTAAGGCAATTGCATGTCTGTTTTAAACCAATGAATACACGTTTGTATTGAATCCTAAGTACATGTGCAATGGTTTCAGTGCACGTGACTGGTTGCTGCCCACACTAAGAGTTTAGTAAATATAAAAACTGCACACTGCACTGTACTAATATTTATTTACTAGTGCCAAAGGGTGTAGACTGATGCATGTTACTACAGGACGAAGTATGAGATTGGAGGCTTGCCCTTTGGTAACTGGTCCTTCAGGCTGGAAGACTATGACAGTTACAGAAACAAACATAACAGATCATATAGTTGAATGCATCACAATAAGTGCGTGAGTAGATCTTTTGTTGACAAACATACAGTTATGTTCAAAATAATAGCAGTACAATGTGAGTAACCAGAATAATCCAGGTTTTTAGTATTTTTTTTATTGCTACATGACAAACAAGTTACCAGTAGGTGCAGTAGACTCTCAGAAAACAAACAAGACCCAGCATTCATGATATGTACGCTGTTAAGGCTGTGCAACTGGGCAATTAGTTGAAAGGGGTGTGTTCAAAAAAATAGCAGTGTCTGCCGTTAACTGTACAAACTCAAAAATATTTTGTAGAAACCCCTTTGTTTGTAGGATTTAGCAATCCTTTGAATCACTAAACTAATATTTACTTGTATGACCACAGTTTTTAATAATTGCTTCACACCTGTGTGGCATGGAGTCAACCAACTTGTGGCACCTTTCAGGTGTTATTCTACTCCATGATTCTTTAACAACATTCCACAATTCATTTACATTTCTTGGTTTTGCTTCATAAACAGCACCCTCTGCATTCACGGCATTGCAGCGCTCCCTGCACCTTTCACACCTGCCCTGTTTGGAAACAAATAGAGAGAGAAACAAAGAGCTGTGACCCTATGGATTCTATGGACAAAAACACAATTCACAACATGGAATATGCAATATGGAATTGTGCTATTCACAATAGCACAATTCCATATTTTATAGTCAAATGTCCGTCCTCTGGTCAACAAACAACTCAAGGTGATTCAGGGTAGCAAAGTGCCCGCACAGTCATGTGAACTACTAAAGACAACACAGGCAAATGCCAGACAGCTTTTCCATTGCCACTGTGTTCCGTTTGTTTTTAGTAAGGGTGGAAAGCACTGTGGGGACCAGTATAAATCGGCAGTATACTGTTACTGTTTTGAAATTATATCAAGTGACATAAGCAATACTTTACTACGACGTACGTTTTCAGATGGAGAGTGGAGTGTGGAGAGTTTCCATATTGCATCTGTTGTTTTTTGGCCAGTTGATCTCTTAGCATTTAGCATTAAGCTTTCATGTGAAAACAATAAAATTGCTGAAAGATGTCTCAAAATGTTATTTAATCAACTTCCACATCTATAGAGTTATATGGGCAGTTCCCACCCCCCATAGGGACACAAGGATAAATACTTAAGATTTTGACGAAATGTACAGAAGGATTTTTTGCTATCTAAATCCATGCCTGATTTGTTAATGTTTTAACTCCAAAAATTAGAAGAAATTAGAATTTTGAGGAAAGTTTCATCAAATTTAATATTTGAATATCCCCATTTTTTTTTCATAGAAAAACATTACATGATGAAAAACTTGAAAAAAGGAACTAAACAAGTTTCAAAATGACATCTCTAAACCTATTAATTTGCAGTGTCTCGCTTTAGAACTGACTGTTAAGAACAATGCTACTATTATAATTACAAGGGTACTACAATTATTTTACTACTTTGAGTGCTATAGTTACTAGCTATTACAACAACTACAACAGGTGCAAATACTATGGTTACTAATATTGCTAAGTAAAACATCTCTACTTCCCCTACAAGTTTCTTCACCAACAGTGTAAGTATTCCAGGAATTTTCACCACTTTCTCTCTTTTAAATTCCTCAAGTATTCAAGACAAGGCTAAAAGCCAAATCCAGGCCATTGTATCTGCAAATTATAGAGCTCATTCATTCTGCTCACAGGGTCTGCCAAGCACTTCATGACATTTGTTCTGTCCTTACAGGGGCCCAAACCAGGACAGGTAAAGCGATACATGAGAAATCTTCTTTGCGAATTGTTTGGAATCAAGGTTGAGTCTCCAGAGAATCTAGTGGTTGAACAAAATAGAAAAAGATTAGATTTCTGTCAGGACAAGAGTCTTCTATTTAAATAAACTTGGACACTGGACAGTGGGATGGTTTATCCAGCTCTTGACAAGCTTTTGGTTTAGATTTCTTGATATGTCATCAATGGTCCATCTGAGGGGAATCTGCATTTCCATGTGCTAATTCCCACAGAAATCTTAAAATGTGTCCCCATGGAAGGAACAGATGCATGATAGTTTACCTCTGGTAAAACTATCTTCAAGTGTTGGCTCTGTGCCATTCCTGGATTTGCTTTCCATTGTCCAGGAAGTATCCCCAACCTGCCTGGAGCACATAGTATATTCCACTATGCAATCTAGACACCTGTAAATTACTAAAGGACCCATATTACGCTATTTTCTGATCTATGTTTTAATGTTGTTTACTCATACTTGGAGTTCTGTTTTGTCTCATTCACACATGTTTAACACACAAACTCTACAAATTGAGGCTGAGTTTTTCAAACAACAAAACTCTAGTTCCAACTTGTGGTGTCATGTGGTGATACAGGAAGTGCTCCGATGTGTTTTTAAACTTCAACATACACCTTCACTAGAATCATTTGGATAATTTCAGCCCTGGAATTGCCCATCTCTATAGAACAAACGGTAACTGGTAGCTGTTAACTTGCAAACAACCGCTTCGTGAGATCACAAGGTGGAAAAGAGTATTTTGAGCTTTGGAGATGTAGACAGAGCAATAATAAAGGATTACTGAAACATATGTGAATGAAACCAGTCACAGTTCCTGGTATGTTTTTGAGGAGTTAAAAACATGCCTTCAAGCTCACAAGAGTACATACATAAGGTCAATTTAACCATACCAACAATATATCAAAGAATTGCCATAACACAGAGTGAACTGTCAAAATAATATTTATTTTTGTACAGTTTGTTTATAGTTTCCTGTAGTTTTGCCGTCACGTACTATTTACTAACACTTGGGCCATGACTCCTTATCTAATCTAGAGCCTATTGACACATCGATTTGTCCAAACTATTCAAAACTCACAGCTCACAGGGTTGGAACATAGTAAGAGTGCACAGTTGGCAAGGGGGTCATAGTTTATGGATGAAATGAAAAGTCAAAGATAGTGATGCGCTGCCTTAAATTGTCCTATCAGCGCTGACGTGATTTGGCAGAACAGTTTGCACTTGACAGCTAGTTAATAATGAACTTATTTTTCTTGTGAAGTAGAATAATCCTACCACAACTATTTTATCTGGGCTGCTTAATCTAATGGCCTATAGTTAAAGATACACTATGCAACTTTTCTGGTTAATGGTTAATGGCCTGCCTCCATGATGCTATTCACTTGTCTGATTTTTTTCTCAGTGGAGCCAAGCAGGTGTTGGCAGTTGACCATGTTACAGCTTGGATCTTGGAGAGGCAACCCAGCAACCCAGCAAGAATACAAGTTTTTTTTTTTTTTAGTATTTTTGAGCAATAAAAATGTCTCTAAATGAATAAATACAGAATGTATACGCTTAATGGCACATAGTGGAACTAGACAGGTTTAAACAGTTGGAGTTGGATGTCTCTAATAACATTAATGAACAAATTAGAGCAGGTGTTCTCAACATTTAAAGGCCCTAACCCCCAAAATGAAAATGAATGAAAATTTTGTTGTGTTATTTGACATTCGTTTGCTAAAATAGGCCTAGTTTTGATATCTTCCAAGTCATCTCACCCCCAGCTCAGTGCTTCAAGATGAGAACTACTGGCTTAGAGAGAACTCAGCCTGTGTGTACACAGCTCAGGGAGTTGTGTGTGCTTAACTAAATACAGAACTTAAAGTTAAATATTGTGGCTAAATAAAAATAGAGTTTGGATGTCTCACTTTGAAACTTTGAAGGTTGATCATCAAGAGACAGGACAGGAGGAGGTTCTGGTCACTTTGGTCTGTGAATACATTTGGAGAAAAATAATATATGCATATCTATCTACATATCTATAAAACTATCTGTGTGTGTGTGTGTGTGTGTGTGTGTGTGTGTGTGTGTGTGTGTGTGTGTGTGTATGTGTGCGTGTGTGTGTGTGCTGTCAAACCAGTGGGCTAATTGGAATAATTAGGCCATATAGGCTACATATAAAGCCTACACACAGCGTAGACCGTATTAAAAAAAGTTTTTAAGATGTAGACCTATGCAGTTGTGAGATTCCTTTTCAGATTACGCTGCTATTGTGTGGCCTAAAGTAAAACGTAAACATTTTCTACTTTGTCATTATGGACAGGAGGGTTTGGGCGCAATATTTTCATTGGATGCCCTTTATCTCACCACAGCAGCGGTGCTCATGTGATGTGACGGTGCGGCGCTGCTGTGGAGGGCGGGGTCTGTATGGGCTGAACGCACGTTGGAAAAAGGGGCGGGCGTCTCTGAAATTACTACAAGCCTTTTTGCCTCCGCATCGTCTCAGTTATCAAACAGACAGGAGACTACCGAGATTTACTTAGAACGTTTTCGTCAAAGCAATAGCATCTCGAACTCGTATTTGTTTAATCGATTTTCGTATCAGCCTCAGACGTGATATGGCCAAAGGAGAAGGAGGCGAACAATACTCCAACGCCAGTTTGTTGAGTAAATCCAGTTCGGATGGCATTCAGTTGGCTAGGAAGAAGGTAAGTGTATTTTATTTATGTATCCCATTGATTAGACGTGATCTGCTTTAAACGTGAGGGGAAATGGGTTAGTTCCGTTTAGATATACCTGTATGGCTGAATGAATGAAGCACGAAGCCGGTAAAGTGACATTTGTGAGAAGTGAGTCATAAGGATGAACGCGCCTTCTTCTTTATGGGAAAAAGGCTCAATGAATGGACATTTAATCCGCTGTAGTAGTACACTTTGAATATGCAATACGCAGGCATCCTTTCGATTTTAACACAGAATATTATCTTCTTTTTTTTTTTTTTAATCTAAACCAGATGCTCTACATTATATCCTCTCCGATGTTCCCTTAGATTTGCGGATCTTATCTGTTAAAATTGTAATAAAATTGGACACGTTGGCTAAGTCTGTCTGTTGCCGCCGCCAAATCACGTTGGACAAATTTTAAAATGAACTGTCGCAAAATGGGTGGGTGTCTCTCATGTGGCATTTGTGAGCTTCCCCTCAGTCGCATTACATCAAGTAAGCGCTCACAAATCACTCTCTGCCTTCTGTTTAATAGCTTAAAGAAAGTGTTCGGAAATGACTTATTTGGTTTGTTAGGGAGCGTGGATTGTTTCCTATTAAAATACACAGACACCCATATTTCCGGTGAACGTGAATGCAGCAATCAGCAACACCCACCGAGAAGGCGACGTGTCCCAGCCTGGAGGAAAAGCCGGTGGATGCGTGATCAGACACTCCTGCCAAAAGACTTTACGTCTGTGACTCCAACCTCCGTCAGCATCTTCTTCATCTTTTACGGTTGTTATAACAGAGTCAACATAACAAACGCGTGCACTTGAGTGAGACTAGACCAGACCAGACTAGTGCGTATGTGATGCGCTTTATCAGTGCACATCTTATCAGCACTGGTAGCCGTGATAGTGCAGCCTCTGTCTCACACGTGTGCGAGTTTCATATTTGCACGGGCACACAGCTGGTTTTATGCCTAAACACGCACATATGAAATGCATACGTAAATAGACCCAGTATGAAGCCTGGAACATTCTCCCACATACCTATATGCTCCTATGGCTTACGCAAGGAAACGCCTGTGCAGTCAGTCTGTGGCACTAGACTCCCTATAGAGAAAGTCACAGTATGTTCTCTCAATCTATGTGTGAAGTGAAAAAAAACAAAACTTTTAATAGTTGCCGATTTCTATAGTTTTTCAAGATCCTACTCTTAACCATAGTTAGTACTTGCAGAACCTTAACATAAACTCTAACCTTAACCTGTTAAACCCATATCTTAAATAATGTTCATTTAGAATTAATAATGAAGTATTTACGTAATGAGGACCTGATTTTGGTCATCACAAGGGAGCCAGGTCTCCATGATGTGAGTGTATACAGATTTTGGCTGTCACAATGTGATAAATATCCATGTAATCTTATACAGAACCGCTGCCAGTCAGTGTCAAGTTTATTTAGGAACTTCACCTTCACCCAGCGTACCATGGAAATGTAGGCCTTTAATTTAAATCACCAGGTAACATTCATCACAGTGGCACTATTGTATAGGCTGCTCATTTGAATAATTGTTGTTCTATTTGTTGATACTGGTGTCTTGTTTCAACCACAGGCCCATTTTGTCACCTAAACAAAGAGTAGGTTGGGTCCATCAACAAGACAGAGACGCTTTTATGCTCCGTTATACACCCTCTGTAATGGTATGCATATGTTTAGGGTGAGAGAGGAAAAACGTAAAAAAAAAAGTTTTTAATTTACGGCAGAAATACTTTTTGGAAAGTTTATAGTTTATAAACTTTTTATAAAGTTTATAAACTAGTTATACTAGTTTATAAATAGTGGCACTCCTTTTGGTGTTGCAATCTAAAGCAAATTAGGCTGCTGTTTAATACAATGTACTGATTGGCCGGGAACAAGTGTGGATTATTTTCTCTGTACTGCTGGTCAGAAAGGCAGCTATCCAACAGCAGTGGAGTCAGCCAAAGACCACAGTTGGTCTGGCTTTTTGATGAGGACGACACCATGGTGTTGTCATGCCCTGGCTCCAGTCAAAAGGCATTTGTGTTAGAGGTGTGTAGTGCCGAGCAGGAAGGGAAATTATGACACTGAGGAGATAACCAAGAGAGTTTGTCTAAAGTGTCCCAATGGCTCTTATGGCATTGTGACTTTTTGCATGAAATGTGACTTGAAAAGCGTGGTGGGGAGAGTTATTTTAAATGTGTTTTAACTTGCACTCAAGGTGGCTTTAGACACCCAGTTAAAAGAGTGCTGTTGACTATGCAGAAATGAGCCTCATCTAATTACAAGCCTCAGTCATGCAAAAAAGCTTCAGAGGCTAGCAGCCACCTCAGCAGAAAAAAGATATAACTGTTGAATATTGTGTGTGTATTTGGATGTCCAAAGTAATGCTGTCTACTTTTTCTCTTTAGCGTGACAGGAATAAACTGTCCATCTGCAACAAGCTGTGCTATGCAGTTGGAGGTGCGCCCTACCAGATCACAGGATGTGCCCTGGGCTTCTTTCTGCAGATTTATCTTCTGGACGTAGCTCAGGTGAGTGGGCTGATATTATCGTCCATGATCACCTGTCTGCACATTCATTCACTGTCACTCACAGCCTAATTATAGGATGCCCTACCCCAAACATGGGCAGCAGCAGGGACTTGTTGTACGTATTGCTCTTTTACTGTATTCGCTTGTGGCTCTGCATTGTGAGTGTAGGAACAGACTATTGGAACACCTCACCTAGAGACCACCAGCATACTACCCCAAAAAGAAGTAGAAACTTCGCTACTATACTGGGGCGCTTCTTAGTAGGAGGGCTCACTTTAATTGGATTTGACATTAAGCCCATGGTCATGACCATGAAAAGTTTGTAAGTCATGAGCTTCCGAGGGTTCAGCTTTGTCCAGTTTCTTTGATTCCTGATTAAGTCACTATAAAGTGACACAGCATGGTGCAGATTGTACAGTCAGAGGCATTCATCAGGCTTGGAATCTATTCAGGCGTGCCTCCTTCACACAATACAAAGAAATGAGGGCAGGAGTGGCCAAGTGGCTTTTCCAGACAGAAATGACCTTTCTGTCAGTGAATTAAAGCTAATTACTAATAGTAATAGAAACAATAGTCTAATGTTTTTATTCACATTTTTGTTTTCTAGGAGGGTCATTTTTGTGTTTCATAGATTTGGCTTCTAATATTCTGTATTTTCCTTTTATAAAGTTGGACCCCTTCTATGCGTCTATCATTCTATTTGTGGGAAGAGCTTGGGATGCAGTAACTGACCCCACAGTGGGATTTCTGGTCTCTAGAAGCCCATGGACTCGTTTTGGACGCATGCTGCCATGGTAAGTCATTTGACATTTAATAAAACATTGCCCATGTAAAACTGAAAGGAAGACCTTTTCCTAGACCTTCCTAGCTCTTCCTAGACATTAATGAAATTCCTGTGATTGCAATTGTCACTGTCACATTTTTTTCAGTATTGCTCAGTAGTGACTCATCACAGGGATAAGGGTATTAGGTGCCAAACAGGGGACATGTGTCAGTGTTTGGGGCGGAGCCTTGTGGTGGCATCACTTAGGGTGTACTTGGGGTCAGTCTGATGCAGTCAGTGCCATAACTTCATTGACCATTCAGCTTCTGTACACAAAGGTCTGTGCTTGATCATTTCCCTGTAACAAAACAAGATTGATTTCCCTATGAACTGAATACAAACAATGTATTAAAGCTAGTAGTGTCATCACATTTCTCACAACATGGCCTTTGGCATGGCACTGATAAATATAACTTGTGCCTGTGAACTGGCATGCAGACTTGGCAACTGGCCTTACTTCTTTCAGATCTTTATGTTCTTTAACTGAGTTGTCATGTTTTTATTATTCATTTGCTACATAATTAATAACGGTTGAGTTTTTGCTGCATTGCCTTCCTTACTGGCATAACTTTTGAGGCAGTCGAAATGGTGTGGGAGGTTTCTTATGTGGTAGGGCACAACGGTGACTGACCCTTTTTTTAAATGACTTTCCCTCCTCCATACGTCTCTCAAAAATGTATACATCTTGTTTAGTTTCATGTTTTATTAATTTTAGCACTTTGATTGTGGCTGTGACAAATATGCATTCTTAATGTTGGCTGAGGATCTTATCTACAGTGATGAAGTTTGCAGTAAGGTGTCCCTTTTGATTTGCCAATCTCTTGTCAACATTAGAGCAACGGTTTGAGAAAGTAATACATATTCATTAGAATTGTTTGCATGTGACAAACCAGGGATGTTCTGATTGACTTGAGAGTAAGTCAAAGCTGCAGGTGACAGTTGTAGGTGAATGTCCCAGGCTCAGAATGCCTTTTGTAATTAGCACCACAGGGAGCTACACATGTTGGTGACTGCTAATCCTTATTTAAATCCTTAATTTAAAATAAGAAATCCCTAAAGAAAAGCTTGTATCCAGTAGGGAAAAATAAGCCCCTCTTGGGTTCTCCATCTCTTAATATACCCTCAGGTGTATTTCTTTTATTATTAAATTAGAAAAAAGGTACATTTTAAGGAACGTTTTATTGCAGTGAAATTTTGAGTTGAACTAAATACATAACAGGGTTTATTAGCATCCATCACTGTGGTGTTCCAATAGTGACATGTGTGGTCTGTTCGTGAAAATGTGCATGACAAAAGTCTAAGTAAACGTTTTGCAGAAGGGCGCGGTTTGTAGCCTCTTCCCGCCCTTTAATTTAATCCAGTGGCGTGATGCTCCAGAGTTAAGATTTGACAAATGTAGGTCTTGGCCCAAATCTACATGTATCCCGGCGTGATGGAGACTGGAGCATATTATTGCGTTTCTGAGACAATAGTGGAAGAAAGGAATGCCAGGCATGTTTGGTCACATTCATGCCGACACATAAAGATTTGAAGGCGAGTGTGTTGCATGAGCCGGAGAAGGCGCTCCATCTTAAACGTGTGAGTGGAGGGAATGGGGGAGGGCCCGGTGAGCTCTGATTGGTCCAGCCCACAACACACCACTGGAGCGAGCCAATGACTGCCAACTCTCAGCTATGAACACTCGAATGGGCGTTGAGGAATCTAAAGGTTACTCGGGTTCAAGTTTTGGGGAGCAGCAGAATGACTATCGCTGTTGCTGCAGCCTGAGACCAGAAGAGTCCTAAGAGACTGGGATTATCCCAAACTTGCATTATGTTGCTTATGAGGATTCTTGTTTGCAGTGAACAAGCTTTCTAATTTGACATTAAAAAAAGTACACCAAATATTGGCCCAATGTATCAGTCTATCTCTATTCTTATGTTTGTCCAATGTATCTATGTAAATACAAACTGCGTTTTTTCAACATTAAGAAAATTTGCATATTGCCATTTGCAAATAACTCAAAGATCCAGTACAGTTTATATACCGGTTGTTCCAACTGTGACAGGCCCGCTGAACTTGTCTGGATCTGAGCTCCATTTACTTGTCAGCAGTTTTATTTTGGACTGTTTTAAATTTGATTTCTCTGGGTCATCAGGACAGCTGACCTACTGTACCAAGAATGAGGGCAGTTTTCATCAATCGCTACTCCACAATAGTTAACTTGAATTTGATAAAAGTCCATCTACATAAATAAAAAGCATTTTCATAAAGTTGGGCCTGGAGTGATATGTTTATTACTCTATGGTTATTTGTATACTTGCATACATGATGCATATTCCACATGGTCCGTTTGACCCGTTTTTTTCCCTAAGCAAGTTTAGAATCTAGAACACAGGATACCACAGCTTGAGCTGTATCCTGCCTTTCCATAAAGGGAAAAGATACAGCTAAAGGGAATCTGACCATCGGCGGAAGCAGTCAGAGAATGAGGAAGTGACCACTTACCTCCACCAGTGGCTTTTTTTAGAAAGGATTCCCGTCACAGAATGACATCACCAATCACCAGATGCAGTATGTTAATATGCATGGGAGAGAAATTCCAGAAAAAAGTTTGCTGTGATGATTCATACAGTTACAGGATTTGTATTCAAATAAAAATATTTAAGTACATGTGATGTAATGGGTTTATGCTGCAATATGCTTAAAACATTCTTTCACATAAAAAAAAATACTGGCCTTGCCAAAAGATATTATATGTATTTGTAAAAATGTAGGTTTAAGTCATACAATATATTTCTTTGAATTACAGTGTTATCAAATGATTCTTAATATTTTGGGTATCAGAAGTAAGATTCACATTTAAAGCTGCTAAAATGTCCATCCATCTTCTCTCGCTTAATCCGGCTGGGTCACGGGGGCAGCTTGCTGCCCAATCCTCATAGCACCTGACCATCCCTATGAACCCCTCTGCAGAGCCCACAGGAGGGTGGACAACATGGTCCTTGATGTTAGTTCATAGGGGTGCGGGCATGTTTTGGGTTGATGCAAACTCCACACAGAAAGGCCCCGGGCGACCCGGGGATCGAACCCGCGACCTTCTTGCTGTGAGGCCTGAGTGTTGCCACTCAGCCACCGTGCCGCCACTGCTGCGAAAATGTAAACTCCTAAAATGTGGAAACTCAGAAAAGCCTTGGTGGTACCCTGTTTATGCATGTGCACACTCAGAACACTGTTCTCCAGTTGCTGCACGTTTAAATTTGGCATCAACAAACAACTGAGGTCCAGAAAATTGGCTGGGCATAAATGAAAGCCAGTCACATTGATTGGTGAGTGGTGCACCTTACGTAACAACCGGTGCCTCTCTTCATAACGACTGTTTACAAGTTCACGCACTAGTGCACTCACGTTGTCCATCCACTCATGTTTGGGTCTGTTTTTTCTGTCCTCCTGCAGGATCCTGTTCTCTACCCCTCTGGCCGTGCTTGCCTACTTCCTCATCTGGTATGTGCCCCCCTTTGAGAACGGCAAAGTCATCTGGTACCTCTTCTTCTACTGCCTCTTCCAGACCCTCCAAACAGTGAGTGTGACAAAAGCACATGTGCTTCTACTACTAGAGTATTAGGCGCAGCTTTGTTTAATGAAAGGGATTCATTGCACGTTGCAATGTTTTAAATTGAAATGTGACATTAAATTCTATTTTAAAATGGCTTTCTGTTCTATTTCTAGTGTTTCCATGTGCCATATTCTGCCCTCACAATGTTCATCAGCTCAGAACAAAAAGAAAGGGACTCCGCTACTGCATACAGTGAGTATTGTACAGTGTTTACAAATGGACTTGGTTACCTTAATAGTCTGTTCAGGTCAAATATATAAAATTCTGGAAAAGTTCAAATTACCACTTTGTCATATGGCGCAATTTGACAAGTTGATCTCTTGACCTTATTTAGGGATGACCGTGGAGGTCTTGGGCACCGTGGTTGGTACAGCAATCCAGGGTCAGATAGTGGGAATGGCCAGTGCACCCTGCCTCCCAGGGCCTAATGACATTTTGGCAAATGTCAGCAACAGCTCTCTTGCAGTCAACTCTTCAGAACCTGCCATCTCTATTGAGCACACTGTATGAATGCACACACAAAGAGTCAGTCTTAAAATGTTTTGTCAAAATTCTAATTGTGATTGTGTTTATCATTTATAGAGAATTGCATACATGATTTCCTCTGGAGTCATCTGCTTAATCTACATCCTCTGTGCTGTGGTTCTCTTCTTTGGTGTAAGAGAGCAGAAAGGTAAGAAAATATTGAAAACCTTTTAACAACTCTGTAGCTGTTGAGCTGCAATTGAATAGCTTATACTGGCATGTTAGCCTTCGTCCAATAGTTCTGCTCAGTCTTGGCTGGCACTATGTGATATGACTGTAGGCTGACAGTGTGTCTCAGAGAACAGAGGCTACTGTTAAATCTTGTAGTGGAAAGTCTTGTGACTAGCCAGTGTAATGGACAAAATGACAGTGATCAAGCTCAAACAGTTGAACCAAAAACCAAAACAAATTACTATAGCTATGTTCTATTTGCTTTCAGAATCATGCCGTCCAAAGTCGGACCCAATGTCATTTTTCCAAGGAATTAGGCTAGTGATGGGCCATGGACCCTATGCCAAACTGGTCATGGTTTTCCTCTTTACTTCACTGGGCTTCATGGTAAGTAATACATATATCCAGACATAGCATGCATTTTTACATTAACACAGACCACCATTATGAAATCCACTCCCATTGTCAAAATAATACCTTTCAGTAAAAAAGTAAATTATAATGTGCAAACAAAGTACTTTGCCAAGTTGTTTATGGTGCCTTCTTACAATACACATCTGTTGATATGAGATGTTTCTTGTAGTTTCTAAGTTTCTGCAGTTGTTGTTTCTTGCAGTTTCTAAATGTAAAATTACTTTACTTTCTCTCTATATATAAAGAAGAGAACATTAATCTTTTATATGAAGTGGCCATGCTTTCCCATTAACCTTGATTGTTTGTTGGGCTCTTTGACTTGTGTGTGTGGCCTCTCCTTAGTATGTACCATGTGTACCAGAAATGTCTTTGCTACTGTAAAATGAGACTGATTCCTGATGCTTCGCTTACAGCTCCTGGAAGGAAACTTTGCCCTTTTCTGCAGCTACACTCTGGGTTTCAGAAACGACTTCCAGAATATCCTGCTAGTCATTATGGTAAGCACACAATTTGCTAATATACTGTAACTAGCTCTCCTGAATGCACTAAAAGATCCACGTTTCCATAGCAATTGGCTTTTGAAACTATTACTGGCTTGTTTATGGGAACTAATTTAGGAACTGAGGCAAAGGAGCTGGCACATAAATTCACTGTAGCTTCAAGGCTGCACTGTTCTCCACTGGAATACATTGTCTCTGGAATGCTATGTGCCCATTCTTACTGGTCAGTCTGAATGCCACCCCATTCCCACTGACAACAGCGGAGACAGTGCAACTTGGCCACAGTTTGGTCTACCTTTATTTCGCTAGCTGTAGCCTGTACGTCAAAGTAAGGACCATGCTACTGTGACAGGTGAAACGTAACTACTGAAGCAGGCTATGAGTAAAAACTTTTAGTGTCCCAAGTTAAAAAGATAACATTCTTTGATCTTTTGCGTCATGGAAAGGATCAAATCCCCAAGTCAACAACATTTAAAAGTATACTTTGAAAATGTCTAGTTTTTAACACTAAGCCTTTATAGAAGTGCGATAATGTCCTTACCTTTGCTTAACTTAGAGGGACAAAGATGGAGTTTTTCAAAAAGTCGCTTTAACAAGCCAGGGTTTCACTGCGCATTATATAACCTCTTAAGATGTATCTTGCACTGAGTGAAGGTCAAATACCATGAAACATTGTCCAAGAGCAGCAAGGAGTTCATTAAGCAAAACAGAGGATCTTTGTGTAGCTTTTTACTCATGTAGGGAACTGGGTGATCCATTGTTATGGTCTCTGGGCTATATGACAAAACATGATTTTATTTTTTTTACTTCATATCGATGAATACACTCATCACATTTTTTTAAATTTAAGATAAAAATTGTAATAATACAGAATGTATATAATAAAAGACATTTCTTCTTCCAAATTCTGAACTCTGCTCCAAACTACATGCTTTTAGTGAGACACAATTGGCCCTAGACCTCTCCATTAAGCCCCACACTGATCATTAAGTATTAGAGATGACAGTGAAAGATTTTCACATCAAGTGTCAGAACAGATGGGAAAAGCACTGTTACTTACAAATATTTGTGTACACTTTAGCTTGTTCAAACAAGGAGAGGTCAGAGGCCAGGCTTACACACTGATATGAGTGAGCCCTCTCCATTGAGCCGCAGGAACCCGCTGGACTTTTCAATAACATGACTAAGATCAAGTTTGTTTTGGGAAGAGCCTGAAGCCACATGGAGTCTCATGTGCAATGTTGTGCTTGGGCAATGTGCTTCTGCATCACCACACTCTTCCATGTTAAAGCCAAGCGGAAGCAGGGAAAAGTATCCAGAGAATGCCGATAGTGACACGCTTCATTCATTGTTACGTAATATCAAAGTGCAGTGGTTCCACAAATTTAAATTTTAAATGTAGGAAGTGAAAGTAATAACTGAAACTTTTTAACAAAACAAAACTGCAGCTTGAACTCATGCTATTTTTGTATACAGCTCTCTGCAACGCTGTCCATCCCCTTCTGGCAGTGGTTCCTCAGTCGCTTTGGGAAAAAGACTGCAGTTTATGTTGGAAGCTTGGTAAGAACACTTTAGCTTGTTAAAAATGCATGATAAAGTAAAAGTCTTTTTGGAAACCAATTTCCTGTACGTTATAGTCCTAATGTGTTTCTGCTCTCTACAGTCTGTGGTTCCTTTCCTTGTTCTGGTGGCACTTGTGAAGAGCAACTTGATCATCACCTATATTGTGTCTTTTGCTGCTGGAGTGTCTGTGGCAGCAGCCTTCCTTTTGCCATGGTAAGAAACAAGCTTGTTCATACTTAAACCGTACAGCCTTACAGAATCCTGATTGTTAGGGCTGCATCATATATTCTAAATTAATTTTTGGTTGCATTATTGGCAACGCAATACTTCTCGATCGATATATCGATATAGGCTGACATACAACATAGCATGTATCGCCACTAAAAGTGTACTGATTTTGGTAACTAAAATGTACAAAATGGCAGATTTTTTTATGATTTGAAGTTGAACTTTAGAATTGGGTTGATCTTGGTTTAGTAAGTTTTGTTTTTTTCGCCCCAGTAAATAAAGGCATGTGCATTTAACTGAAGTTATTGTTCCAAAAAGTATATAAAATATTGTAATAATATCACAATCACGGTATAAAACATAGTTATCGTATACTGCATTTTTTCTCATATCCTGCAGCGCTTGTACAAGATTATAACCATGTCTCGTTTTTTTCTGTAGGTCTATGCTTCCTGATGTGGTAGACGATTTTCAAGTGCTTAATCCTGACTCCACCGGCCACGAGGCGCTTTTCTACTCCTTCTACGTCTTCTTCACCAAGTTTGCATCTGGGGTCTCACTGGGCATCTCCACTCTCAGTTTAGAGTAAGTTATTCCACTGAAATCTTATTTAGACTGCACAGCTATTTTGGTGTTGACATGAATCTGAACTAGTTTAGTAGGACGGATTTAAAAAGTCAAATGTGGGTAAAACAAATCTCATCAAAAGCAAATCTGGCTTCAAAAGGAAACATTCTGGGCCTTTACGTGATTAGCTACAGTGAGACAGAGTACTGTGTAGTGCACTGTATCTGCGTCACATGACTGAGCTGACGTTACTGCACTGACTCATGTGACCTGCTGAGAAAGAAGATTTTATTAGATTTTGGCATTAGTTCTACCAAGTTTGATACATATGACCATCACTCTTATCAAATAATTTTTTTTTTCTTTAGTTTTGCTGGCTACCTAACAAGAGGGTGCTCTCAACCGGCTGCAGTGGATTTAACCCTGAAACTCCTGGTCTCTGCTGCTCCCATCGCTCTCATTATTATTGGGCTTTGCATACTGTACACTTATCCGATCAATGAGGAGAGGAGGCAAGGCAACCGCAAACTGTTGCAGGAGCAGAGGTAGGTGAACCATAGCTATTTAATAATTGAGGATAAGTGATGATTGTAAATGTACAGTATAATGCTATTGGCTTGTGAATGTAAAAAATTAATTAAAATTAAAACTTATTTTACAGGGACAGTGAAAGTGATTCAGAAACAGACTCCACAGAACTGGCCAATATGGTGTAGCAATGTGCCAACGCCTGGACTAAGTGGCTAGTTTGATGGTTGGCTGGTATTTTGCAGTGGGTTGGGACCAACATACCTGGGCCTATTGAATAAGACAGGTACTGCCTTGTCCAATCACAATGCTGCTGTTTGAAGTCTACAAAACTTGAGTATCAGCCACATGAGGCCTTTTCTAAGAAATGGTTCATCTACCATCAATGCATTTTATAGCATGTTAATCAACCTCTCCCTTATGTCAGTCACACCTCAAAAGCCTTAAATTACCAGCATGCTGCTTTTGAGTGCTGTGGGAATTTCCTAAAGATCGTGTTTTGGGTGAGGAATTGCACAAAATATTGAAATGTGTTGGCAAAGGAAGCTTTTCCAATGCTGCCATTCATGGTGCTACAATCCTGATGTTGAGTTTCCATTCAACCACATCACACATTTGTTTCCATTATACTGTGCAAAACAAAAAACGTTTTCCTCAGTTGCAGACACCAATAGACACCTGTATATACTTACTTGCAACTGAAGGACTTTGTATCTAAAGACACTGGAAAAGCTGCTCTCAAATCACTGACATAGCATTTTGAAGCACATTTATGTGTGGTTTACAAAATCACATTGTCTCTACAGAGTTTACAAATCTGTCAAACCGTCCCATCTCATTCCACCTCAATGTCCTTTCTGCTACTGGTCACGTGATGGTGGAGCAGCGGACCTCACCATAGAGTTGAAACCACTACAAGAGTAAAGAAAAGCTTTCTGTTTGCATAATTAGAGGCCATAACATACACTATATGCGTCAGACGATTTATAGATGCCTAAAGACTGGAGAAACTATTTTCTCTGCAAAACAGACCTCATTTGGTACCATTATACGTATTTAAATATTTATTTCATCTTAAAATCCTGTTTGCTATAATTTTACAGTATTTAAAGCGTGTATGGTTGTTCCAGCTGAATGGTGAAAGTTTTAAAATGCTGATTGGAATAAAGGTGACTGTAGGTGTAATTTTTTTTTCTTTTTTTTTAAAAAAGATTTTGAATACATGTCACCATAGCTGCTTTTGTTCCAAAGGGCATTCTAAAGGGAAAATATGTTGAAAGATGAAGATGTGAATGTGACATAACCTACTGTGTTGAATTTTTTGTTGTAAATTTGTTGTGAAGGAATAGAATGCTTTGTGTCCTTGTCATAAAAATGACAAAAGGCATAATTCATATCCATTGATATGAAAATGTACAGTGTCATATGTTATACATACTGCTCCATCTGGAACATGTTATTTTTGATAACGGGGTTGCCAGATCTCATATTTATTCTCCCTTTTCGTTTATTTATAAAACAGAATTAAGATTTTTCCATTCATAGAGGGGATACTGCACAATGAACACTGTGCCATTGCAACTTAAAGCCCTAAACGAGTTGTAGATTATGTAAATGTCCTGTTTTATTTTATCAGTGTGTTGTATTTTATGACAGTGAACTTCCCAAATGGCTGAGGCTGTAGCCAAATGTGTGACCCACAAATGCCTTGTGTACAAGCCTCCTGTGTATATGTATATATTGTATGTATACTTGTAAATATCTTTGATATTTGGTGATGTAAGTCAGTTCTGTGTATTCTATACTGTATTGTAGTTATTTAAAGAAAAAGGAAATTAAGACATTGTTAATAAACATTAATTGTACTGTGAAAACGCTTGAAGTGTGTTACTTGGACCATAAACAGTGAAACCGTAAATTTATAAATAACACTGTATTGAGTGAGATATATGAGACTTAGTAGTCTGCCCTTGCATTGTTTCATTATTTAAAACCCAAAATACAAAAAAACAAAAAAAACAACAGGATAGTTGGCTAAAGTAGCGGTAAACGCACTTTGTGGGTCTACACTATTAAAATCTGCAGGAAACTCGCTCAGACGTCGTCTCGTTGATCAACAGCGACATCTAGTGTCTAACATTAGTAGTAGGTTTCTACAGGCTACATTAATAGTTTGTTTTACTTTGTAGAGGGTTTGTAACGGCTATTTCCGGAAAAAATATTTTTCAATTCCCGTTCAGTGGGCTGAATCCATCGTTTGGGTGTTGTTTTTTTTTAGTTTGGCCATTACCTTTAAATGCGCGTTTTATGCGTGTTTATCAGATTAAAGTGAAAAACTTTTAGTTTTCTTTTGTGTCGTGCTACGATGACATCTCCTCCTGTGGGACAGGGTTTCCAAAGCAAGACCAGGGTGGCCATTCTGGCGGAGCTGGACAAGGAGAAGAGGCGACTGCTGCAGGGTCAGTCTCTGAACTGTCCCGGGGCGAACACGACTCTTTCGTCGGTGCCTCGGAGCGGCCTGAAGGACGCGAGGGACTCCGCGGAGCAGCAGCACATTGCCGCGCAGCAGAAGGCCGCACTGCAGCACGCACACGGACACTCCTCCGGCTTCTTCATTACGCAGGACTCAGCGTTTGGGAACCTCATCCTCCCAGTGCTTCCCCGTCTGGAGCCGGACTTATGACTTAAGAAATGTCACAGACGTTGCATCTTGGTTTATTTGCTTCAGAACCTCGACGGACTGTTCAATCACAATGTAAAAAGAACAAACTTCAACGGTTTTCTGCCTGTATTGTCTTGTCTACTCTGTGATGTGTTTGTGATACAGAAGTGTTTTTTACATTTGTCATCATGTTATGACCTGTAGGCTAATAATAATAATAATAATAATAATAATAATAATAATAATAATAATAATAATAATAATAATAATAATAATAATACATGTATTATTTGTTTGTTTTATCTTGAATAGTCTTCCCTGGTTATAGACATATTATGTAGGCTATTGACAACATATTGTAGACCTATTAAATAGGTCTATTAATAAGGTAAATGTTATGCTGTCGGTTGGGCCAATAGTTTGGATCAGTCATAGGTAGATCTTATGACTAAGCTATATGAAGTAGGTTATATGAACTAGGCTACATAGGTCCATGTGTCATGTCTGGACCATTGCACACGATGGTGCAATGAAAGTATAGCCAGAACATATCAAATCCACCTGCACACATGATTTGTATTGCAAAAACTACATAACATCCATGTTGATATCCAAAATTATACCTGGGGAGGATAAACCATGGAATTATAATATAATCTATAAAATAAAAGTAATAATAAAGTTCTTATTATAGATCGATGGGATAAGCTGTAAAGATACGAAGGTGGAGTTCGGCTCTCGATTACTTCTGTCTGTAGTATCAGTAGGCCTGTTGGGTCTATTGCAGAGCTGAGCTGATGCTGATGCAACAGTGACAGTACCACCCAGCCGGCCCAAGCCTTCTGTTTATCACTCTCTGAAGTAAGTATTTACATTATACAGTGTTATACTTTGCGAGTCACTTATTACTCTGTCTTTACATTGAGCTCAAAACGAAATGACAGACATTTTCGCACTAATGTGAAGCTAAGAAGCATTAGCCACATGGTTTTGGGGCTAATGCTAGCTCAAGTGCTGAGTGTTTTTACCTGACGCGTTCACTCATTCAACATCGTATGGCAATCTGAGCAGATCAGTGCTCCTTATCCAATTGCGAATTTCCTAAAGTGTTAATCTTTTCTTATAATGCTGCCCGATGCTGTATATTTTATTCTGTGGAGGGAATGATCTCTAAAATTAAACGCTATCTGTTGCAACTGTTTCCCCAAATAATGCAAAACATGCATTTTCTTTTAACCTTGTAGGTCGATTGCAATGGCAGGCCAGTTAAATCCAGATGAGAAGTTTGATCTCATCACCAGGAACCTCCAAGTAAGATCTATTTTTTAAATAATAATAATTACAGTCATATTGTACACTTTAATGTACTGCTCAATGTACACTTTGCAGGAGGTTCTTGGAGAAGAGAAGGTGAAGCAGGTCTTACAAGAGAGGGAGCTCAGATTGTACTGGGGCACAGCCACTACAGGCAAACCGCATGTGGCATACTTTGTGCCCATGTCTAAAATTGCAGACTTTCTGAAAGCTGGCTGTGAGGTGAGTACAATTATTTAAAAAAAAAAATTGTATAAAGACAGACCACAACAGAATAAATTATGTCTTCTGTTCTAACAGGTCACAATTTTGTTTGCTGATCTGCATGCCTACCTAGACAACATGAAAGCTCCTTGGGAGCTGCTGGAGCTCAGGGTGAAATATTATGAAGAGGTCATCAAGGCTATGTTGGAGAGCATTGGTGTTTCTCTGGAGAAACTCAAGTTTGTCAAGGGCACAGACTACCAGCTAGACAGGTATTTTCGACAGCTTTGTTCCAAACAAACTGTGTAACTAGTAAGCTTATTAACTTCTTGTAATGTAATTTGTCAGAGCATACACTCTGGATGTGTATCGCCTGTCTTCTATGGTCACTGAGCATGATGCCAAAAAAGCAGGTGCGGAGGTGGTCAAGCAAGTGGAGCATCCTCTTCTTAGTGGTCTGCTGTATCCTGGATTGCAGGTCAGGTTCATCACCCAGTGAGCGGTTACTGGTGTTGACACAATTGTTTATAGTATTAAAATGCATGTAACTAGTTAATAAACATGTACTTAAAAACTTTACAAGGAAAGTTAAAGACAGTTTGTTCTGTCAACAGGCTTTGGATGAGGAGTACCTGAAGGTGGATGCCCAGTTTGGAGGAGTTGACCAAAGGAAGATATTTACTCTGGCAGAAAAGGTATTTTTGTACAATGCATTTATTATCACTCATTTTGTGTCTATGGTGATTAAGTTGAAGTACTTGGTTTTGTCCAGTACTTGCCTTCTCTTGGCTATGCTAAACGTGCTCATTTAATGAATCCCATGGTGCCAGGATTGACTGGGGCAAAGATGAGCTCCTCAGAAGAGGTAGGTTTTCAATCCATGCAATGTGAGAGAAACACAACATTACAGTAAATAATTTTGTGCCCATTATTTTACTTCACAGGAGTCAAAGATTGATTTGCTGGACTCAAAAGAGGATGTGAAAAAGAAGTTAAAGAAAGCTTTCTGTGAGCCTGGAAATATCCAGAATAACGGTGTCCTCTCTTTTGTCAAGTATGTCCTGTTCCCTTTGTATGGAGGTAAGAGTCCAAGGGTGTTTCTCTTTAATTTCAGGATGTCTTAATTCCACCCGTGAAGTAAAATAAAAAAAAATTTCCAGACTTCTGTGTCAAACGAGATCCTAAATGGGGCGGTGACAAAGTGTATACTGTGTTTGAAGAAGTGGAAAAAGACTTTGCTGCCGAGGTAATAACTTATTGAGAGTTGGGGAAAAAAATTGAGAGCTTTTTTTTCCCATCTTATGGGATTGGCATTTCCTTGTGTAAATATCCTTAGCTGATTCATCCTGGAGATTTGAAGGCCTCTGTGGAAGTTGCACTAAACAAACTGCTGGATCCAATCAGAAAGAAGTTTGACTCACCTGAGCTCCGCAAGCTCACTAATTCTGCATACCCAGACCTTTCAAAGAGTCTGTATTTAAATCTGAGTTTATTTCTAGTTACATGGGACAACTCTGATGACCAAGTATGTGTTTTGTTTTTTCAGAATTAGGTGGGAAGGGAGCAAAGGCTGGGGGAGGGGGAGAGGATGACGACTTGTCCCCATCCAGGCTGGACATACGGGTGGGAAAAGTGGTCAGTGTGGAAAAGGTAGGACTTCAATGCAATATAAAATAAAGCAATTACTTTATGAGCAGGTATGTGAGCATGAGATTGTTTTGTCAGCACCCAGATGCCAATTCACTCTACCTAGAGAAGATTGATGTGGGTGAGCCAAAGCCAAGGACAGTAGTGAGCGGCCTTGTAGCGTATGTTGCACAAGAAGACCTACAAGACCGAATGGTGTTGCTACTATGCAATCTTAAACCACAGAAGATGAGGGGCATTGAGTCACAAGCCATGCTGTTGTGTGCATCCATGTAAGTTTCTTTTAAAATTATAAAAACTAATGGGTTATTTCCTGTCTTGTTAACATGTTTTTTGTTCTCAATTTAGTGAAGGGGAGCCAAGGCAAGTTGAACCACTGGATCCTCCTGAGGGTTCATCACCAGGGGAAAGAGTCTTTGCAGAAGGCTACGAGACAGGTAAACCAGATGACAGACTCAACCAAAAGAAGAAAGTATGGGAGAAACTACAGGTGAGGAATGCTCTAATTGATAATAATTTTTATTTTGTTACCATACATTTCTGTCATTATGCTCTGGTCGCACATACATTGTATTCCCTTATTCACCTCAGGTTGATTTGAAGGTCTCAGATGAGTGTGTTGCCCAGTGGAAAGACAAGCGGCTAATGACCAAATTAGGACAAATCACATGTAAGACACTGAAAGGAGGCAACATCAGTTAACTGCACACACCATAAGAAGTGCCTCCATCAGCTCTCTCTACGGAGGAAAATGTCGTTCATCTATTGCCGTAACAACAATAGCAGCGGAAGTTAATCCAATTTCTCAGAGAATCTGTGGACAATGAGAACAAGAGTTCTGAAGAGTATCTTTGGTGGTGGTTGTGTTACCATGCTTCATCAATGCAACTTCTCAACAGCTTCTCTAATTAAATTTGTTCACTTCTTCACTCACCAAATGAACAGTAAATGCTACATTTTAAATAAATGGTCTACAAACTGAATGACAAACCTGACAGGTTTTCTTCAATACATATATTTTTTTTATTTAAAGTAGTAACTGTACATATGTCCTTAGAATACTATGTGTATATTCCACTCATCTTAGGAAAGAAACATTTGTGCAAATGGAACCAAGCTACATTTTATTATTTTTTAGCTTTTATCATTTATTAAAAAGGCATTTTCCTTTAATCCCCATCTTCTCTATACCATAGATATTTTTTGCAACAACCCCAGTTGTAGCAAGTATGATACTACACATTATTAAATCATCAGTATTAATAATCTATTGACAATTTACTTTTACCAACATGTTTTGAAGATCAGGAAATGAAGAACTGCTGCAATGTAAAACAATGCTGCTGACTTTTTCTACCTTGTGTTTGTAACACGTTTAAAAAAAAAATCTATTTTAGCTTTGCTGTAAATGCAATTTTAAAAAATCGTTTTCATTAGCAACTGCTTTATTTCGCTTGTTGTGTTCTTTTTTTTGTTTTACAAAATAATTACACAACACAAGTAGTAGTTCACAAAAAGGCTTTGTCAGTGCCAGAAAGGTTTAGCTACTACTTAACTCAGCCACAAGAGGGCGACCTAAAGCAAGTCACACTATTTACAGTCCCAAGTCTACCGCCTCTAGCGTAGGCTTTTTTAGAGATAAATAATATAGAAAAATACTCCAGAATAAAGCTGTGATAAGAAATAGAGAGGCTTGCTTTTTGCATAAATATGTAAGGCCATTACAGGCTAAGGCTTTTGGAATACTTAGAATATTTGTCACGCAGCAATGACAGACTTCATACTGTCCATATAAGTATCTGTTTGCATGTCGTCTTTGCGTGTTCTTCAGGCTCTTCAGTTTGTCACCATAAGAAAGCTCAGAACAGTGTCTCAATTGTGTCCGCTGTCACTCTTGTAGCTGGAGGGGAAAGATGGGTGCAGGTTAGACATAATGGCATCACCATAATACAGTTACTTATGAGTGCGCTGTCCTAAGTGAATTCAGCTGCTGAAACATCATCATGAGCTTTAGGTTAGGGAGGCACATGCTTACACGTTCTACTAAAAACCTTTGTGAGCAGCCCTGGTTCCTATTGTATATTGTAAGATGGTCTGCACTATGTTATTGTCAAGAGAGTTCAAAATATGCTTGCTCAAGTATTTCTGACTGCTAAGCTTTTTATGCAGCCACTATGTTCAGTTACATATTTACGACGGAGCATTGGGGCCATTCATGAAGGAAAACATATTTTTGATATGACGAGATTAAAGTAGTAGTAGTAGTAGTAGTAGTAGTAGTAGTAGTAGTAGTAGTAGTAGTAGTAGTAGTAGTAGTAGTAGTAGTAGTAGTAATAATAATAATAATAATAATAATAATATGGCCATCGGGTGTAACATTTTCCAAATCACTATGAATTACAGTATAACCTATACACCAAACTGGTATAAAGATTTTAAAAGAAGGAAAACATAGGGTAGACATTTAAAACTACTATTCTGTAAGGGGAAAATTGCTTACTTTTTGTCTCAAGTGGGGCGATTTGATGCCTAATACCAACATTTCCTGGAAGCGTCTGCAAGGGCCCCACACTGTCATAGCTTGGTTTCCTGGCGACTGGTGGAGGAACAGATTTGATCCCACCGTTGGAGTAGGCATTGCTCTTGGACTGTTCTGACAAATGCACAAGTTCTGCTGCCAAGTTCTGCTTCAGGGTTATCTGTGCTTCAGGAGATGGCCCCACAGTTTCCATTACCATCTTTTTGTTACTGCGCGAGAAGATAAAGCTGGCTGTGGAAGCTGTGGACTTGTGCATGTCACTTCCTGATTCACCTATAGAGTTGTAAGGAGGTAACCTTGCAATCGGTCTGGCCAGAAAACTCTCCTTTGTGGACATTGCTGCAGTTTTCATGCGTATAGCTTCTTGCAGTCGTAGAGAAGGTTGAACCGCTGTTGAAGATGTTGGGGATGAGGATTTAATAGATAGTGACTTACGAATTGGCTTTTGTGGGATGTTTTGTGGCGTTTGGATAGCCACAGGACAGCTTTCTTGCGTAAAAGTTTCTACATTTGCGGTTTTCTCCTCAGAGGGGGCATTGCCTTCTCCTTCCACCATGCTGACCGACCTAAGCCTTACCATTTGAAGTAAGGATGGAGTGACAAGAGGTATGTTGGCATCCTCTTTTGGAATGGGCATGCTTTTGTGGCGGGCATGCAACTCTTTGGTTCTATTTGCTGCACTAGGCTGTCTTCTGAAATTCACAGATGAGGGTGGGTTCTCTATGGTTTGGGGAGGGGTAACCTGGATGGGATCTTCAGCTTTCAGAGAGTTTCGCCTTGAAGAATTTGATAATAGAGATGCTGAGTTATCTATTGTACTAGCAGTTACTAAAAAGTCAGAATGCATGTCTTTTTTAAGAGCCATATCTTGGCCCAAAACAGGTAATGAGGGGGTCTCTTGCTTTGGGCCCTGCATTCCATTCTTGATTAAATTTGTCAAGTCATTTTTATCTGCTTTATCCGGCATGTGTATGGGGTTATTCATTGGCAGAGGAGGAGGTGGCGGAAGAGGGAAATCCGTCTCATCCCCTCCCTCAAAAGCTTCTTCCAGTGGTGGGGGAGGAGGTGGCCAACATGATTCAGGAACTTTGCTCTCCTCTTGTACCTTCTGAAATTCAACAGAAGGCTGGGTCAAATTTGACGAAGGTGGTTTTCTGGTAAGTGGGGGTGTTGGGTGGTAGGTGGGTGGAGGAGTAGCCGGGGGTGTGTCTTTTGGAAATTTTGGCACTTCTATTGCAAGTGTGTCAGTTGGTGGATGTCCATTTTCTTTTAAGTTAGTATGGTTATCTGCATTGCAACTTTCGCTGGTCTTTAGTTCTATTGAAAGCTGTTCTTCTGTTATTGTCACTGTTACAACTGGAGGATCGGTAAGTTGTTTTCCAGTTCGCTCATTTGTCACTTCTCCAATGCCATCTTGAATGATCAGATTTTCTTTCTCCACTGCTATCTTACTTTGACCTTCTACACCATGTTCCTTCTCCTCTGATAATTCCACCTCGTCTTTCCCACTGCTCTCTTCCACTGACAGCTCATTTTCTTTAATTTGTGTCCCTGTCTGCTTCACTGTCCCATCTAGAGATTGTGACAGCTCAACATTCCCATAAGCTCCCAAAAGAAGTTCCACAGTGTGTCTATTGTGAGCCCAAACTTCTGGAGGAGGAGGACATGGCGCTCGGATTTTGGGATGTGGTGGTATGTTTATAAGACACTTGATTTCCATTGTAAGTGCGGATGAGATGGTATTGGGAGTTGTAGAGTCCCTAGAAGGAGCATCATGATTGATAGGTTCAGATGCACCAGACGATAGCGAGGTGAGAGAGGAGGAAGGAGAGCCCACAGAGGTTGATGCACGGGATACAGACCTCTCAGGTTTAACTGGTGACGTTTTTTGTTGTTCTGGGGAGGTTGGGGAGAACTCTTTTGGGGATAGTGTTGGAGTGCCGCTTTGACTGGAGTAACCACTTGATGGTGAGATTGTGCGTTCCATTTTGTCCCTATTCAAAAAAGAGGGGTCCGACTTAGGATGTGTTCCTCCATTCTCTGTGACAGAATTGGATGTGGATAATGTAACTGTTGTTCTGCTGGCATCAGTTGTAGTCATAGGAACATCATTTTCTACCACAGTTTCCTGGCAGTTCACCAAAACCATTGAGTTATTTCTGATCTTATTACTATGCAGGGAGTTTGTTCTCCGAGGTGGTGCCGGTGGTTGCTTTGTTTTTGTAACTGATAAACTTCTCCTTTTAATTTTTTTGTCCTCAACTTGTGACATGTTCAGCTCAGAAACATCTGCAACCAAATGTTCACTTGTACTTGTAGGACAGCTAATTATGCTAACCGAGCTATGGATGCTAACAATATCTTCTCCAATATGGTCCTGCTGATTCCTTTGCTCACTCATACTCAGTTTTTGTGAATCTGCACTGCATGTGCTCCTTTTGGAAGATGCAGGGGAGGAGATTAAAACAATGGTCTTTGAAGAATGGGACAGACTCAGATTTAATGCTGAAGTTGAGTCAGATATGAATGTGGAGTTGTTCAGAGTAGTGTCATTTTGGAAGCTGTCCATGTCTGATCTTCTGGACAACACAGGGCTGACGGGTGAGTCCTCTGATCCCAGGCTGCTTTTGCTCACAGTGTGAACACTGCTGCCTCGAGTGCGGCTCAAACTGTGGTCGATCTCTATGACGTCCACAGAGGCGGGCAGCACAGCGTTAGGGATTATCGTGGACATGTAGGTGGCCTGAGGAGATATGGACATCACTGGACCCTGGATACATCAATAAAAGTCACAGTTAATGAGTGCTAATGAAAGATTAATATCAAATTAATTGTAAGGGTATTTTAATTTGATTTAATGTATTTGTTGGTTAATTCTGTTAGACTCTACTAAGGTAAAAAATGACATTAGTGATTAGAAAAATATTCAGTGTGTCTTTTGGTCATATTATTTACACATCTAAACCATTGACCATATTAACATTATATTAACCAGAAACATCAGCCAGAACTATAATATAATTTTCCACAAATACAATCCTTCCTATTGTGTTTAGGTTAATGCAACTATATTATATGCAATGGTACATTACAGCTCATATTATTGATTGCATATTTTTATTCTCCCGCTGTTCTTGAACTTTGCATTGCAACTCTAAAATTTCCCCATTGCAGAACAAACAAATGTCTTTTCTTATCTAATCTAAAGACATCCAAAAGTAACATGCATGTTTGTAGCTGTGAGTTGTGCTAACCTGCGGCTCCTGTAGAAAGCTGAACACTGTGGCTGGAGAGGAGAGTGAGGATGTCATTCCAGGAAGTGCGACAGATTTGGGTCTCAGCATGGAGGTGGGGCCCGTGTGATGTCCAAAACCCTGGAAGCTAAAGTGCTGCTCATCTTGGTACATTGATTGGAGATGGTTCTGCAATAGCTTCTCCTCTCGGGAAACCTGCTTTGAATAAAAAAAAACAAGTTAGTACAGAGATTTACAATGCATTAGTGTTATAGCCTACCTCCAGCTCAGAAAGGTGCACTCTTGCGCCTCCTTTGGTTGCAATTGTGGTCCCTCCATCAACAGTAGGGATGATAAGTACTCCTGATTGGCTGTTACTTGTATTGTTATTTTCAGGAAGCTGTTGAAATGTTGAATGTCGACGTAAGGCTGTAAAAGAATATATTTTTGAATTGTTTCAAAAAAGATCTGTGCTAACATTTATGAGTGGACTGTGGTCAGTTTAACATACCAAGCTCTTTTTGGACCTGGTTGGGAATCCCCATGATGGTTGTCCGTCTGCTCCTCTTCTTGTTTCGGTCTATGCTTTTCACTGGGTTCAAAGGCTTAAATGTGGAACCTAAGGTATAATTTTAAAATTACATTCCACACAAATGCTTGGTTTGACTTTTATATAAAGTTGAATCAAGAAAAGTAACTTTCATATGCTACACTGAATACAAATGGGAGTTAGTGCATGCAAGTCTGTGGCTGCTCCCTCACTTTCAGCATACTCCACTTTATAGTGATATGCAGACAGCAGTGCTTCTAATAAAAGTAAAATAAAAAATTCTGTCTGTCTATATTAAGAGCAGGGGAGAGAGTGTGTATGTGCCTTCTGGTTTGATTTCACACCAGAACTGTGGAGGCACCTAGCAGCTGCAGAGAGACTCAGTGAAGTGCATGCCAAGAACTGATAACGCTCTAAAACAACAAATATGTTTTGAATAGGCCTAGGCTTTTTGATTTATTGCCAGTGTTTTCTCCAAGACAGACATGACCCAAGTATGTAACTCTAGGTAGAAATGGTTTGTGTTCCTCTGCTGTGTTTTCTGTCTGTCCCGGCAAACTACATTGGGCTAAAGGATAATTCAGCCATCAGCTATTCATGTTCCCATTTACTTACTAACCAATTACCCTCAGCATGACATTTTTTAAAATTAGTTGATAATGGATAGTAAGTTAAGATACTATTTGTATAATTCCATTGTCAGTGGTTGAACGCATCCCTGTACTAAAACAAACACATTGAGTAAGCTTACCTTGGCGGGTGAGCCCAGGTCTTGATGACCCAGCAGAGTAGACACTGGTATCAGTATTCCCTGAGGGGGATCTGGACTCCGAACAGCCATCTTCGTCCTTGGAGCTGATATCCTGCTCCTGCTGCACAGTGTAGGTGGGCTGCACACACAGCAATGCATCAGATGTGTGCTTTGTGTGTGTGAAGGACTGTGGAAAGAATCAGAGGCTAGAGAAATACTTACAGCAATGCTCTCATCATCAGGAAAGGACACTCCATTTCTGTGTTCTGTGGATGAAAGATAGGAAAATCTTTTAATTTATCTAACAAAACTTCAGGTATGTTCTTAGGAAAAAACATTATAACATATCAGAATAAAGCCTAATATAGGCCCTTTAATTAACTATTTGTTCATTATAAGTTTTCTTTATGCTAATTAAGGTGTAGTTATTAAAGATATTGCCAAAATGTAACAACTGTCAAGCACTATAATGCATTCACAACTGCCTAATAGAAGTGTTCTTTATATTAATATAATACTACAATAAGTCATATATTCCATCTAACCTTCCTGCAATATTTTGAGTCCCTGCTGAGCCTCAGTGTGCAGGTCCTCCAGGTATTGTGGTCTGCTGCCTTCAATGAACACATTCTCCTGGTAATGCTGAGAGGCTGTGTAATGCACTGACAACCTCTTCTGCTGCTCTGTCCCCTTCGGCCCAGCTGTGAAGAATAACAAAAAACAACTACTTATTCACAGGTAATAACACAAAACAAGTTCAACTTCATATGTCTTCATTTTTTAAATGTAATCATAGTGGACAGGTGTTTCAATCCTAAAGCTTTTATCAGCTTGGAGTGAGGCCCTTGGTGTAAGAGTGTTTATTCTAATTCACTTGGTACACTTAACCAATCTCTCCAAGGCAGTTTGGTTGGGCACTCATCCAATTTAGTCAGGTGCACAACACAAAACCTATGGCTAGTCTGCGGGGGGTTAGATAATCTCATTGACCACATATGAAAATATTTTTTGTGAGTCTAGTCTCCCACCTGAGAACCAGAGAGAGTTCCCCTATGCAAATCATTATTTTAAAAGTCAGATAATCAGATACTGCAGTGACCAGAAGAAGAGACTTTCTTGATGTTTAAGTGGGTCTAGCTAATCAAAGAGCAGCCTTGAGGTGTCCATTTTCCCTCCTTTGTTGGTTATAACACAGTGGCTTTGAGTAGCACCTGGTTAGGTAATCTTGTGTGTGAGTGAATAGTGCACAGTAGATGCATGGGTCTTCAGCAGGTGTTCAAATATCCTGCTACTGTCAGTGACAAGCTTGTCTTCACTTTCATATAAGTTAAACTGTCCAGCGCATCAGGAGCATGGAAATATGAATTCTAAGGTTTCTACATGGGCCATTATCCATCGTGGTTTTATCATCATCTGTTATGCCAAGACAACAATTACCAGGCAAATTATTTATATGAAAACCTTACTTTTTAAAGTCATAACATGTCAATTGTACCATAAACATATCTCTGTTTGGTGTGAATAGAAAGAATATGATTTAATCAATCTCACCTATCTTCAACTTTTCTTAACTTCAGTCAGATGTTACCCACATTAAAAGCTCCCTCACTGTGGGAGGTTACGAGCTTTAGCTTCGTTAAGATAATCATCAAAAAAATCTATTAAGCTCTTTATCTCATTAGCAGGGTAATGTGCAAATTGGACATTAAATGTATACAAGACAGGACAGACTACAGTCGGTAACAATGAACAGTTCAAAATTCGAATAGTCAAATATTATGATTAAAAGGTACACAGTATTCCCAAAGCAATGCACTCACCCTTCTTTTTGAAGACAGACAGCAGAGAGTGGATGCTTTTCCTCAAGTACACCACCATGCCTAAACAACATGACAAGTACCAAACTCGGAGCAAAGAGCCGCACGTCTCCCTTGTGTGACTCAGATGAAATATGAAGTGTAAAGAAGTTGCAGAAGTTTTACGCTGTAGTCTCTTTAAAGTATGGAGTGAGTGACTTGATAAGAGACAAGTGCACAATGTGATCAGCCTCCAGCCCACTGGCCTGTCCCAGCTGCTTTATCCCTGGGTCTGATACTCTGGTCCCTCCCCCCTCTCTGTCTGTATTGCCCTGTTGCTTCTCAGTCTTCATTTGGATTCTTTGCATGGAAAATCCTTCGCCTATTGTCGATTGTTGAACCCCCCTCGTGCAAAACGCCTGTCAGAGTTTGCCTTTCAAGAACGACCAACCCCCCCAACCTCCACAGCACTTCAGACGCGTGTGTGATCAGTCCTATGCGACAGCATGGTGAATGTTAAGTTCAGCTATAAAAAATATGCTTTTAAATTCACAACATAAAATCATATCTTTGCCAAAAGTGAAATGGTTATTATATTAAATGAACAATATATGAATATGTTCAGATGACAAACATGTCAAAAATAGATGTCTAATAGTGAACAAATCAACATACCAATAATGTCCTCTGTCAAATGTGGAAGCCTTCAGCCTCTGTGAAACTAACTATTTATGACATACGGGGGTTGCATCAGAGGTTCTGTGCTTAAAATCTTAATGTAATTTGCCAAATTTATCATATTATATTATATTCCGAATTTAGTTTATCTCTTTCCTACCAATGTTGCCTCTGTATCCATCATTGCTAGAAGTTTGAGTTATAAATAGCTGACAGTGTGCCTTCATAGCATCTCTTATAGCGCTGTGCTTGGCTTTATCCGAGTCTACTCATGTTTCCTAAAGTACAGAGGCCATGAAATCCAACACGCACCAGGACAAGCGAATGGCTGATTCCATGGTCAAAAATGAAAAACAATGCAGTGTTTTTCCTATATAGAGGGAGAGCGTATTAGATCCACTTGCACTGTGAATAGATGGCTGTTTCCAATGACATGGGACAGCAGGGGGCCACAGCTGCAACCATACGCTTGGTCCAGCTGGAGGGGCACGTGGCCATTACAATTACCTTTAAACATTAACCAAACATGAACAAACTTGCTCTTGGTTAGTAATAGCTTGATATTATTTAAAGAAACCATCTGTGTGAGTGAGCCATTCAAAGCAGACCTCTGATATGTTAGCCCTATCTTGCAATGCTCACAAAGGGTTTGATGTCCAGACTAAAACTCAATAAAGAGATTCACTAGTTTAGGGTAGACTGGTGGAAGCAAGGCTGCCAATCTGCACAATCAGTCCCTCAAAAAAATAGGATTAATTATATTCATTGATCTAAATGTCAGATAATAAATTATAAAATAATTAAAATATACATCCTTTCTTACTATGGAAGTTAAATGTAACAATTATGTTCATGCATCGCCAATAAAACCAACAAATGTACAATATTAGATAGCAAAATGACAGGAGCTTGGGGTCTGTCTGATAAGAAAACCACTTGTTGAGACAGACACATTGTTTTGTCTAGCTCAGAGGATAAAGAGCTTATCCTTGGCCCTTTCACAGACTGTAAACACAGACAAATAAATGAGCTGCTATATTTGTGGTACAGGCAGTTTTCTATTCAGAGCTTAATTTTGTTGTCACTGTTACATGCAGGCTATCTCTTTATTGAATCCAACTGGATCAGTGGAATGCAAATTATTCCCTCTGTACAAAATTACACTGTGACTAATATGGAGGGTGAATATATTATTTAAATTGGGCTGTGATAAATTGCAGCCTTTCAAGTGAGCAGTTAGCATGGTCAGATGCCTGTTTTTGACTATACCGGCTTTATTTGCCTAACCCTAACCCTAACCCACTGCCTTAACTTTAAGCTGTCCTTTTTTGCATCTTGACTTATATATCACAAATAAGAGATAATATGTTATTCGGTTACTAACTGTTATCCTTATACTACTACTACACTACTACTGCTCCTACTACTACTACTCCTATGCTACTATTACTATATTGCAACCATACTGTAAAATAATTTTATATAGAAAGCAATAGGAAACTGTTGTTTTCTTGAAGAGACAAACAAATCATTTTTCATCAATTCCTTCCATGATCCAAGTTCTCAATGCACATGTATAGTACGCACACACCCGCTTGTCTGGCCTGGCTGTTGTTAACCAAGACCCCATGTATCAATATTCATTAGAAGGTCTAAAGAGACACCATCTGTTGTGGGGGGAAATGCGAGTAGAGCTGGACATAGCTTTGATTCAATACCAAGCAACGCACCATTCCTTCACACAAGCAAAAAAACAACAAGAAGGAATTCACTTCACAAACTAGATCAAAATGTTGTGCTTGATTTTAAATGTAGTTAGTTATAAGTTAAGCTTATGATTTATTGTTATGCCTTTGTGTTCTTGGCCATAAGTCAGTGGTCTTGTTTGAGCTTTTGTTAAAATGTCAAAGACCACAAAAGCCCTACTTCATTGAAACATGGTCAGAGTGAAGCTGAATCGGTATATCAGGTTAATGTTGTCTCCAACTGAAATTTATGGTTTGGAAATATTTAATAAGGTGTTTCCCTGTAGATTTACCTTTAGTCATTAATTAAAACAATAAATATCCATTATATTGAGGGTTTAAGATTAGTGAAATGTTTGTGATGCTGATTCAGAAAACCATTTAAAATCTTTTTTTTTTTTTTTTTTTTTGATGATGATGATGATGATTTGTTTCATGAAAAACATCCATACAAATTTAAACTCCAGCCACAGGGGGTCAGCAAAGAACCAATATTACCACATTCTTAGCTTTTTTATCCAGATGTTGATAGTCATGTCCGTATTTAACATACTGAAATCATCATCTCTTGCATAAGAAGAAAACTGACGCTACCTATTACAACATCCACATAATTCAACACCAATAGCAGCTGATTCTTCTCCCATTTGCCCCAAACACACCCATGTATTAGCTCACTTCTCTGGAAAACCCTCTCATCCCTGACTTTTCATGGATGAGACTGCAAAACAGCTGTCATTCAAAGAGGACAGTTTACTGTAGATGCACAAAAAACATGTATTCCTCAAGACCAACCAAGCCCTCACACTGACAAACAAAACGCACTCACTTATTGGAAAATGTAATGGCACATGTTGAGCAGCATTATCTCATCTTGTGGCCTCAGCTCACCCTCCCAACCGCTGCTTTGTCAACAGAGAAGCTGAGGGGCAGATGAGAGAGTGATGGACTGCTTTTGTTATAAGCACAGAGTCAATATCAGGTGAGCATGGAGGGTCAGAATAGTGTGGGTTTAAGCTTTGGGGTTATGTCATAATAAGTTACTTTCACTATTGGTTTGATAATCAAAATTGGTAGTGTAATTGTAAAACTGTTATTGTCTTAAAAGACACATATTACACTTTTTTGATTGTTTCCTCATCAAAAACATACCAGATGTTGTGTTTTGTTTCATTCACACATGTTTAACACACAAACCCTGCATATTTAGCCAGAGTTGTTCTCTTAAAAGTAAAACACACTGTTCCTTGACCTTGTAATGTCATATGATAATACAGGAAGTGCTCCACTATATTTTAAACTCCACACACCTTCACTAGAATTATTTGGATAACTTCAGCCCTGTAAAAGTTAGCTGTTAACTTGAAAACTACCACTTGATGACATCGCAAGGTGGAACAGAGCATTTTGAGCTTTGGGGATATACAGAGTAATAATAAAGGGTTTCTCAAACACATGTGAATAGACAAAACACAACTCTGGGTATGTGTAAAATCCCTGTCGTCCAGGTAGAAACCATGGCAAAAGGAGAAATTCAATTTGCCAACTATACAAAAGTTTATTTGGTAGATTATGTTTCGCAGCTCATCCAAACGGCTTCTTCAGTTCAGAACTTGAATGAGCTGTGAATTGTATTCGACCATATAAACCTTTGTCCACTTGACAAATTTAATTTCTCCTTTTGCCAACTTTGGGTATGTTTTCAAGGTAACAACATGGCATAAAACCAAAAACTAATAAAAGTTTTGTGTATGGCACCTTTAAAATGACCCCCTATTTTATAGCATTTTCCAAAGAGAAACTGATGATCAAGATATAAAATAGTTGTCACCAGAAGTATGAACTGTACAACAACATTAAAACTTGGAAAAGGTTGGCTGGTGTGTCTATTATGTAAGTGTAGCATACTCCTGGAAACAAAAACCAACTGGAGCTGGCTGTGACATCATGGATCAGTTAATGTGGGGTCTACAGAGACAGGTGGGGCACCCTGCTGGCATATGGCCCCACATTTCCAGTTAGTCAGTGTTTAACTTTGTGCAGACCTATATTTATTTGTGCTCTTAGCAATACCTGCATATAAAACAATAATGCAATATTATTCTGCATTTGTTTTTCAATTCAATTCAGTTTAGACAGAAGTATGGGATTTAGAACAACAGCAATTTTACACTCATACTACACTATGCTATGCTATAATAATAAGCTGATTGAATGGAAGTGCATATTTTGTCCTTGAAACATGACAGTGTATTTGTGAACACAGACATCAACTTCAGAGACTAATTAGACCCTCAGACACTCTCTCTTATGCAGACATTTCCTTTAACCTATATACTCTCTCTCTATTCTTCCTTGTATCCACACCCTGAGGAATTCTCTTACACAGAGGCATCATAGGAAGTGACAGTCACACTACCTGGTGATTTATTTCCTCCCCTCCTGCCCTCTGCCTGCTCTGCTTCCCCAATTCCTTCTCAGATTTGTTTGTCCCTATTTCCCTCTAAGTGTGATCAGTCTCCTGTACAATATTGTGCATATATAAAGTACATATATTCCATTAGTCTACATTGGGGGGATGGGTTAGTTCTAGTTAATACAAAACCAGTCAATGTAGACTAGCTCATAACTCAGACTCCCCAGTGCTCCATCAGAATACAAATTAGGGCAGTAGCGGCCACCATCACCGGAGTGTGTACCTGAAGTAGAGGCTGTAACCGTGATAAAGGGCCATATTGCTGGTCACATTTTAACCCGAGCTTCATGTGCACTGGCAGTTTCATTACCTTTCAGACTGGCAGCCTCTATGGACACAAAACACTTTGACTGTAGTGATGGGTAGGTTAGGATGGTAGAAATATAGTGGAGTTATACCAATAATAAGAATAACATCTGTTAGATATGTTTTTCATATAGGGCAGAAATACAGGTGTTAGCATTGGCCTTTTGCAGCTGATGTCATCAACATGTGGGTGTGATGCTAACCGAAAGCACTGCTCTGTTATTAAAGTTAGACTTAATTTGATCTTTATTTTAACACAATCTGACTAGAAAGAGTGGATCTGGGTGAAACTACAACAGGTGAGATAATTTGTGCTGTTAAACAAGTTTTTTCACACATAGATTTACACTCACCTAGCACCTAAACAGGCCCATGAACACTTGGACTGATCACAGGCTCCTAAAAATATAGAAAATATGTTGTTTAAGTCCACTATGTACTTTTTCTTGGATTTTAAAACTATATTTTCTTGGTTATTCAAACAGTATTACATATAACATTTTGGCAGCTTTTACTAATGTGTGCATTGTGTCTCCATGGTAACTGTGCATTGTGTCGCCGTCAATAGGGGTACACGTAGAACACCCCCAGTGTGATGCCAATGCAAAGCACCAATACATCCAATTATGTACTAAAACATAATTTGCTATTATAGAGGCCACTACAAGGTTGGAGTCCAGATGGTATTTTGTGTTCCATGAACATCAGACTTTTTATCTTGCTGATGCTAACTGACTAGCAAACCAACAGAACTAACCTTATGCAATGAAAAAACTGAAAGTTAAACTTGATCTCTGAAAATAGTAGGTAGCCGCTGTAAGACTAGATAAGAAAAGACAGGATTCCTTGAAAGTATAATCCGAGGCTGCCCCCAATTAATATATTTGATAAATTCTCAAATAAACATTACCCACAATTTAAGTGTGTAGATTTTTTGTTTTGAGCTAGAATAATTTTCCAGTGGGCATTTAATAAAGCCTTGCCGGAAGTTCTAATTGCATTAACATCCCGAACCAATTCAAGTGGACAAAGTAATTACATATAGCTGTGATATGTCTTCCTGAACTGTGTGCTGTCTCTTTGTATTTCTCTCTGAAGCCATCGTCTTTAATGGCCACTTAAAGCTTCAGCAGAAGTGACTTTCCCTGCAGGACCCCTCTGAAGAGCATCCAAACCTGGCGACCCAAAATAGTATCTGTCGCTCTATTCGTGATCATTCCCTTTCTCACTTTCTCTAAGAGGATTCTGGGTATTTTTCCTGTAGGATAGTGGGATGTTTTGTTGCTTGTTATCTTTAGAGACTTTTGAAGAGTGTAAACATTCAGATATGGCTCTCGGCTCAGGCACAGTTTCAGTTTCCCAAAACAAGATACTAAATCAGTTTGTTGCAGTTTGGCATGAGTGAGCAAGTAGGTCTCTCAAGGGTGACCTCAAGGCCAGTAGAACCGGCCAACTGAGAAAGAACAAATGTGCTTTTAGGGGTGGAGGTTACACACAGATCTAGCATAACATTTTGACCACTGGCAGGTCAAGTAAATTAAGCTGGGTATTTCTTTCTAAGCTGTAATATTTTAGGCATAAGAGCAAACAAGGGAAACTAGTGCTGTTATGCTGTTCCTGGCCTGCAGTGGTGAAAAGTAAAAGCACTGTATTTTAGTAAAATATTTAAGTATCTGTACTTTATTTAAGTACATTTTAAAGTTGATACTTTTTACTTTTTAAATTGACAATTGTAGATACAAATGTAAATGTAACTCAAGAACTAACTTGAGCAGTAAAAGTTCAGGGAGAGTGGTTATTTCAGGTCACCCCCTGTGCTGATGTACGAGTCCTTTTAACATGATTGATGAGTTAATGAGAGGCCTACAACTTCCACAACTCATTTGTGAACAATACTGGGCAGGTTCTGCATCTTCCTATCTTACTGGACATTTGGTCGTACTTGCAGGTTATATTTTTCTATTTACTCAGCACAATTCCACCTGGGTAGCTGTGGCCATACCGAACTGGCCCACGGGCCTGGACATCTATAGCCTGTCCGTCCATGGGAGTGGATCTCTCCTTCACTGTAGTTCTCCCCGAGGTTTCTTCTTTTTCCCAGGACCCTGGGTTTTTTGGAGTTTTTCCTTGCTGAGAAGGAGGGTCTAAAGACAGGGGATGACTGGACGATGTTTCATTTGCTGCTTTACATGAATGTTGTTTATTCCTGTTTTGATATGTCTGTGTGTATGTTTTGCTCATCCATATATTGGAACGCCCTTAGAGGCTACTGTTGTTGCGATTTTGGGCGCTACAAAATAAATTGAATTGAATTGAATTGAAATTGAATTCAGTGACACATTTTTATTTAAATGATTACCATTCCCCTTTCAACACAAGGGGACCATCTCTGCAAATAATTCTTCAAATAATGTATGTCTTCAAAATAATCTTATTTACATTTCAGGTTAAATCTGTTGTTGTATGCATCCAAGTATTTGCTAATATGATTCTGGTACATTTTAGACATTTTTAAGCTTTACATATTTATTTTAGGAATCTCATAAAAGTATTGCAACAAAACAAGTAGTTGTATATGATCTTAAAATTCTGCATACTGTTTAGTCAAAACCCACCCACAAGAGAAGGTGTGTCTCTGCAGTGGTGTTGTGTGAGAAAGAATTAGAAATGTGGGGAATAATAGGTTTCTCCAGCTCTGACAAAACAACAAGTCATTCTGACAATTGTGAACTCTCAGTGTCACTGAAACTCTCACTCGTCACTCTTTCTCACAGAAATCCCATTATGCACGGCCAATGAACTCAGCTGCTCTTCGGTAAACAAGTTCAAACCATTTTGACTGAATCTGTTTGAAAGCACCATAAAAAGACGACAGCATGTTTGGACCACTCTTCTAATAAAATGCCCCTGCACAAAGGCTGGAGCTGGCAAAAGACAAGAGCCATATGTTTTTGGCCACACATGACATTCTAATAGGACAAATGCTTAATGTACATGTTCTGTGATATATTTAGAGCTGCTGTTAATGAGCTAATTACTAATTACTAGTAAGAGTGTAACATCAAAGTGGAAATAGTCCATGTTTTATATCTATACATAAAGGCAGTGTATAACCTTTCTGAAAATTTTATTGATTTGCCTGGAATGTTCCATAGTATAAAAATAAACTATTCCACATTTTAAAATTATGTATATCTTATACTATAGCAATGGCATAAAGAAAATATAATCAGTAGGCTTTGAGAGAGGTCACATGCCTGGTCACTCATCATGTTATCACTTCATCTGTTTGTACGGCATCTGACAGATTTTTCCTGATGCTGAATCATGTATCTTACTGATTTTCATCCTTGTACTATACTATTTGGGTAAAACTATACTGTTACCTCTTTAAAAAGCCTCTGTCCTATGGGGAAAGCAGAAACACAAGCGGAAAAGACCTTTCTAATTGAAGCGTGATTTGATTTTAGTTCATCAGTAGTTTAATCTTGGTTTGGCTTTCTGCAAAGTATTGGCAGGACACGCTCAGTTGTCACAAGGTTTACATTATAAATGAGATATTGTCAGTACCACTTTGCTTACGGGTCTCAAAGTGATAGTCATCTCTTTCCCCGAACCATGTCATAAGCAGAGAGAATGCACTTGGAGTTTTGTACTAGTCTAGTGCTCTGGTTAAAAACATTTTAAAAATAGAATTAAACTGGGAAAGTAATCTGACTGCTCACAACATGATCACCAATGTACTGAGACAGTGATTGTTGTGTGTACACATTTACAATAGAGCTCATCACTGCTCTTCAGCTCCTTAATTGCTAATTAGCTTTGGGTGTGTCAGAGGGATAAGTCAGAGCAAAACAACCTATGACTAGAGAATTATTTCATTTGCAGGACAGATGTGAAAATACCAAGTTTATAAGTATATGTAAGTATATAATATGATTGTGACATGATTCTGTAATGTTCACAAACCCCTTATGTATAATGCAAATAATCCAAAAACAGGCTACTGTAAAAGTCTATGTCAAGTTTTTCATTCAGAATATTGATAGTTCCCTTGGCAATGGAGTGGCTGGATTGCATTTGCGGCTACCTGGCTTGAAGTTTTTAAAACTTTTTGTTTTTTGAGCTCATTTTTTAACATCTTATCATGGGATTTTAACCAACTAAGAAGTGCAGCATGTGCAATTCTAAGGACACAAGTTAATGACTGTTGGATTGTGTAAAATTAGGTGTTTTTCTCAAATCCATAGAGACTGCAAGGGCAAGAGGCTAGCTAAGAAGCTAGCTATGGCCATTTGAGATGCTACAGGCTTTTTACACCATATGTGGCAGCAAATGTGGCAGAAGACTTTCCAGTAGAAATATACAGAGACCTTCTAGAGGAAATACTTTGATGGAACAACAAGAGGATAACATAGATAGTGTGAAATTAACTCTTTGTTTTTCCCATATCTGCGGAGACTGTGCAAGACGCTAGCAAAGGAGTCAGCTAAGCAGCAAGCTATGGACATTTGAGATGGTACAGGCTTTTTATAGCATACATGACAGCAAATAAGGCAAATGACCTTCCAGAAGGAAGACTCTATGACACCAGGCCCATAAAAACATCTAACATTAGGACATAGCTATGAAAAACGTTACAAAAGACAGGTAAGGAAAAAGAATTGGAGTGATACAAGGAAAAAGAAATGGCTCTTACAAATCAGCTTCATGGGAAATCCTACTGACCACTAAAGGGCTTCAGAAAGAGCAGTAGGAAAACAAAACACTTAAGGCATACTACAGAAAGCAACAGACCATTGTAACCACTCAGTAATCAGGCAAAGGTGGAGGAGTTGCAGAAGATATTAAGAATTGCATTGAGAAAGGTTCTCTAGAGGTTGATCTTTAAGGCAGTATTTGAGAGATGCATCACTAACAATAAGTCCTTGGCTCAAGCAAACAAAAAACATCAGGATAGAATTAAGGAGCTGACTGTTGTTTTAAACACCGGTGAGGAGGAGAGATTATCTGTGCACCTCAGATGTGAAGCATTGTTTGTCTTAGCATTTTCTTCTTCAGGTTTGAAAGGTAGTCATAGAGACGTTTTGACTGCTGTCCTGGCATTCGGATGTCAGATCCTCGATTCTACCTTGAAATTAAGTAGATTTTATGGATTAGGATGGCTCTATTCTGCCCACCCACAGATTTGTTCCACCTTCCATAGGCCTGTCTATGTATCTTGACTTGTTTCCACTGAAGACTAATGTGGCTATTATGTCAAGGGATGTAGTACCTCAAAAAAGTTTAGCTAATACACACTGGTCTCACTTGCATTCTACATAAAAAGACAAGAGTATCTAATATGTGTTATTATGTATAAAGAGCAGTTAATTGTCTTAAAAGCTGAAAAGAAAAAAAAAAATTATAACATTAGGAGTTGTCATCTTAATAGTAAGATTTGAAGTTAAATCCCAGCTCTGGCATTGTGCAAAATACAATAAGGTAAAAGACACCAAAATGAAATTAGTAACCAAAACTGTCATTCAAAACCAGACCACCAGACATTCCCATAGTCAGTGCTAAAGAGTAAGGCAGGACAGGGCCAGACAAGGAAAGGCAATGAAGTGCTTTCAAGTGTATGGAGCCATGACACCTGGCTTTCGTAGGTCAAAAAACAAGGCTGCAGGTGGAAATTGATGGTGACTATTAAACCAGGCAGAGCTGAGAAGGAGACGCTACTGCAGGCGCTAATGTCACACAAGTGAGGAGATGGATAATGAATGACAAGGCTTTCACTGAACTTTTAACACACTGCCAGATTTGTGTGTAGTGTCTGTGTGAAAATCATGACTCAAAACTTGTGCACAAGTAAAATTATTGCTAAATAATGCCTTGCCTTGCCTAAATATTATGTTACTAAATACAACTAATAAAACCACTACTAATAGAATGGTTAGAACTACAAATGTAATAAAATATTTATAGTACTACTGCCACCACTTCTATATAATTCTGTATTAAGTCAAGTACTGCTTGATACTCTGACTGGGGAAAAATTGCATTTCTAAGCAGTTTTACATGATAAGGAACAGTAACAATTTCTCTACTGGTATCTATTGTCCATACTACTACTTGTATTAATGCTTGTAGGTAACAAACTTTCATTTATAGATATGTGGGAACTGTAAATCTTAAGGTATGTGTTGAGACACTTTAAAATATAATCCAATAAATTACTTGTGTCTGGTTATTCTCTGGCTTCGTAAAGAAGAGATAAAACACTTAAGGGTACATTGTGTTCAGCATGTTAGCACTCCCAACAAGGCTACACCATGAGCTTAAGGAAGGCTAAATGACATAAATGGAAAGTCACTACACTCATGATCCGACTTGGTGCACTGCAGGGAATCAGGGACAGTGTAACTAAATGGGAGCTTCAAAGGAGAACTAGACAAGATAATCGTAACCCAGTTTACAAAGGCTTAGAGCAAAAGTGGGATAATAAGATTTTGAATTTCACATGCTGCTCTAGAGAGTTTAAAAAAATAAAGAAAATACAACAAACTGAAATCATCCCACTGCTATGAACAATCAAATTCTCCACTGAAACAAACTGCAGTCATCTCTGCAGCTCGAGTAATTCTGGTAAGATATAGGGTGAAGCTTTCCGTTCCAATAATTCTGCCCCTACTCTTTTAATACAGTGAGATACAGCCAACAATCCAAGGTTGAAAGAAAAAGTGAAAAGAGGACGCAGTGATATTTGCAATGCAATGTTTAACCTATCCACATTGAGGTGTAGGGTTGTCAATACAATGAAAACTCAGCTTCTAATCAATACTAAAACTTATACTGAAACTAAATATGCGTATGAACATGTATACTGAAAAGACAAAATTGGACATGACATGAATAAATTAAATGGTCTTTATCTATCACAATCATTTTGTATTGCTTATTATATTCTATTGTCTAAAAAAGATCATTGTGTGTCAAATTAATTCATTTATGGTTCTCTCTCACTACAGGCACACCTCCAGGATAGCATATATGTAATATTCTACTTTGACTAATAGTATTTTTGTAACAACACAAAACAGATGTCATTGAGTTCACCACCTGCTCTTGTGAAGTGGCTACTACCAGCACAAGCAGCACTAAAAACAGTACATTATGGTCTGCTTTTCATAGAATCGTATTTTATAGGCCATAATTAACTTGGACCCACACAGCCGTAAAACAATACGACAATATAACAATTTGCAAGTCGACTGTTGCTTACAGAAAACAATACATTAATATGCCAATAGTTAGGGGAAAAAAATGGTACTAGTGTTTGTGAATGGGTGCCCATGCGAATGAAATGGTCTGGTATGTAGGAATGCATTCATACCCCAACTTTCTAAATAAACCTGGGCCAGGCATCTAATAACAAACTAGTCTAAATGACTCATTATCGGTGTGTAACTATTCTTGTCCAGTCTTTTTTACATCAAAACCATCTTGATGTTTGGGTGACTTCTTTGAAGCTTCTTTCGTAACTCAGCAGGGTCAGTGGTAGCCAAGGCAACAAGCAGATGGATCAAAACATTAATACAGACGTAAGACCATCAAAACATGAGTGAGGACAAAAGTTTAAATGACAAACAAAACGTGAAAATTGAGAAAGCACAAAGCATTACAAAAACTCAATTCATAAAAGTAACTAGTTATTGTTCACATCCATCTGCTGTATGCTCTTATTTAAACAAAGTGACACTGCCAGTTATAATATTGTGAAACTTACTTGGGAATTTATTTTCAGTGTGCACAAAAATATCTACTGGGACCTTTACCGGGAACCTTTCAGTAGACAAAAACAAAAGTAATTTTGAGCATTATCAGTCCATCAGTCTGTGTCACCCAGACCATGTGTTAAGCCTGTTTGTCTGGAGTTTTCAGTTGTTTCAGTGATAGCTATCAGTGACTCACATTAGTTTGGTAACTAGGCCTTATTTTCCTTAATGCCACAGTCTGAGAATAACAGCATTATAGTTAATTTGCCTTGACATTTAAATTGTGCTTGTCGAATAGAACCCCAAACACTAATTAGCCAATAAAGAGAGAAAACAGTCATGGCCTTGGTTTGTGCACACTTCTGCGTAGATGGGCAGAAAGCAGGAAACCATGAAGCTGACTAAGGTCAAGTCAGCATGGGAATATTGCACTTCTGAGTTCACAAACACATAGCTAAATAAATAACTTAAAATCATGACCAACCAAACCACAAATCTGAAAGAAAGTGTCTTGTACCTGTAATGAGTTTGTCTGGACGCCCAAGCAGCCACAACTCCTTTTGATTGTCTTTGCTTGACTTTGGTGAAGCTAGGAGGATCTTCTCAGCCTGGAGTTTCTTCTTCTTCTGATTACTGTTACCCATTTTTTTCTCCTGATTAAGCTGGTTCTTCCATCTTGTCTCACATTACACCTACACTTTGCCCTCTTCCAAGTCCTTGCTTCGTATCCTGTACATGTAGTCAATAATGCACTCCCCTCAGTCCCTGTGGTCAGATCCGTCCTGCTGATTCACATGCTGGTCAATGGCGTATGTGCCAAAGACCCACTGACACCATTTGTAGCAAGAAACTTGCACACGAAATGCAGCAATACAAAAAGAGCAAAACAAAAGCTATCCCATCAGGGATATTCTTCGGGATGACACACTTCTTGTCGTCCAGCTGCTGAAGCCACACGCCAGCCAAACGCTGTCAGGCTCACTACTCGTGTGTGTATCTTCTGTGGCTGAGAGAGGAAGAGCCCCTCCCCTCTCCTCTCCATTTGCCTCTGCCTTCCTCTAAGCAGCCACATACATGCACACACTAGAATACAATACACCTTTGCTTCTCTGCTAATAGCAAGCTCCACTTAGTCCCACCCTAATCCCATCTTTTGGCAAATGCAGTCATTATTTGTTACTGCTTGAGTGATTCTACCAGGATGACATCAAGGTAGAGTAATGGCAAACAGACAAGTACAAAGCAGATTATCAGTGGTGTTTATGGACCGGAATGAGCATGAAATAGAGGCAATAAATTGTATGATAAAGGAACAGAGGGTTGCTGAATAATTCACAAGTGTTGCTTCTCATGTCTGACACATCAGGATTTCCTCACATGTATAAATGTGTATACAAAGGGAGAGGTGGAGAGTAGAAAGGGGCGAAATATACATGCATGTGAAGCGGTCTCAAACTTCAAAGCTTGTTGCATGATGAAACATTCACTGCCCTGGCAGCATATTGCATGATGTGATAGAAATGGAAAGAAGGGTTATGATTTTTCAAAAAGTTTACCAAACAGGTAAAGAAACAAAGTAATTTCTGGGGTAATTACAATGCGGTCCTCTTAACAGTTACATGTCAGTGTAGAAAGAACATCTTATGCACTGCTCATTGGTCAGCTTTAGTGATGGTATGCTTTATACTATCAGATTTTTTTGTTTTCTTGATCAAAACAATACATATTTTTTGTATACAAAAAATGTGTAACATTTCGTCCCCCAAAGTCTAAACTCTGCTCCAAACCACATGTTTACTGACAAAGGAGTGGCTTTAGAACTCTTGATTAAAGAAACAGAAACTGATCAGTTATAAATGACAGCACAATAAATGGACAGTACTAGTAATTTTCTATCTATGAAATACAATGAATATCCTAAAAGAGATTATGCATACCATTCATATAAACCCATTTTAAGGTAATGTCATCATGGTAATGTTATCGAGCCTGACCACACCAAAACCTCCTGCGTCACTTGATGCTAATAAATGGGCTCCAAGTATCATTAGGAGATCAAGGTCTGAAATGAGGTCAGCACCACCAGGAGATGAGAGATGGAATGAACGTGGAATAACGTCAAGTGGAGATTGCTACTATAGAAACTAAAACACTGTATAGAAATCGAAAGCGCTCAGTGATTGCCATAGCCACAGTGATCACGTTTCCTGCACGCCTTTCATCCTCTATCCTTCGAATGAAAGAGAGATGGAGGGAGAGAGAGAGGGAGGGAGAGAGAGAGAAAGAAAGAAAAAAAACTTCAATAAAAAGCAGATTTACTGATGGGTCGGAGAGGATGCCACAGGGCAGACAGGGGTGGATATTTACAACTCTCATTGTTGCTCAAGAAGAAACGATTCAGAGGCAAGATATTGGGGAGATTGCTATATTTTTCTTAATATGTATAAAGATTACCAGCATCTTGTCTCTGCAGTGTAAAATGATCTGTTACATAGAGAGAACAAGCCACTGCCTCCCAATGCAGCCCCAGCATAACCACACCCTTTGACTGAATTTATATCACACTACTATTCATCCTTCATCAAATCAACTCTTAGATCAAGTTTAAGTCTACTTTTATATTTTCTTGTCAGAAGCAGCATTCACCTTATGAGCTGTGAAGTGCAGACTCCAAATGCCCTAGATACACTTAAATAGGTAAAATGACTGTCATAGCAGCATTTAAAATTTGACAACTGCAGGAAACTCTAGGGAAAAAAGTAATGACATGACAGTAGTTCTCATGGTGACCATTATAGGGGATTTCAACTGAATTAGCACATTTCTCTCAAAGGGTGTATTCAAAGGTAAGAACACACTGTGGGGCAGATAGTGGGTCGCTGACCTATATAACCTTGTCTTTATTTCTTTGCTCAACAAGAGTTGGGTGTCTAAAATGTAGTGATAGAATGCCAAGTACTCCCACTTGTGGCAAAAGGGTGGTATCGCAAATAAAGTAAAAGGGACCTAAGTTAATTTACCTGTTACTGTCCATCCATCCATCTTCTCCCGCTTAATCCAGCTGGGTCGCGGGGGCAGCTTGCTGCCCAATCTACCTGTTATTGTGGCTTGTCAAAGTCTGATTCCATCAGATCTCAGAGGCCAAGCAAGGCCTGGTTAGTACTTGGATGGGAGACTGCTGGGAAACACTACAGTGCCACAGTGGGGCACCAGTCGCAAAAACTATTGTTGTGTCCTTAGGCAAGGCCACCCACATTGCCTAGTATGAAAGTGGTGTGTGTGAGTGATGGTGGTGGTTGGAGGGGCCGTTAGCAAAGATTGGCAGTCTCTCTTTCTCTCTCTTTCAACAGTCGGCCCCAGGGCAGCTGTGGTAGCACCACCACCGAGTGTGGAGTGAATAAACAATGTTCTGTAAAATGTCTTTGTGTCCAGAAAAGCGCTATTCAAAACTGATGCATTATTACTATTACTGTAATAATATTTTTATACTAATGGTCAAGGCCAAGTCTTAGATAGCACATTTAAACATCACTAGCTCCCCAATGCACATAACATGCAGGACAATAAAATGGATAAAAATGTCTAAAAAGAAACTAATGTTGAGTTCTACTAAGCTTCATTCAAAAGAGAAAAATTACAGACAGACAGACAGATAGACAGATAGACAGATAGACAGATAGATAGCTAGATAGATAGATAGATAGATAGATAGATAGATAGAAGATGCTGTACAATTTACTCACATGCTATAGAGGTGGGGAGGAAATTTCCTGAGGTAACATTTTGAGGGAAAATATGAAATGGATACTAATGCAAGAGTACAGTCAATTATCCTACTGTTGCTCAAAGTAGAAACCAGCTCAAGATAAACAACTGTGATCGTATAATCCAAACATGATCCTTTATATGGCTCTGAACTGCCTGGATTCTTTGGCTGCTCTGTCACATCCCCGCTCTATGGACCACTTTGAAATACATTTGTCAAAAAGGAACACACAGCTTGCTCAGGTAAACTGTGTCTACAGGTGTAGCCATTACTGCAGTTACTTAATAATGAAAGTCTATATAAGCTAACTGTGTTGTACACTGGTGCACACTCGCCACCCCTCAGCCCTAATGTCTTCCAGCTGCACCTTCACCACATCAAGTCTACAGCACATTCAGTAAAACTACCAGCGTCTCTCAGTTTATGAACAATAACCTCAAATGAAGTTTCAGAGGGCTGCTTTGTAAAACAGACGGGTTTATTATTGTGTGCTAATTTAGACAAGATTTCTAATTTCAAAAATTAGCCTCAAATTACCAAAAATAGATACGAAATATTGAGCTTTTTCCTTTTTAAGATTAGAAAAGAGAAAATAAAGTGGCTAGGTAAACCAAAGTACATTATTAGTAGTATCACCATATCAAGCAATATTTAAGCAAAACTTTTTTTTTTTTTTGCATTGATTTATTAACATGGCAAAGAGTAAATGACAGCCATCACTCCCAGTGATCCCCAAGACCCTACTTTCCTTTGGACCTCCCCATATTACACTGGCCATAATATCTTATTATATTATAGCATCTTATTGTATTATTGTCTGTTTCTTGTTCTAACTACACCCACCACTGTCATTCTTTATCCATTACTAGTTTCAGCAGCTCTGTGCACAGTATGATTCTATAGGAAGACATAATGTAGCCGTCCTGTTGTAAGCTCAGTATTGTTGATCGTCACTGGGCTGTGTTGCCTTAGTGACTTTCAGGAGTATAGCTTTAGTCCTATACTGTGGCTGACAGATGGGGGTAAGAGGAATCTGCTTACCCAGGTAAAATTACCTCAGCCATCAAAGTGTGTACAAGTGGTGAATGATGTTTTCTGGAACAATGTGTGTTTTCATTAAACTTTCACACTCTTTCCACTCATCTCTCTGTGCCTGTCCCTCCCAGTGCTCTGCCAGGCAACATTTCAATTGTGCTTTGTGGCCTGTAATAGAGCAGAAGCTGTATATGTAATGTTCTCACTATAATGAGATGTTAGCTAACCAATTACTCTGCCAAGTCTGTAATCTAAATCATAGTTTGTGAATATACCCAACCATACCCACTGCACATGATGTGGCAGCCACACATACCACTAGTGTGATTTTCAACATCTAAAAACTAAGAGGCAATCATATAAAATACATCAAAACGTCAAGAAAATTCAGTTGATCTTCTGGCTCTTCACTGGCGCTTGGCAATATGTGAAAGAAATTAATCAGAATTTTTCCCTTTAATTGATCAACTATCATTTTCTATTTTATTTGTTTTTCTAATTCAGTATTAGTTTTCTGAATATTTATTTTTCTGGCATTTAAATAAAACATAGTATTATTTTCTTTATCCAAAGATTTTACACAAAACTTAAACTATTCAACATAACATACACACAAGCAAAACCCCCATATGGCAAACAATTAATCAAAGTTATCTTGACTCATTCAAATTACTCAAAACCTAACCAGACCTAATATAGACAACAGCAAGATACACATCCCAAATCTATTACTCCTTCAGCATCAAAGCTAAACAAAGCAATACCGTGACAAAGTGCAAATGCCAAACTAACATATCAAAGAAAAGCATTCTTCATTACTTCCATGTTTTCATTACAAATCTCACAGTTCACTTGTGCTGAGAGGACCACATGGGTAGATGCATGTATAAACAAAGACAGTAAATGGACACTCTGATGGAATCCCTAGGCCCATCCACAATGACCTCAGCGCTCAAACAGCCCAACGGAGCACACTGGACAAAGCAGGTAGTCCCAGTCTCTATGCAGTGTGTTGTTCAGTACAGAGGTGATGTAATGAGCCTGGTGTTAGGATGGCGCCGCACTAAGCCAAGCAACGAGCCACTGACAACACACACCCTCTGATACAGGCTAGTACTGTGTCACACTAACATGACTTTAAATAAGGAGTACCGCTTACACAATAATAGGCACTGCAGGGGTCACACCCAAAGCAATGGAATATGTTAAGCAATCTGGTGAAGAAATCTCAAGTAACATGTAAGAAGAGAGAAACCATTTTGCCCAGTGTTTGTGCTGTATTTTCAGCATTCATTGTGATGATTATGACCTATGTTACGGTATTTTCTTACCTATGTTATAATGTTATTTCCTCTTCACAAACATACTTGGAGATGTGTTTTGTTTAATTTACACATGTTTAACACACAAATCCTGCACATTTTCGCTGAGTTCTTCTCTTACACAGAAAACAATCTGTCCCACCTTGTGATGTCATGTGGTAATCCAGGTGTTTTTAAACTCCATACACCTCCAGTGGAATCATCTGGATAATTTCAGATCTGGAATTGCCCATCTCTACTGAACAAAAGGGAAAATTTAACTGCTAACTTGAAAACTACCACTACATGACCTCACAAGGTGGAACAGATCATTTTGAGCTTTTGGAGATGTAGACAGACTAATAATAAAGGGTTACCCACGCAAAACACAACTCTGGGTATGCTTTTGATGAGGGAACAACATTATATCATGGCTCAAAGCGCACACAAGTAACTTTTCCGTAATATGGGACCTTTAAGTATTGGGGAGTCTTCTGTTTTTACCGTTAATTCTGCCTCTTTCCATCCAAGGCATCAGTTGTACATTGATGGATGATATTGCAAAGTCATTCTAATCAGCACATATAAAAAGAAATTGATGTACTTTTCAATAGAAAAAAAACTATTCTATCAAATTTTAACTTAGAATAGATTGGAGTTGTGTTTTGCATTTGCTTTTGTGGAAAAGTTGTTTTAATTAAAAAAGTTCCCTCAGAGCGCTCTCAAGGGCTGAATAGGGCTTTGTGATTTGTTGTAATCTCTGTTCTCCATCACATAACTCTAGACTCAAGATGGCAAGCAGGCTACCAGGCAGCTACACATACACACACACACACACAAACCTGAACACATGCACTGCACGTACTCAAGAAACAATACTTATTATAGGATACAATTCTGGCAGTTACAAGGGAGGTATTGCTCAACTATCAAGTCTGACTCACAACAAAGCAACGATCTAATAATAAAATCTGAACAACCAATTCTTGCAGAGAAACCATCTAATTCATAAGGACTGGACAGAAGCCAGTGAAACAGTGAAATGTCAATATTTAATGGTGGGAAAAATGCTCCCTTACAGGTACTTTCACCTGTCAGTCAATTACAACACAGGTAATGACCAACTTATTGTTCCCACATGAGAGCACCATCTGTCTCTCCTGTCTAATCTAATCACTGTTTCTTTTGAACTTACTGCCATTAGTTACTTACAGCTGTTTCTTAAGGAATTCTTCTTAATTAAAGCCCCTGAGTGGTTGTTAATCCTGACAGTCTTTAGTTTTGGTCAGCACAAATACTACTAAATATATATGTTCGAAATATTACATCAACGTGTTAAAGTTTTATTTTCAAACTTAAAAAATGTTCTAAGGGTTTGGTAGTAAAAGTCCTATCCACTTAATGAATGAAGAATAATGTTAAGAAGAAATTTACTGTACTAAAGTATAACAATTTGCACCTTTATTTACGCCCTCACAATCATAGAGAATATAAACCAAAAGTCATAATTTCTTCCATTAGTGACCATACTGAAAAAATCCAAATGCTATAATTACTTTAAACCAACATAGAAATCATTCCTTAAACAATTGCATAGGCCGTGCTTTATTTATTCATTTATTTATTTATTTATTTTTATGTACAGAACTAATCCTGAAAATTAAATGTGAACCAAAGTTTAAACCTTAATATTCACTTTCATGACCATCAAACCTCCAATACAATCAAAGTTTTAAAGAGAAATAACTATCTGTGTAATATCTAGAAAGTGCCAATATAAAAGCATGAGTTGTACCACAGTTACAACAGAAACACATGCCCACAAAGACTACAGATACAGTGACAAAAGCCAATGGAAAAGCTTTAGAAATGGAACAAAAACAGGAAATGTGGAGAGTGGGTAATCTCTGTGCAGGGGAGCAGGCAGACGCATCAGTAAACAGAAAAGGGGATTAGACCCCAGAGCCCGTCTGTCTCTGTGTGAATGTACAAACTGATGGTCTCATGATAACTCTAAAAAATTACTTTTTATTCTTAATCCACAGTGAAAAGAACTGTATACTTTCCATCACTGGCAAATATTGTGACATATTGATATCTAATAGAAGTGGGTACAGATTTGAGTTTTCTTCAGTGATCAGTGAACTTGGTCATGCTGGTTCTATTTGCAAAAGTAGATTACAATTTTTGTCAGCATCACCACTACTCTTAAAACCTCAAAAATGTGCATGCAGTATATTATGCAAACTTGACTACACCAGAGATGCACAGAGAACAGAAAAACTACTCAGTTGATTGTAGTAAATTGTTTTTATATATGTAATAGTGATGTTAATCACACAAACTCAATATCATCATATTATTTAAATGATCAACAATCATTAGATATCTTTTTTTGCTTGATCCACCTTTGCTCAACACAATCCTCCACTACATAACCCAATATCCACCACAATACAACTAGTTTTATGCATGAACAAGAGCATACATGTTTCATAAGTGCATCAAATTCAACTGAGCAAAACCTTATGTATATATAAGTATGGTACAACAGTTTTTTTTTAAAACTTTAACTTTTTCATATAACAAAACATCCCAAAGTTAGCTCACCTTTGGCAGAGTCGTGAAAGTGCACTGCCCCTTTGTCGTCTTTCACACCAACAGGAGTTTGATTGAGTCCATTACCAATGCTCTTCTTCCTCTTGCCCCCCTTTAACCAGCTGAAGGCTTGGCCCAGGGAGCTGCCTGGTCTTCTGTGTCCACGCTGAACCCTTGCCTCCCGGGCCAAGACCTCAGTAATGTCCTTAGGCACCAGTTCTCCAGCCGACCTCCTCCTGGACATTCTGGAGAGTGATCCTGGATGTCCAAGCTTTCAAATCAAAGAAAGAATCATCTAGAGTAGAACCACAGATGAAGCAAGTCCCCTCTTTGGCCCCTGTCACTGTCATAGGTTGTTAGTTCTTCAGCACCTGGGACAACAGTGAGAGCAGCAGGATGAGAAGAGGGGAGTGAGATGTAAAAGAGTATGACATAACAGACAGATAAACCAATGCAAATCAAGAGCACATTCATTAGAATAGGGAGATTAGCTGGGATGAAACTTCACTTAAGACGGCTTATTGCACAATATGGGGATATGGAGTAATCATCAAGCCATAAGCCTGAGGTAGACTGCAGTATTTTTACATTGTCCTACTCAGGCAGTTTCTCAAGACTGCCTGTCCCATTTGTCTATAAATGTAGAAGAAAATCCTTTGAGATGAATAAGACCTGGGTGACTGCAGCATCAACAATAGGTTTGTGTCAAATGCAGTTTACATCAGCAAAACTGCATGCATATTTTTATGTGTCTTTGTATCAAATAAAAAAGCCAAATGTATAATTAACAATAAAGCCTGTAGGTCTAGAGTTATAATAGCCAAAAGAACGAGTGTACATCTTACTGTGGTAGCGCTGTCCACTCCACCGCTCCCCTGCTCTTTCTCTTTCTGTCCAGGCTTTGCAGACCATGCGTATGTGTGTGTTAAGTTGTGTGTGAATGAGGAGCTCCATGCTCAGTGCACAGTCAGTCCCTCCCTCTGTACTGGAGCCAGCCTCTCGTCCCACCTCTCCATGTCCTGTAAGAGCTTAGTCACATCATTTCAAAATGGGATATAAAGTTTGCACCTAGCATAACATCATAATAACATAACGTACATTATAATATAGGAATACCAACCCGACATTGAGTTTTTAAATTTAGCCTCCTTTGCGTGGATCAGGTACTTTCATTTCTGAATCTCCAGGGAAAGTCAGAACAAGGCCTTGAAGCAGAAAAGCAGGTAAAGAGAAAATGTAGTTTAAAACATCCATGGTTAATTCTCTAAACCAGGCAAAGACACAAAAAGTCGCAAAGCTGTCAAAATACTACAACAACAGGCCGTAGCAGTGAACCTTTGCAAGGCACAGCTGTTTGAACTACAGTAAAGGGGGTGTGTCTCCTCTTCTACTGGATGGTCAGGATGAAATTCGATCTCTCAACATTTTTAGGTAGACAGGTATGATCAAGGGGTGCACTACCTGTTAATCTAGTTTGGATCTATTCACTTAACTAGAAGCTTTAAGCCTCACAGATCTTTGTGAGTAACCCCTATTTCAACATTTTCAAAACATGTATTGTACAAACAAAGTAGTAACATCTGGAAGCACTTTTTAGGGGGATTTCTTGTCTGCCTAGAAAGTTACGTAATGAAGTGCAAGCTGTTCTTAATGAAATATAATGCTAACTGTTATACAGATCTGTTGGCTGCATCGTGGGTGTGACTTCAAAAAGAGATGACTGATGTACTCACGTTGGGGTCGTGAAGCCTTTTTGAATATACTTGGCCCTATAGGTACCTGTACCTAAAATGGTTATTTTTATTTTTTTTTTATTTTTTTTTTTATTTATAGGTTTTCATAATAAAGCAGAACTTAAACAAAGCAAAAACAAACAAAAAATGATAATAGTAATAATTAATAAAAGAAAAAATAAATAAATAATAATAACAATAATAATAATAATATAATCAAAAAAAAAAAAAAAAAAAAAAAAGCCACAGTACAAAGAACTATAAATAAATATGTGTGTATGCATATGTATGTACATATACACATGCCCACCATGCACCACATACATATACATATGTATACGCAGATACATACACCTATACAAATACACACAGATACTTAGGGAGATTTAACTTAATGACCTCAGAAATGGGGACCATGTTTTGAAGTATGAGTCCAATGCCTGGTTTTGTTCGTAACGTATATATTCCAATTTTGCGACCAAAGTCATTTCATTGAGCCAGTTAGTAAAAGGTGGTGGAGTTGATGATTTCCAAGCTTGAAGTATTAGTTTGAGAGCTGCAACCATTCCAATCCTGATAACTTTTTTTGTGTAAAGAGAGTGCACATAATGGTCACTAAAGCAGCCCAACAGCGCTATAAGAGGATTAGGGGTTACCAGAGTTTTGTAGTTGTCACTGAACCACTTGAATATGTCAGTCCAAAATTTTTGTAGCACCGGGCAGAACCAGAACAGATGACTTAAAGAGCCTTGGGATGTTTTACATCGATCACACATCGATGAAACGGATGGAAAGATTTTATTAAGTTTAACTTTGGAATAATGTATTCTATGAACCACTTTGAATTGAATTAATCTATATCTAGAATTGATGGAACAATTCCAGATGTTTGCAAGTGCATCTTTCCATATCTCGTCTGTTATAGTTAAGCCAAGATCTTGTGACCAGGCCTCTCTAATATAATTAGTTGAGATAGGTTGTGTAAATATATTTACAAAACGTGATATGAGTTGTTTGGAATTTGGATTAATATGCATTAAATTAAAAAATGCATGAGCCTCGGGTTTCTCTATATAATTTGCAATATTTTGTTGAATAAAATGTCTGGTTTGCAAGTAACGAAAAAAATGTGATTGTGGAAGAGAATATTTTTCCTGTAATTCAGAGAATGAGGCTAATTTATTATTGACATAAAAATCCTTGATGCAGCACAGACCACTCCTACTCCATTCAAAAAAAGTGGTATCTGTAAGAGAAGGCTTAAATAACGTGTTATTTGCAAAGGGGAAATAAATTGAAATGTAATTCAAGTCCAGTGTCTTTTTTATTTGGTTCAAAATTTGCAAGGATTGATTAAGCAAATAATCCTTAGGAAGTTTAGGGCAATTTTTATAGCCAGAATAAAGAATGGAGGAAAGGCTGGTCTGGCGCTGCAGTAGTTAAAGTTTGACCCAATTTGGAGTGGAGATAGATTGAAATTTATCTGGAGAGTCAAGTTGCCAAAATGAAAGTGCTCTAGCGTTAGCAGCCCAGTAGTAATGTCTGAAAACAGGTAGACCCAATCCACCCATAGTCACTGGCTTGCAGATGTGAACTTTAGAGATACGTGACGGCTTGTTAGACCAAATAAACGAAAATATTATAGAATCTAGCCGTTTAAAAAAAGACTTGGGTAGAAAAATTGGTATATTTTGAAACAAATATAATAACTTTGAAGTATCACCATTTTATTGCATTAATTCGGCCGATCATCGACAGAGGGAGTAATGACCAGTTTCTAATGTTGGCTTTTATCTTTTCAATCATTTCTAAAAAGTTTAACAGTATAAGTTGTTTTGGATCTTTGGGGATTTTTAGACCAAGATAAGTAAAATGGGTGGAGATGACTTTGAAAGGAAGGGAATTTAAGAATGAAGGCCTATAGCAATAGTCTGACAAAGGCATAAATTCACTTTTCCCCCAGTTGACTGTATATCCTGAAAGTGTGCTGAATGTTTGAAGGTAGTCCAGGAGGACAGGGACTGACTTTTCTGGATCAGCTAGGCAAAGAAGTAGATCATCAGCATATAGATTTACCAAACTTTCCACATTATTAAACTGTATGCCCAGAAATCTCTGAATGGCCCCTGATACCAATGGCTAAAGGTTCCATTGCTAGATCAAATAACAATGGTGATAAAGGATCCCCCTGACGAACCCCACGCTGTAATTTCACAGGTTGTGACACATCTAAGTTGGTGATAATATATGATACTGGCTGTGCATAAATCATTTTTATCAGTTCAATAAATGTATTTCCGAATCCAAACTGTTTCAGGGTATAGAACAAATATGGCCATTCAATTTGATCAAACGCTTTCTGAGCGTCAAGTGATAATACAGCCGCTTGTGAGTTTTTGACCTTGTCAGAATATATGATATTAAACAGTAGTCGGGTGTTGCTGAAGGATAGTCTACCTGGAATAAACCCAGTTTGATCGGGATGTATAATATTGGCAATGTGATGAGCAAGTCTTATAGCCAAAGTTTTGCTTAGTATTTTTTGGTCACAATTTAAGAGGGCAATAGGGCGATAGCTTGCAGGATCCTTCTCATCCTTGTCTTTTTTTAACAGTAAAGAAATGTTAGCCTCATACAATGAATCAGGAAATTTCTTTACCAATAAAGAATGTTTTAACATTCTAATCATTATGGGTATTAACTTTACATGAAAAACCTTATAAAACTCACAGCCAAATCCGTCTGGTCCAGGTGATTTGCCAGACGGAAGTGACTGGATTGCTTGTAGAAGATCGGTGTCTGTGATGGGCCTCTCAAGGTCATTTCTAGAGTCCTCTGTCAGTTGTGGAATTGTAAGCTTAGAAAAAAAAGTGCAAAGATCATTGTCTGTAGCATTTATTTTACTTGTGTAAAGTTCGTCATAGAATTTTTTTAATCTAGAATTAATTTTTTGTGGAATTGTTAATATCTGTCCTGTTTCAGTTTTTATGCTATGTATTGCTTGTTTAGCTCATGGTTATTTTTAAAGGAAACATTTACAATATCAATGAACTGAATCATGTGTTATAGTTGAGAATTACAAGAATGCACTTATAGTGCAGCAGAAGCTTTCTTGTTAGATTGGATTCCTGCTAGTGCCATTTCATTTTACTCTTAGAACTTACATAATATATGTAATATATATACATATATATACATATATATATATACATATACATATATATATATATATATATATATATATACACAGTATATATATATATATATATATATATATATATATATATATATATATATATATATATCCATCCATCCATCCATCATCTCCCGCTTAATCCAGCTGGGTCGCGGGGGCAGCTTGCTGCCCAATACTCATAGCACCTGACCCCCCCTATGAACCCCTCTGTGGGTGGTGAGCCCACAGGAGGGTGGACAACATGGTCCTTGATGTTAGTTCATAGGGGTGCGGGCATGTTTTGAGTTGATGGGGGAAACCGGAGTACCCGGAGGAAACCCATCCAGACACGGGGAGGAACATGCAAACTCCACACAGAAAGGCCCGGGCGACCCGGGGATCGAACCCGCAACCTTCTTGCTGTGAGGCCTGAGTGTTGCCACTCAGCCACCGTGCCGCCATATATATATATATATATATATATATATATATATATATATATATATATACTGTATATATATATACTGTATATATATAATATGGGAAACTATCGATGGGTTTCAGTATGACGGGAAAAAATAACACTGTTCAAAAAATATCTTTGAATGGGAAAAAGTATCATTTTAATAGCAGCACTTTAGGGGACCCTCTGTTCTGAGGAACTAGGTGGGGTCTAAATGAGTCACAGTTTAGTTCACTTGTGCTGCAAAGACTGAAAAGTTTTGGTGTTTCTATGACAATGCAATAAAAACATGACCTTATGTATGTCTACTTGGCGTACCACAAACAACAATGTCATTACCACGCACAAAAGTACATGCTAACAGTGTTTTAAATGTTATTTTTACACTTTAAAGACTAAATATTTAAACCGGGTCATTATTAAGAGCAAATTAACAGCAATGACATCAATATGTGTATGACGTACGAACAGAAATTCAATTCTAATTTGATTTTGTGATTTGTGGTTATATTTATATAATGTTTTTTTTTCTATGGTCGAGGTGGCAATAATCTAAATATTATTATTCCCAGGCTAGAGTACTTGATTTAACCACCACAAACATACACCATGTAGCTTGTTAGTACCACATAGCTGAGTAATTGAGAAATGAGGGCAGAGCCAAAGTTAAAGTGTGCAATAATAGACTGGAGCATAGGGAGAAGTTTAAAGCCTTGCTGTGCTATGAAATACAGGGATTCTTCAGCATAACTCAGAGGTGCTTTGTCTCTCTAGACACAACTAGAGCAGGCAGTACTTTGTGAACACCCAGTATACTGATAAATATGCACTATACTTTTGTATTCTAGGGCAATGGTATATGATATTGTAATGACCGTGCAATAATACTACTAGTATCCTATTGTCAATATGCTTTTTCTCTTGTTGATTATTATTATACACTGTTTGCAGAAGAATGGTGTACTCTGAGTGCAGATTTGTAGAACATCTTCCAAGTAAGAATGGGTTTACAAACTGGCATGTAAACACACATAAAACAAAACACACTGACCTTAAGTGCCCTCTGCAGTTTCCTGTCCGGACGTGTTGCTACCTGCATCTTTGTCATCACATTCCTCCAAACTGCCCCTGGAGAATCTCCAAAAAAGTTCAATCACATATTATTTGATAGTAAAAGTCATAAATGCTCTAGTTAGCATCAAGTGTTTAAAATGAAAATGGACTGAAAAAGAGCGTTGTGAATATTTGTGAGACATTAGCTACTCAATGAAGCTGTGGGTGCAGACTGTTTTTAATGCCTCTAGGAAACAGTTTTTCCAGAAGCCAGACAACACCTGTAAGACAACACAGCAGCATTTTACAACCCTGGTTGAGTCCTAAAACAAGGCAATATCCTTAGTCACGGAGGCCTCAGGTACAAACATGAGGCACACTCCTACAAAATATTTAAGCATTATGGTATTTGAAGTTAAAAGCAGTGATGTCATGGAGAAACATGGCTGCACTGTTGACCCTAAATTAGCTTTTCCTGATGTCTATCTTTGTGATGCTGTCTTCAGAAGAGGACATGGGAGGGATCTTAAGGCGTTTAACCCTTTAGCCATCCATCTCTTTTATTAGTCAATGTATCTGGATGGGAAAGTGGAATTTGGCATTTAGTACTTGGCTGTAGTTTCTGCTAAGTCAATTTGTTGACTATAGTAATTATTATAGCAGAATAGTAGATTACAGTAGCCTTTATTTTTTACAGAAATGTGCTCATACCAATGATCATGTTGGTCTCTACCACATGCCTGGATTTCAATATGGGCCTCAGAAAAAATAATAATAATTGCCCACCTCTGATCTAGACCAATGAATCCCAATCAGGGATATGGGAGTATTTTAAAAGTAATATAAAAATAAAAATAATAGTATTAATTGATAATACACAGGTAGAGGTGCCTATAGTACACAAGTTAGGGGCTACTTGTTGAGTGGGAGATATTTAGAGGGCACTCGAGAACCACTTGGGATCCATTGTTTAGACTTCCCATGACACTAAATCAATAGTAGTTTATTAATAGAAGTTAGATGCTCAAGTCAAACAAATGGCAAAAGAATTACCAAAAAAAATGTTTTAATAAACATTTTTTAAAGTCTTTGATCTAGAGGGTTTCATTCCATATGTCGTTTATAAATCCAGCAGTGTATTTCTATGAAAACACTGTCACTGTTTTATTATAATATAAATAACACCCTTGTTCAAACTGAACGCTTCACCAAGGTTGTTTAGATGAGAGTGATGCACTGAAATATTTGTGCTGCATGATTTCCTGAGGGGCGTGGCGGCTGTTGGACTGCTTTGGCTCAGACTCAGTGGACACATCTTTCCATTCATCCATCTGTCTTGTCTTTGGTTATTTGTCTGTTTTAACTCTCACCAAGGGTTAGTTTAATGAGAAACTGCTTTTAGAGCTAGAAAACTTCAAGTGATTCAGTACTTAATACATGAAAATACATTTGAATAATTTAATAAATTAGGAATTGACTTTAAGTTACAATTAACTAATGAATTACAATAGCAAAATGTGGATGGAAATATACTTATGCAAAGTGTAATCTTCCTTCCAGCAAAATAATAATAATAATAATAATAATAATAATAATAATAATAATAATAATAATAATAATAATAATAATAATAATAATAATAATAATAATACTAATAATAATAATAATAATAATAATTTATTTTAGGTTTATCTAGCATTTTATAAGGTCTGTCTATCTGGCATAGACTTTGTTTTATTGTTTTGATGATGCCTATGCACACTTTGGTGTCTGTATGTGGCTAGTTATGGCTATTACAGATGAACATGTATTTGTTTGTAGTTATCATATCAATTTAACTGATATGGATGTTGCTGTGGGAAGAACATCAGAAGAATGTAATGTATTTACACAATTTTACAGCAAACACAATCGCAGTAACTTTGGTACTGTGATATACTATCTGTTCATGTCTAATGTTATGATGGGAATTTTTAGCATCACTATTTTCTCTTTATTCATATGGGTTTAGAATCAAAGCATTGAGTATACAAGCATGCACTGGTACATGTGAAGGCTGTGTCCACTTTAAATGGAAAAAAATGCTAACTAAACCTCTGCATTAACTGCTGACACCTTGTGGTTGCTATACACACTCATTTAAATACAATTCCTGTGACAAACATAAATAGACAGGAAGCCTAATACAGTACCTGTTCTGTGTTAATCTGGTAAGATCATAAACAGCAGTCTCAAATACTGTTGGGGTGGTGACAGTGTGAAGATGGCAGCTGACTGCTCTGGGCTCACGACTCTCTGTAATATAAACATTACATGAGGCAGTTGTCATTAAAGCACACTTAACCAGAGTGAGAGAATACTGTATGATGAACTGTGACAGGTGCAAGTAAACAAGAGCAAATATAGAAACATTAATTATCAACTGGAAAGAGGAATGGGACTACTAAGGCAAGATTAATGTGTAGACTACATTTGCAAGAGCACTGGTTTAACATAATGCAATGGCCATGTGTAGGCATCACCAGCATAAAACATGAAACAGGTTTTGTACTGACAGTTTACAGTTAAGTATTGTATAAATTGTATATCTTTAAATATATTTACACTGGAATAATGGCATGTTACATTTACACTTAAGACATAAAAGTTAAACTTTGTCGCTCTCTTCTGGTTTTGTGCCCTTACAGCTGCTACTGTATGTTGTTTTTGTCTGTCAACTCCTCCAACAAAAGACTAGACCACCTGTCTTCTGGTTTATTATTGAGGTCAACAGTTTAAGTGAAAACCAATCTTCCCATAGGAAGTAACCAGAAATACAGCAGCTATTTAAAGGCCGCTTGATAATGAGGAGCATGGGAGGCATTCAAAGGCAAGTTTACCACTGGAACCCAGAATATTTGTGTCACACACCAATAATAAACATATATATATATTCATACAATAAATATAAATTAATAAATTAATAAACAGCATTTATTCATAGGCTAATCAACTGTACATTTCTGAAGTTTCTTCTTGGTTTAAACTAGTATTAATTGCTGATCCCAGTCTCAGTCCAATGTTTATTTATAAACCTAAACAGACTTGGGGTAGTTATGGTGACACATAGCAGCCCCGTGAAAGAGCGAGGAGGCCGGGTCAACTGTCCTATCCCCCTCCTACTTAACTCATGCACATTGGTCCCGCTCATTCTCCAACTTCTACTGACCTGATTTACACCAGTGATGACACACAGAGACAAAGACATACACAGACAAGTAAGTTCCTATTATTTACAACTTTGATAGCTGTCATTGAAGGTGTGTTAAAACAGCTGAGCTTCTCCTATAACTGTAAATACATTATAAAGAAATACATCGTCAGGACTAAGTTGACTGTTTTAAAGAAGAAAAGTGTGCATGTTTAAAAGTGTATTACCTTCTCTGGTTGGTGTAAGGTCTATAGGAATGTGTTTTGTTCTGATAGCTTCTGCCATAAGGAGACAGCTGCTCATGTCTTGTCTCAGTGGGTAACTCTTACACCCTGGATCTTGATCTAAAAGAATGAAAAGCCTTAATGTTGTTGAAGAAAAGCTATTAGTAGTTCATTCTAAATTACTGGGTTCAATTTCAAAGCACTATTAGTCTATATGAACTTACCATATTTTTTATGTGCTAATGTTAGTACTATAGTTGTGTTTGGGGTGGGTCTCATAACCAGTGCAGTCCCCTGGGACAGCTAGGCCACCAGCTGCAGCTGCAGAAGTGTCTGCTAATTTTGCACAGCTCAACATAGTTTTATATGTGATAATGACATGGGCATAGCTTGAACAGAAGTTTGGCAGAAGCAGAAACTCAACTCATCTGTTGTGTTGGCATCCACAGACAGTAGTATTTATGGCATGCAGCAGGCTGCCAACAGCTAACACAGGCAGTTAAAATGGGTCACTTGAAATGACAACTAGATATAATAACAAAATAAATGCCTATAATTTTTTTATGGCATTGTGTGAATTATGTGTAGTTTCCATTAGTATAAACTCACATTGAGTAAACATTTCTATCTGATTAATTTCCTACTTTCTTAGGCCTGAAGACCACAAAATGGAAAACCATTGTGTCAGTGTTAATACTAGTGCCCCCCTCTTCATCACTGAAGGAGATGATGAGCCAACTGAAGCAGCTGGTGGAAACTTACTGCTGAGTCCAGCTCAGTCTGACCACACCTTCATGGGAGTCAATTTGTGTCAGACTTTGTCGATTGGACCTTACTTGAAAGAAATGGATGATCTTCTTAAGAACTGTGAAGAACTTACAGGTATAAGTGAAAACACTTGTACTGAAACAAGGGTTTGTTCCCAAGAGTACATGTCCACAAGTTGTATAGATGCAAAAGAAATCCAACTACAAGATACTGGCTTTGACAAATGTGGAGCAGAAACATGTGTTTCCTCTGCAATGCCCTTGACATCTGCAGGTACCAAACTCAGTGAGAGCATGGCTGAATATGAAGGGCAGCTCATGGACATGTTAGCCAAACTGGAAAGCTGTGACAGCAACATGGATTATAGACCACAGGACTGGAGTCCCAATGAGGAGTACGTACACATCCCCAAACTCTTTAAGGAAACAGGAAAGACATCACTGGAATCAAATAAATCCATGATACTGGAGGCCCATGCAGCAGCAATCAACTTCTGTGATAATCAAGACAGCACAAATGAGATTCATTCCAGGAAGAGAGCTGCAAAAGCACTAACACACAATGTTTACGCCAATGACAATGTCAAAAGTTTGACAGTGCAAAGTTCAGATGAATGCAGTAAAGATCACAGTAGTGAAGATGCACTTAACCCTTCTTTGTGTACAAAGCCTAAGCAAATCATGTGTGAGGTGACACACAATGAAGATGAATGCAAGTTTAAGGATGCTGGCAACAGTGTCCTTAATGAAGCTACAATTGACATGGAACGTTTAAATGCTGGTGTGTCTGAATTACATTCTCTGGGGCCTAAACTGGATGAGTTCATAAATGAAGTCCAAAGTCTAGTGCAGAAAAGGAGGCAGCTGCAGAATGAGGTGATGAAACTATCTGGGCACAGCCAACAGGAGCAAACAACAGAAACAAATGAGGAGGATAAGGAAGGTGAGGACAAAGTGACAGAACTGATTTTGATACTAAAAGAGGCAGAACAACTCCAAAGAGAAAAAAGCAAAAGGGAAATTGAAAACTTAAGGCATGAAAGGATAGAGGAAGAGAGAAAACTGTGCCGTGTCAATGTAGAGAGGCAGGTGCTACACAACGAACACTGGAGGGTAAAGAGGGAACTCTTTGTTGTTGCCAAGGAGTGTGCCCAGAACCAGGCAGCACTAAGGTCACAACAACAACATGTGGATCTACTTAAGAAAAAAGAGGTATATTCTTAAGAAAGAAAATACATTTTTGTTACAGAAAAAAAATATTTTTTATATGTTTTAGGAGAACCTAAAAACTGCAGAAGACCAGCTGAGGGAGGACAGAAATAAGCTGAAACTAGAACATCAACAACAGCTTTTAAACCTTCAAGAAACGTTTGATCTTGTCACTTCCAGCCATTTGAGTAACACTCAAGAAGAAATGAACCGGTCCAGGAGGGACTCCTATGGCGATGTACAACAATATCTACAGGACAGCCTCAAGGCACTGGAAGAACGGTCAGTGTGATGCACCATCTAGATGGCTGTCTCACTGGGGACAGCAGACAGGCAGTAATTAGGCTACTGTGTATGGAACAATATAGGTAATTATGACTTAGTATTTTTCACATTTGTTTCGATTGATAGGTATGGGCCTGTTCTGGTGGCACTTCTGAAGAGGAGAGACTCAGCTGTGGATGCTATGGCAAAAGTGAAAGAGCAGACCCAGGAGCAACGAGTTCAGCTCACACCTTTGAGAGAGGAGAAACAGAAATTGATGCTCCAGAAAGTTTGTTTAGAAGAAAAACTCAGGCTGATGAGTTTCCAAAAAAAAGAGGAGATAGGACAATACAAGGTTAGATGCACAAGTTATAACTAAACTCCTAGTATAAATTCTTATACTGATGTAATTAATACTTAAGTCAAGTTAAATTACAAAATCTGTAAATCTGTTTTGCAGGAAGTGGTAAACTCATTGGAAGAGAGCTGCAGAGAACTAAAGATGGAGCTTAGACTTCAGAACACAAAAAACAACGAGATGAAGGAACTAAAAGAAAGACTCAACAAACAGCTGGCAACATACAGGCGGGTTAATGATCAATATAACATGTTATTAAAGTAGATATTTAATTAAAGATAAGCATTCTCCTTACAGGTCTGTTATTGAAGATCATGTCACCAGCAACAAGGAAACAACAAATATTCATCCTTGATGTAAGCTTGATGTACTAGTCTATCACAGTGTGACACTTTGTAACTGCAAAATCAATGCACTTTATTTATACCCAGTTTTGTTTCTAAATAAACCTTTATACTTAGATGGAAAATGTGATGTTGTTGTATGTATTATGTCTTAATAAGCAGAGATCAGAGGAGAGGTCTACTGTGATTAGTTGACCATCATAATATCATTACTGGGCTAGAAATCCCAGTAGGGAAGGCCTACAACTATAATATAGTAACTACCCCACATCATGTATTATAAGGTGTAAGATAAGGTATAAAAAATAAGGATACGTTAGGGAAGGACTGGTGCCAAGATGAATATTTCAATACTATTCTTATAATCATATATCAATCATATCAATAATGACCATAAAATGTCCTACTTAACATTGACCTTGATGCTCCCCCATGCTCAATATCTGTAAAGAGAAAAAACATTTTTGTTTGTTTTTCTTGAACCGCGTCCTTTCAGGGATAATAATAAACTACAAGCGTTAGATAATTTGCAAAGGAAAGACAACATCGATGCTCTAGTTTCTATTGGTCCGTTGTTACGCATGTCTGAGTATTGCGTAATCTGATTGGCTGTTTCTAATAAACCTTCTTTCTATTGGCGCTGCGTGGCGCTAAAATTCCTCCTGATTTCAGCATGGTCGGTGTCGTAGCAGCAGACATTTGATTTTTTGTTGGCATGACTTCTGCGGACTTGTCCTGTGTGCTGAAGATCTTGCACTCTATATACCGTAAAGTGCAGACGCTAGAGGACTTTGCAGATGGCATCGTGTTCAGAGAGGGGCAGAAACCACAGGTCATAGAGCAGGGCGACACCGCACGATTCTCTGCATTCGTCCGCGGCATTTATGTCTGCTCCGACAAGGAGCTACAGCAAGTACCAAGTAATGCCCAGGTACATGTTTTATTTAAATCAGTAAATATGGTACAAGTAAGTGCTTTCTGATAAATATTAGCCTAGCTAACCATTAGAGCTAAAAACTGGGTGTCTGATGGGTGTTAGAAATTATTTAGTGTGGCTGGATAAAAACGGCACCATAATGGATGTTTTTACAATAAATAAATCAAATGAAATCCTAATCCTAATAATCTGAACATAATAGATAACCTACTGCGTGCTTGCTGATCTGATAGCTGCATTTACGCCATATTTGCACCATATTTCAAGTTTTCTGCAGTTTGGACTTTGGAGAACTCATGTTGATTAAATTAATATATCCAGTGAATTATGAGTAATGCCAGACGTATGTGTTAGAGACTAGTGTTGTTAGTATAATTTTATGCAGTAGTGTGCCACTCAAATTTTATACAATTCACAGATCTGCACCCTACCTGAACTGTTGGCCTTTGTGCTTAACAATCTGAAGCGAAAGAAGAGAAAGAATGTCTTAATACTTGGCTACAACTTCCTGCCTCATAATGAACAGCAGAGGAACGCCGACCTATTCAAATTCCAAGGAGACGTTACTCAAAGTGCTGCCTACATCCATGGCAGTGATCTGTGGAAGAAAGTCACCAAACGCCTCGGCACTGACCTTACACGCTACCTTCTTGAAAACTGCTCTGTGTTTGTGGCAGTTCCTCCATCTTGTCTTTTCCAGGTGTGTGGTTTGCCAATTTATGACCGCATTTCCATGAATTCCACTTTTGCAGGAATAACCCTTCAATCCCAACGCAATGGCACAAAGGCCAAAAGAGCAAAATTCACTATCAAAACATGCAACAAATTGCGCAAAAGTAAAATCATGGAAACCAGGAAAAGAAAAAGAGAAATTAATGGGTGTGATGATGAAGATGTGCAAATACCCGCTAAAAGACAACTTGTTGACAATCGAAACATAGCAGATCAGCCCATGTTACTTGATCCAATGCAATTTGCAAAATCTTTGGAAAACAGCAACAGTAGTTTGAAGGAGGAAGGGGAGCCTAGTTGGAGATCAGGTACTTACCCCCCTTTGCCTCCATCACACTGTTTTATCCGCACTTTAGGATTTCTCTATGGAGGCAAGGGCATGCAAGGCTTCCTCCTCAACAGAAAGAAAAAAGACGCAGAGGGGATTAAACGTTTACAAGGGAAGGATTTGATTCGAATAATCTTCTTTGAGGGTCTTGGTTATTTAAATGGAGTCCAAAGAAAACCAAAGAAACTACCTCAAAGATTTTTCAACATGGTGCCAATGTTTAATCAGCTGTTGAGGCATCACAGAAGGTTTCTATATGGGCGTATTTTGCAGAAGCTGTGTCCTTCTCTACAACAGGCAGATCCCGGGCAAGGGGAGTTAACCTCTCTCTTGTCCCAACATTGTGCAGCTCATCGGGTCTACCTGTTTGTCAGGGAGTGCCTCACAGCCGTCATCCCTCAGCACCTGTGGGGTTCGGACCAAAACAGAGTTAATTTTCTGGCCCGTGTCAGAGGTTTCTTGTCAGGTGGAAAGTTTGACAAACTCTCACTTGCTGACCTGTTGTGGAAAATTAAAGTGAATGACTGTGACTGGCTAAAGATAAGCAAAACTGGTAAGATAGTTCATTTTATAACATTGTTTTACTGAAATTCCAGTAATTAAACTTTTATCTATAGGTCGTGTTCCTCCAAGTGAGCTTGCGTATCGAACACAGATCTTGGGTCAGTTTCTGGCATGGCTTTTAGATGGATATGTGGTGGGTCTTGTCCGAGCCTGCTTTTATGTCACTGAGAGCGTGGGACTAAAGAATGCATTGAGATTCTACAGAGAGAAAATCTGGGCCAAACTGGAGGACTTGGCTTGCAGGTAAGATAATCAAACTCTAAGCCATTGTCTGGTATATATGGTTTATGTTTCATAATGTTTTGGTGTTTTGGTTAATGTTGTGGTGAAGAGGCCACCTCTCAAAAGGTCAGATGACGGAGTTGACCGCTGCTCAGGTGTCCTTACTCCCAAAATCCACAGTCATCTCCAGACTTCGCTTCATTCCCAAGAACGAGGGAATGAGGCCGATAACAAGGGTCATTGGAGCTGACTTCAAAACAAGAGTACCAGCCTTGTATTAGTTTTACTACCCCTTTATTACATGTGTGATGCATCCATGTTAATAAGAGTTACCTTTTTCTTTAGCTGTACAGAGGCCGTGTCCGTGACCTCTTGGATATCCTGCGGGCTTGTGTGCGTGCCTATCCATCCATACTGGGCTCCACAGTTTGGGATATGACCGACATTCACAAAGCAATAAGTTCTCTGGCATTACAACTAAAAGAAAAAACACAACCACTTTACTTTGTTAAGGTTTGACAGCACTTTGTACCTATTCTACCCACCTATGTCCATATTTTAAGACTGATTATAATCATTGCCATTGTCCCATCGTCAGGTGGATGTGAGTGGAGCTTTTGAAAGTCTGCCACATGATAAACTCACTGAGGTCATTACTCAGGTCCTGACACCTTTTCTGGATGAAATATTCACCTTACGGCGCTATGCCAAGGTGTGGTCTGATTCGCATGAGGGTCTGAAAAAAACATTTGTGAGACAGGTACTACAGTACTATTTACACACAAGCGTTTGCATTATTTTTTTTATTTCATGTTATTCCAAATTATAGGCAAATTTGCTTGATTGTAACATGGGCTCTAGCAATATGAAGAGCTTTGTGTCCTCTCTGCAAATGTCAGGAAAGATTCACCATTCCATACTGGTAGAACAGGTAATAGTTTTAAGCATTTTAATTCCTGTTATGTTAGACAAAACATTGTTTTTTTTATTTAATGCAGTGTGTTTTAAAGTAATAATCATGATCATATACATTTTAACTGAGGCATAAATACAAAGTCATTTATTTAGTACATTTTTAACTACTTTTAAATTACTCATTTTCAAAAACAAGGTACCGGTATTTTATTTCAGCACTTCTCCTCAGATCTTCATGGCAGGGATGCATTACAGTTTTTTACCCAAATGCTCACTGGAAACATTGTTCACTTTGGCAAAAAGTGAGTACACTTTATACGCTATATTATATGCTATATATATGTTATATCTTATATACTATCAAGTAATTACTTTTTACTCCTGCAGAACATACCGCCAGTGCAGAGGAGTTCCCCAGGGCTCTGTTGCCTCCAGTCTGCTATGCTGTCTGTGTTATGGTCATATGGAGAACATTCTGTTTGATAACAAAGGCAAAACCAAAGGGTACGAGTGGAATCATAACTGTAAAACCTTATTGCCAACAGCAGAGTGCAGTATTTCACCATTGCAATATGTTTTTCTCTGTTAGACGTTTGCTGAGATTTGTGGATGATTTTCTTCTCATCACGCCAGACTTGCATGAAGCGCAAGCATTTCTGAAGTAAGAATCAAAATGCATTTTCTAAGTTCTAAGAAGTAAAAAAACAACTCTCAAAACATTGACAAAACATGATACTTAAAGGATTTTGCTGCCTGGAGTGCCACAGTATGGTCTGGTCATCAACCCACAGAAAGTGACAGTCAACTTCAAGGTTTCAGAAATTATGGCCATTTGTCCTGAAATCCGAGTTTTGCCCCCTTGCTGCATGTTCCCCTGGTGTGGTCTGCTGCTGGACACTCGATCCCTGGATGTCTATAAGGATTACTCAAGGTGGATACAGAAGTAAAACCTTTTTATGTGAGAAGTGTAGCAAGCTTTATAGATCTATATAAAGTGACTAAATCATTTTGATACTTTGAACTTTCACATAAACTTTTGTAAACTTAACACCATTCCTGGAAAAGTGATTGAATGATTAAAATGCTTTCATTTTTGTTAAAATTTAAACTTGAGTTTAAAGGCATTGTTTTTGTTTGGATTAATGACCTTTATCTTTTCTCTTTAACAGCTATGCAGGTCTCTCACTGCGTTACAGCCTCACTTTGGGCTCTTTCCATTCAGCAGGACAACAAATGAAGAGGAAGCTGATGGGGATACTCCGATTGAAATGTCATGCTCTATTTGTAGACCTAAAGGTTTTAGTATAAACCATATTTTGAACAGTTACTGCATATATATGTGAATGTGATAGAGTAAAAATATTGATACCCAAATACTAACAATTATTGAAACTATACAGAAAAAAAGCACATGAACAGGACACATTTTCAGAACAAATTTGATAAAACAGTAGTTGTAGAGACTTTATGCTCAGTTACTTTTAGGATATTATATGCCATTTTCTGTTATATAATTAGCCTTTTCACTCTTGACATTTTATTGAACATCAGATAATCACCAGCTGTCAAAATTGCTATTTATACAAAATGTAAATGTCATAATTTTTTTTACAGACAAATTCTGTTGAGGCAGTTTATCAGAACATCTACAAGCTGGTCCTCCTTCATGCATGCAGGTAAACACTTGTCTGTTATCTTCAGTATGTTCAATAATGGGTACTATTTATTTGATTATAGTAAAGTAAATAAAGAGGTCACTAAAGATAACACCCCCATAAAAAGGCTGGCCTATAGTGCTCAGTCAGTGTCAGCACTGAGATGCAATGCCATTGCCGCCTTTTATCTCTAAAATAATTCAGCAGCAGAAGTAATCTTAGTAATATGTTGAAATTATTTTCGTCACACATTTTCCTTTAGGTTCCATGTATGCGCCCAGAGTTTGCCCTTTGGTCAAACTGTTTCTAAGAACCCCAGCTACTTCTTGCAAATGATCTGGGACATGGCAGAATATGCAAATCAGCTCATCAGGAAAAGCAACAAAGGCAAAACAAAATAACAAATGCATATAGCCTGGATTTTATACCTTTTTCTGAATTATACTGTTGTCACTTTTTTTTATCCAGGACAGACTTCGGGTACTAAAGCACAAACGGGCATCATTCAGGATGAAGCAGTGGAGTTGATTTTCTGCCTTTGCTTTCTGCGTGTCCTGTCTCGGCACCGTTGCATGTACAAGGCCGTCCTTCCTCCACTCCAACATAGTAGGTCAACATTAACACTGTCTGAGAGGACATGACAGTTTATTGTCTTGATTTTTTTCTTTATACTCTCTTGAAAGGAAAACGCAGTCTACAACAATACCTTGGCGATCTGAGAGTTTCTAGAGTCAGACAAGCTGTTGGTGGTGGGATTCCTGAAGATTTTTTAGTTATTCAGATTTAGAGGTATTTTGAAGTCCAGATATATTTTTTGCTTCATAAACTGATAACCACAATTTTACTCTTTATAGATATTGTGTTAAAAGCACAGACAGTCTTAATCTGACTTGTACCAAATAAATGTGTGAAAGTGATGTGTGCATGGCAGGACTCCCTTGAAAAAGAGATTAGTAATCTCAATGGGACTTTCCTGGGTAAATAAAGGTTAAATAAAAAATAAAAAAAAATGGTGGAGTACAGCAAAGTCTAACAAACATTCAGGGCCCTGACATAAACCACTTAAGTGATAAACATTGGTTGTAAACACGCCTTACTAAAGGATGACCTTGGCCACATTTTTTAATTGCAGTTGTCGTGGTACTTTTCCACACAGGCACTCAACCTGTTGCTTTGCACTGTCATGAGCTTGTCATCTGTGATGACTTGGTAACATGTTAAATCTCTGTTTTCATTTGATCTCTTAATTGCAAGGGGAAAAACATTTTGTTATTCCTAATTATCAATGATTAGATTGCTACAAATTCCTTCAATACATGAATTTACGTATATAAAACAGATAAGTGATCAAAGAAATTGATCTACAACATTTGTCGTAGACTGTTACTTACAATTGTAAAAACATTTTAAAATAACATGACTTGTAATAATTTTTTGTAAGAACATTTGTTGTACACTTTATGATCACTTAATAGACCAGGTCAATAATGCAGTATGTAGTGTGTATTTTAGAGATAACCACCCAGGAAGGTCTGTCCATTGCTTTATGTCTTGGTTGGTCTGAAATTTGCATCAAAGCCACCATTGCTATAGGCACTGAGCTCAGCCCTGGTGGTGGACCTCCTCAGTCTACGGATTAGTCCATATAGAGCCACTATGGGAATGGGAATGATGGGTACCGCACACAGGAGGATGATTATGGCAAAGACCCAGTCAGGATACGGCAGGACTTTGGTTTTAGGAAATAATTCCTGAAAAAAGAGGGAGGTAAATATGATGGTAAATCTATTTGGTCAATTATAATCCTCCTTTTCAGCTGTCAAAACTTTTTCAGTGTAGTGTAGCATAAAAGTAGCTAGTTGGACTGAACATGTAAATCTCAGCTACTGTAGTTACTTACATATGATGGGTTCCACGTGGGATAGGTTGGGCGTGTCTGTGCTTGTAAGATCACATATGCAATTAGTACAGCAAGAAGCATTACTGGACTGATCACCATCCAGCACGCCTTCCAGAAAATGTTGGGTTTTTTCCCAGTCATGAACAAGATATCATCACTAAACCTTGAAGACAAGTAGTCAAAAAAATAGTTAAAATCTCTTGCTGTCCTTTCAGATTTTCATTCAACCAACAAGATGATGGCTACCTTTTCATCCCACGTACATAGATGACTCCAACAATCTCAAAGAATGCAACCATAAGTAGAGGTATTGAGCCCACATAGGCGTTAAAAACCTCCAACCAGTAATTCCCAGAACCCATTGTAAATATAAGTGCCATCAGAAAACTGATTATGCATATAACCCCTGGAAAACATTTGTGAAAAAGGTTATTTATTCACTTCTGCTGTGCTTGAAGACAATGAAACAAAAATGTTTTCAACCTGTTAAAAGTGGTTCTGGGATCCACTTTGGCAACAATTTGAGGTCACTGATGGGTGTAAGGACTCCCTGTATGTTACCGAACATTGAGGAGAGACCCAGGCTAAAGAGCATGATAAAAAATAGGATTGCCCATATCTGTGAACCTGGCATCTCAAGCACTGCTTCAGTAAACAGAATGAATGCCAAGCCAGTCCCAGAGGCGCTCTAGACAAAAGGGAGACATCCACTTAAGTCACAGTGTGCGAGCTGTACAGGGTAAAATGTACTTTTGGAGAGAACAGGGAGGCAAGAACAGAATTTGGCTTTCAAGTTAAAATTTAGATAAGAAATGGCAATATCTGCAGATTGTTTTAAAGTTGCTGTACCTGTTTAAGAAAACTCTGTAGTTCACATGTTTCAAGATTTAAAGCAGAGACTGCATCTGGATAGCTGCTGTTGAAATAGTTGAACCAATAGTCATAGTTATCACGGGTGATGTTTTGGTCAGAAATATCAAAGCGGTTGGTAAGGGCCATAATGTTGCTGCAGAATAAAGGCAAAGTCAGAACATTAAATAATTAACTATAACCAACTAACTGTTGACAATATGTTCATACATACTCGTCTTGACAGTTGTTCAGATCACTTGTAGCTTTGAATCCCAAGATTGAGAAGACTGGTATGGAGGCATAGAGAGAAGTGGCACTGTTGATTATGCCAACCACAAGAGCATCCCTCTCACAATTGTTTCTTTTAGAAAATTATATTTTAGTCAGTCATTCTTTCAGGAATATGAAAACGTTTAAGAAATTTGTTATATTAATGTTGTACAAATATTAATGTTTGTAAGCATAATATGCCTATTTTACATATGAATTGTCAATTTACTGGGCACCCATGTCAGTTGATCTTGTTGATTTATCAAGACTTTGCTACAGAAACATGTTTGTTTTGTTTTTTTTAATTTTCTGAAATAATATGTGATATGATGATGTAAAAAAACTTCAAAAATGCCAATTCGCAATGGGCTACTATAATAAAGTCACGCAAGTTAAAAAAAAATAATAATCTGAGCCATAAATAAATGTACGGTATACAGAACACTGTACTGAACAAGTGCTTACTTTTCCGCTGTATAGCTGGAAAAAGCGATGAGTCCACCAAACGCCACAGATAGAGAGAAAAAGATCTGAGTGGCAGCATCAAGCCACACCTGAGGGTTCTTCAGGATCTTCCACTGTCAAAGATAAACCTGTCTCATTTTACAGAGTTATTTGGTTTATTGTGAATGCTGCAGCTATAAACCTGACTGACCTCTGGAGTGAATAGATACCTTAATCCATTTAGTGCCCCAGGTAAAGTAATGGCCCGTACTAGAAATATTGTCAGGACCAGGTATGGAAATGTTGCCGTCACATACACAGCCTGAAAAGATATTGAATACAATGTATTTTAACAATAACTCTATGACTGATTGTCCTATGTTTCCAGACCTTGCCCACTGACTGGATCCCTTTGATGAAGCAGATGTACACAATGCACCAAGCACTGGCCAGACAGAGTACCATCGTCCACTGTATAGTGCCACTGCTTTCAATGTCCGTAGTAATGTTCAGCGTTTCACGGTACCAGAAGTAATTCACTGGGGTGCTTTTCTCACACTCCTCATTGAAGCCTGGTAGGAAATGTGGTTGTATAAGTCAAAGGAAATAGGGTATTATAAGACTTAACAAAAATACAACACATTATTTCCATGTAATTTTAGATTTCTCTGTTAAATTGTTTCCAAAAATTACCTGTGCGGCTCTCATTGATTGGACACGTGCTCCATGGCAGGGGATCTTGAAAAGAGTGAAAGAAGTACCAAAGAACCCAGGCCAGAATAGTGTTGTAGAAAAGGGCTACCAGGAATGAAACAATCAGTGATGCAATGCCTGTACATAAAAAGTCCAAAGCATCAAATCTTTACTATATGTTGTATATTACATTCAGTAATCTTTTGATAATACATTTTAGGGGTTACCCACCAACCCCTCCCAGAAGAGGTGAGATTGAGTACCAGACTCCAGTGCTCCCCAAGCGCATTCTTTGTCCTATCGCCAACTCCAGGTAGAGCAGCGGGAGGCCTTCGAACACCAGCGCTATCAGATACGGTATAAGGAAGGCACCTGAACACAGCAGGCACAAATATTTTTCTCCAAAATGCCTCATTAGGGTGAATCACAAGGTTTGGGAAGGACTCTGTTCTTGGAAGTCAGGCCATGCTGGTAAATGCGTGTTTCTACATGGATGCAAAGCTGAATATATAAAGCATATTGACAGCATTGGCTGATGAGACGGGGTTTGGAGTATGAAGAAATCAATAGATGCATTGTTTTGCCTTTTTCTGATCAATCTAACCAGAAGAGATTTGTGTCAAATATGCTTTGCAAAATTTGCAAATACAAACTAAAAATTCATTGGGATTAGCTGGATACATAATGTAGAACAGTGTATTTTACTTGAAATTGGATTTTAATAGAGATCATTATCCATGCACTGATCTCTTGTTTACATACATATTTTTGATAATAGTGTTTTATCTCTATCTTTTATCCCTATAATTAAATTTGATGACCATTATGATTTTATCATTTATTTTACTAGCCCATCAGTCATAACATACAGTATGTCAATGGCAATAAGATTTCTTACCCCCTCCATATATTTGGCAAAGATATGGAAATCGCCAAACATTTCCCAGTCCCACTGCAAATCCAATGCAGGTGAGCAGGTACTGTATCTTGTTATCCCATTGTGGTCTTTCTTCCTTGCCAGATTCCTTAGTTTTGTCCATTTTCAGAGTACCTGTTCTTCCAGTAAGATCGATGTTTAGAAACAATGTTTTTAATCCACAATCAGTTTTTGTACTGTCCTTTGACGCTTGATGAACACATTTAACTTGTTTCCACTCAGTGATGCACAGCCCTCCTGTGTGATTTATGTGTGCTTTGTGGGTTGTACTTTTTTGCTCCAATCAGCTGGAGCATTGTGTCAGGGATGCAGAAAGCAGGGAATACAGAAGGAAGTAAAAACATTGGGAAAGATTTACTGGCCAACCCTCTCTTTGACAAAAATACGTGTGAAAGCTGCAGATTAATGGATAACCAGCTACCTGTTGATGTTTTAATCTCAGACTGACTCAGATACAGCCTGTAAAAAGGACATATTTGTCTCATCATGAGGTTAATGATTTAACTGCAAAAAACATTTTATAAGGAAATGGACTATTGCACTTTTTGAAACATTTGTATGATAAATAAAATTAAGATAATTTACGATGGGTGTAAAAAAACATTTTGTAAAAGTGTTCTTTTTCATACTCTTCAAGCGTTCACTTTTACAGTTTTCTCAAATACAGCATTCGAAAAAGACAAACATCTTTGTATTTTCAGAAAGCTTTCCACCTTTATGCAACCCTAGTCATATCTATTTCTTATGAATTAATCTTTGAACTCAAAGTAGAAAGATAAATTGACTATGACCCCTAGTGCATGCTTAAAATTGAACTCTTGCCCCATATGCCCCATAAGTTCTTGTACTGTTTGTGATGTTTCAAAATACATACAGTAAGTATAGATACATTGATGACAGCTCTTAGTGTTAGAAAAAGTTGTCCTTTTATTTTTATTTTTTCTTCTGTATGTTAACAAAGAGTAGCCTACATAAAGCATAAATGGGCATTGTTAGACTTGGGACTCCTGCCAATAGAAAAATAACTGCATTTATCCATGATGGGTAGGGGACTGAATCCAGGACTGGAAATTGTTTCTGTCAACCATAAACACAGTGCATAGTTACTGAATCTTATAATTCATAAAATCACAAAATAATGTATTTAATAAACTGACATACAGAGTTGGGATCCCAGACTAAATAAGTTAGCTGTTCTTGGGCTTGTATGACAAGGTAGAAAACTAAAATGACCAATATAATCAGAGGACTTGTAAATCTCCATGTAACCTGCCAGTATAAGCCAGGCTTGGATCCAATCATGAACTGTATGTCTTCATTGAACCTGTCATTTAATACATCAAGAAATCATGTTTATCAATTAAATATTCACAGACACAGTATTTTCCTAAAACATTTAACATATTGTTGATTCCCGTTCATACAAACCTGTCTATTCCATATACGTAAACAACCGATATCATCTCAAATAATCCAATACACAGAAGTGGAACTGATCCCGCAAAATTGTCAAATAGTGTTACCCAATAGAAGCCTGAATGTTGAGCAAACAGAAGCGTGATGACAAATGCAGCACCGCAAGTTACAGCTGAAACAGAAGCATACAACATGAATTGCACTATTTAGTATGTTTAAAAATGCTATGTTTGTCCATAATTACCACTCAATGCTTCCTGGGGCCATGTTTTGGGAAATACTCCTAAATCTCTAATTGGAACAATCACTCCTTCAATGTTACCAATAAGTGTGGAGATCCCCAAACAAAGAAGCATGATGAAGAAAAGGACAGACCAGATTGGAGATCCAGGCATCTTGGTTATGGCTTCCGTGAAAACGATGAAGGCCAGACCTGTTCCCTCCACCCCCTAAAAATGTGTTAAAATTTGGATAAAAAAATAAATAAATGAAAGCATAAGCACAAATGATACCTCACTGAGAAGTCTCTGCATGTCACAGGGGATGATCTGGAGTCCCATAACAGTATCTGTATATGTACTGTTTAAATACTTAAATGCTTCCTCATAGTTTTCTGCAGTTATGTTGTTCTCAGGTAGATCAAATGTATTTATAAGTGTTTGAATATTACTAGAAAAACAGATGAAAACTGAATGTAGTTTGGTAACTATTTATTTACATCTAAAACAACACATTTTCTGCCAGATCAGTGATGTTTTATGTGTGTTTACTCACTCACTGATACATTGCTCATATTTCTCTGTAGCTCTGAAGCCGATAATGGTGTAGGTTACCATGGCGGCATAGACTGAAGTACAACCAGTGATTGCAGTAAGGATTATGGCATCCTGTTTGCAGTTGTTGCTTGATTTATGAAGCAAAAAAGATAGTATCACCATTTATAAAGCTCAAACATGACTTGCCACAATTTCATTCAACATTAAGGATCTGCTCATACTGCACAGGGTTGTAGCTTGAGAATGAGATGAGTCCACCCCAGGCTAAACTGAAGGCATAAAAGACCTGAGCCCCAGCATCAAGCCACGTTGTTGGGTTGACTAACTCATTCACCTACAAAAAGAATGATTTAAGTTGCATAACATTTAACAGTGCTTTTCTCTATTATACTTATGGTTTCGATGTAAAGAGACAGTTTAGACTTGCATCTGGTGTGAAGAGGTACTTAATTCCAGTCAAAGCACCGTTAAGAGTCAGTCCACGAACCAGGAAAATAGCTAGAACAATATAAGGTAGTATTGCTGTGACGTACACTGCCTGAGGTCACATAAAATAAAATTCCAGTTTGATTCAAATTTAATTCAAATTGAAACATTTTTGTTAATCATAAACAGAAATAAGCAAACCTTTCCAGAGCTGCTTATTCCTCTGATGTAACAGAGCCCAATGACTGTCCAAGCCACTAACAGGCAAACTACTATAGGCCACTGGATACCCCCAGAGTCTTCTATTGAGGTGGAAGTGTTCAGAGTGACTCTATAATAGAAGTAATCCACTGTGGAGCTCTGCTGGCATTCAGCTATGTAACCTGCAACAAACACTCATGATTCGTATAAGACAAATCTAATTTTGAAAATCTAATTTGTTATACATTTAATGACTGGTGTTTCTCTCTGTTCTACAAATAGAATGATGCATTCATAGATTGTGTTTTGGTCTGACCTGTTTTGTTTTCACTGAGAGGGCACTGTGTCCAGGGAAGAGGACTTTGAAAGGAATTGAAAAGATACCACAAGATCCAGGCGATTAATGTGTTGTAGTAAAGCCCAATTAACAAGGATACAAACATAGAGGCAATTCCTAGAAGACAGAATTATCTTGTTTTGCTGTTGCAATCAGGATGCTTTTAGTGGACTTTTTAAATCTTCACTTACCAATACCAGTCAGATAAGGGTTGATGGCCCGCCACACTCCAACACTACCTTTTCTCAAGCGTTGACCAATGGCAAACTCCATAAAAAGAAGAGGCAATCCCTCAAGCACAAGCAGGATTAGATATGGAATCAGAAATGCACCTAAAATGTGTACAATATAGTCATGTAAAAGTGTCATGTTATACATATCCAAAGTTTGATGTTTGATAGTGGTGCTGTATGAAATTAACTCTTTCAGTTAATCAAATTAGTAACACTTCATGAATTATATTGATTGTATCAGTGAGATTTTCCTGTAGTAAATAAGTAAATACAATTAAAATAATAAATACAATTAAAATAAAATAAAACAAATAAAAATATCTTACAAAAGTAATTTTAAAAATTGTACTGGGAAAGCACACTCATATGTTTTATAAAATGCTATGGGAATACTGAGTTCTTCCAACAAGGTTGGATGCTGTAATCATCATTCAGCACTGCTCATCTTGAATGTATTGCCCCTAAACAATTGAAAATACGTACGTAATGCACTGTTTTCAGTGCATTATGTAGTTCAAGCTTACGTAGTACGTTGTTCAAGCTTCATAGCCTAAATGTAGTTTACCAAAGAATTACCATATTACCTCCTCCATGGCTCTGGCACAGGTAGGGGAAACGCCACACATTGCCAATCCCAATGCAGAAGCCCACACAGGTTAAAATGTATTGAGTCTTATTGTCCCACTTGGGCCGATCCTCAGCTTGATCTTTGTCCATCCTCTCCAGGTCCTCATATGTGTGGATCCGCTCATCCAGTCCAGGGTTTGGGAACAGCACCTTCATTGTGGATACACTGAAGAAGAACCCAGCACTGGCAGTCCTACAGACAAATCGTTGATGTTTTCCACACAGGCAAAGACGTCACAGTAGCTGTGAATAAGGTTTATGATCTTTTGTCTTTATCTGATGGATCCCACTGATCTGTCATCTGGTCTGTGAGAGCACAATGAACACCTATGTCACAGGCAATTATGGTTTATGAGACCTTAAGTCATGTGGTGTGTGCTTCTGTGATGTGATAATAACTGAGAAATTTTGTCTATGTGAGTATAATCAGGCAAAGTGCTAATGTAATGTAGGGCATCTATTATTAATGTTGATTGAGATGGTATAACTTTATTGACTGTTGTTACGATACAAAATAAATGACTTACTTACTTACTTACTGATATAAGAGCTTTATATATGGAGCCTTATAAAACTGAATTTGTTTATAGCAGGGCAATTAATTTTTCCATGGTGCTACATGAGAAACTGAAAATATTGTGGGGGCCCGGCCAAAATTCTTAACTCTGTTCTGCATAATATTAATTGTATTTCTTTATAAAAAAAAGTGGTAAATAGCATTTGACAAGCTGGTTAGACTGATAAGAGTATATGTTATGACTAAGTGAGAAGAAGCGAAGCGAATAGTGAGGTTGCCTTACAAAAAAAGTAATTTAAAAAAACACCTCATACATACATACACCCTCATCAGCTCGGGTCCTGGGAGCTTGAGAGTTCATATATATATATATATATATATATATATGAGGGGTGACATCCAGTGTGTGTGTATATATATATATATATAATATATATATATATATATATATATATATATATATATATATATATATATATATATATATATATATATATATGAGGGGTGACATCCAGTGGTTAGTCACAAGTACTACCCTTGATTTGTTTCTATTTAAACATTTCTGAAAAAACACAAATCATAATCCTGAATATGTTTTGTTTATTTTTTTTAATATGACAATTACACACATTTTTTTCCAGTTCCGTTGTTTGTCTTTCTTTTTCTTGTATCTGATATAAATTACCATGCACAAAGGATAGAAGGACAGTAACAAACTGGGAACTCCAGCCAATAGAAAGATCACTGCATCAATCCATCCTGGGTAAGGGACTGGTACAGAAGATGAAGTGAGTAACTAGTTTTTAAAATGTCCCTCACTATATAGGTCATATCTTCTTGTGCTTTGAATATGATGTAGAAAATTAAAATGACTAGTAATATCAGAGGGCTGATGAATCTTCATGTAACTTGCCAGAAAATGTTTGGCTTGTATCCAATCATAAACATGATGTCCTCATTGAACCTGAGAGTGATATTTATTCAGCATTACTATAAACTTAATAACTTAAAATCACTGCAGTAATTAGTTGGGCCTACCTATTTATGCCAGAAATCCATCCATCCATCCATCTTCTCCCGCTTAATCCAGCTGGGTCGCGGGGGCAGCTTGCTGTCCAATACTCATAGCACCTGACCCCCCCTATGAACCCCTCTGCAGGTGGTGAGCCCACAGGAGTATGCCAGAAATGTAGACTACAATTATACTTTCAAACAAACCAACAAAAATGGAAGGAACTGATCCAGCAAACATATCAAAAAGTGCTACTCAATGCATCCCAGCATGCTGAGCAAAGAGGAAGGTGATAAAGAAGTTAGCAAGAAATGTCACTAAAACACAAAGAATGACACATTTTAGATGAGTTAGTCCAGTCATAAAATTTAAAAAAGGACTCATGTTTTACCAGTTACTGCTCCTTGAGGTCATGTTTTAGGAAACAAGTTTAGGTCTCTGAAAGGAACAAGCACTTCTTCAAATGTGCCTATTTGGCTTGAAAGACCCAAAAAGAGAAGCATGATGAAAAATAGTATGGACCAGGCTGGAGAAACAGGCATGTTGTTAATAGCCTCTGCAAAGACAATGAAAGCAAGGCCTGGTCCCACCACCCCTAGAAAATGTATAACATAATTAAATTATTAAACTAATTGTTAATCTAAAATCAATAATATTTATATACAGAATAACATGGCTAACCGTTTAGGTTATTGTTATAATAGACTTATAATAGACTTAGACTTAGACAAACTTTATTGATCTACAAGGGAAATTATTATTAATATTATTACGTACTAGTAAAAACAAAAAATAGAAATATAATAATGCAAATATATCTCAGCTATATACAATTACTAATTAATTAATACCCTAATTTTAACTCCTAACCCCTAATAAGGTAGGTACTAAGCCTGGATCATTATTAACAGAGTTAATTTTGAATTATGTCTCTCTCCTAGACAGTATAAAGATATTATTTTATATTTATTTTGTACCTGTACTAAAATATTACAGACAGTAATACACCAGTTTCTGACAAAGTATTTTTCACACCCTTACAGAAAAATTACCTCTTTAAGAAATGTCTGCATGTCACAGGAAATTATGTCTAATCCCATAATAGTAGTAGGATCAGTGCTGTTCAAAATATTTAAGGCCTCCTCCTCCTAGTCGTCTGATGTGATGTAATTCTCAGTAAATTCAAATGCATTTATTAAAATTCTGATGTTATTATGACAAAAACAGATGTTCAGTTTAAAATCAGTAACTGTTTTACAGTCCTACCTTTATGATGTGAGATATGTTCATATTCTTGATAGTTATATCACATAGTTCATTACTACCTTTGTGTTATCACTATGCTTAGTAAGCATAACTAATGATTCAGGATACCAATTACTCATTCATACATTTCTCATATTTTCTGTGCCTCAGAAGCCAATGATAGTGTAGGTCACAGTAGTACAACAGACCACTTAGTCATAATATATCTCCTTTAATTTTGTCTTTCCATCTTTGGTGAATACAACTTGCTTCCATGTGTCATTTTGACTTCCAATGACCCAGTGTTGTGTCTGACTTGTCCTTGATGCTGTTTGGGAGCTAAGCTCCTGTTTGTGTATCTCTTGGGGTGGTATATATGCTGTGGATGGTTATTGTAAACACAAGAGACAGGGAGAGACTGCTTTGTTAGGGACAGTCAGAGTTATGATTGTGCGCACAATTGCTGGAATAAATCAGACTCTTTCATTTAAGACAACTTCTCAGTTTTGTTTTTTATACTTTAGAAGTTCCACAACAGCATCTATAATGACAAACTATTTTAATATTAGGTGGGGATGTTGTGTAAAAGTTCAAGTATTTGAGCCATTGTAATCACTGTGACTTACAACTCCAGGGAAAATTGCCAGTGGCAGAATATTTCTTCCAAAATTCATATTGTAACAAATGATCAAATATTTCAAAGGCAATAAATTTTTTTGTATAACACAATCAGGTGTGTTTGATGCAATGATACTAAGTTACACCAAGTTACAGAGCCCAACACTGGCAGTTCTGCAGACAAATCCTCGATGTTTTCCGCACAGGCAAAGACAATGTGAATAAGGTTTATGACCTTTTGTCTTTCACTGATGGAGCTCTCTGATCACCTAGTGGACATATGTACATATGACCGCTGTACACCCATGTCATAAGGGGGAGTATTGGGAAATGAACGTGCACAATGGGTCACTGCTTGATCTATATTTTTATGTTGCATGAGCAATTTATGATGGTGATAACATTACATTCAAGAATCTTTTAGTTCTTGTTCAGTCTGTTCAAATTTTTATCACTGTGAAATAATGTATTATACTTGTATTTATAGGAAAAAGGTGGCTTGCCCTCTGCGGGTGGATGGAGAGTCCCTGCCTCAAGTGGAGGAGTTCAAGTATCTCGGGGTCTTGTTCACATGTGAGGGGAGAGTGGAGTGTGAGATTGGTACAGCGTCGGCAGCGATGAGGTCGCTATATCGGAGCGTTGTGGTGAAGAGAGAGCTGAGCCAAAAGGAAAAGCTCTCAATTTACCAGTCATTCTACGGTCCTACTCTCACCTATGGTCATGAGCTTTGGGTAATGACTGAAAGGACGAGATTGCGAATACAAGCGGCCGAAATGAGTTTCTTCTGCAGAGTGGCCAGGCGCTCCTTTAAAGTTAGGCTGAGGAGCTCAGTCACACGAGAGGAGCTCAGAGTAGAGGCACTGCTCCTCCACGTCAAGAGTAGCCAGCTGACGTGTGTTCCAGATGCCTCCTGGACGCCTTCCTCGGGAGGTGTTCCGAACATGTCCCACTGGAAGGAGGCCCCGGGGAAGACCCAGGACACGCTGGAGGGACAATGTCTCTCGGCTGGCCTGGGAACGCCTCGGAGTCCCCCTGAAGGAGCTGGAGGAAGTGTCTGGGGTGAAGGAAGTCTGGGAGTCCCTGCTTAGACTGCTGCCCCCACGATCCGGCCCCGGACAAGCGGAAGAAAATGGATGGATGTATTTAGCTATGGAGCAGTTGACTAATCCAATCCACTTTATTTTACATTTACAAACAAAAGTTGTTTGCAAAGTGCTTCACTTTGCTGCATCATCCAAAAAAATTCAAGAGGTCATAGTCTCATATAATACATTTGTACGGATTCATTATAATATGCTGCAAACCTCCCACTGTAAACTTCCACAATTTGCCTTTAAGGTTGTAAATACCCTTAAAGTAAATTTCAAATATTTATTGTTTGTGAATGGTGATTTAGATGGGCGGTAGACCTTATTGATTATAATTAGGTCAACCCAACAGATTACAATTGCAAACAAATTAAGTAACAACCCAGGGCGCCAAAAGCCTTTCGCAATCAGTGTCTTGTTGTTGCCTCTTAATATATTCCAGGAGTGCCATCTAGTGGTTAATCACATGTACTGCCCTTTAGTATTTTGGATGTTTACTCAATATCTGTCTATATTTTTTGTGTGTCTTTATTTTTCTTGCATCTGATGTAGATTGCCCGACACACAGCATAGAAGGGCAATGCTAAACTGGGGACTCCAGCCAATAGAAAGATCACTGCATTAATCCATCCTGGATAAGGGACTGGTGCCAGAGAAGGGAAGTTCTCCTGAGAAAAAAATTAAGATAAAGTGAGTAACTGCTTTTAAAAATGTGGCTACTGGATGTTGTAGATGTTTCATCTTACAGAACTGGGGTCCCACACTAAATAGGTCAGTTCCTTTTGTGCTTGGGTTATCAGATAGAAAATTAAAATGACCAGTATAATGAGTGGGCTGATGAACCTCCATGTGACTTGCCAGAATAAGCCAGGCTTATTACCAATCATAAACTTGATATCTTCGTTGAACCTGTGAGAAGTTTTAGTGTAGACTTTTTCTCAAATATAAGTATTATAACTGCTTATACCTACCTGTCGACACCGTAAACGTAAACCACTATTACAATTTCAAAAAAGCCAATGCAAAGAAGAGGAACAGATCCTGCAAAGTTATCGAAGAGAGTTACCCAGTAAAACCCGGAGTGTTGGGCAAACAGCAAAGTGATGGTGAAGGCAGCAAGAAATGTTATACCTAAAACACATAGTGATGTATTCATTGATTACATTCCGTGATGTAAAATTGGAATAAATGCGTAAAAGGAGACAGAATTACCAGTTACTACTTCCTGAGGCCATGTTTTAGGGAATACATGTAGGTCTCTTAATGGAACAATCACTCCCTCAAAAGTACCAATGAGAGTTGAGAGACCCAAACAAAGTAGCATGATAAAAAATAATATGGACCAGGCTGGAGAAGCAGGCATGTTGATAATGGCCTCCGTGAAGACAATGAAAGCCAGGCCAGGCCCCTCCACTCCCTAATAGAATATGAATGGGATAGTTTATTTCTGACTTTAATATAGTAATCCAAAAAACATAAAAATATTGTACAAGTACCTCACTAAGAAATTTTTGCATATCACAGGAGGCAATATCCAGTGCCATAACTGTATCTTGATATGTGCTATTAAAATGTTTTAATGCTTCCTCATAATTATCAGCTGTAATGTTATTTTCAGCTAAATCAAAGGCATTCAATAATGTCACAATGTTACTGTGAGAAAAAGATGACAAGAAGAAATATGTTACACGAGTGAACGTGCATATATGGCACCCAGCAAAGAAATTCACTAAGGCCATGTCTTATAGCTGTTAGAAAAAGTAAACAGAAAAAAATAAAGTGCTCATTCTGATAATTTACCAGTACTTACCCGCTGATGCATTGATCATATTTTTCTGTAGCTCTGAATCCTATGATGGTGTAGGTTACCATGGCTGCATAAACTGATGTAGCAGCAGTAACAACGGACAAAATTATGGCATCATTTTTGCAATTGTTGCTGAAAAAAAGAGATAAAAAACTAAATCCTCAGAGAAGTGGGTGTCCTAACAGTGACCTGAGTTCTTACTGAAGGGGGTTGTAGCTCGAGAAAGAAATCAGCCCTCCCCATGCTAATCCAAAAGAGAAGAACACCTGAGCTCCAGCATCCAGCCAAGTGGTTGGGTTGATTAACTCCTCAACCTACAAGATGTATCTTAAGTCACTAACGGTTATCTTTTGTAAATTACTGTCTTAATGTGTTTTTAGTGAAACTCACGACTGGCGTGAAGAGGAACTTGACCCCATTTAGAGCACCTTTTAGTGTCAGTCCCCGGATCAGAAAAATGGCCAGAACAACGTATGGTAGGACTGCAGTGATGTACACAGCCTTAGAACGAGACATCAAATGGACAAAGATACTCTTTCCAAAATAGTAATAATAATCCAACATTATATTTGCCTGGCAAATTCAGAATATCTATATTTTTACACAAATTGGTCTGGTCTGGGCACCCTCTATTCCTTCTCAAGGTCAAATGTGATTGTGCAATCATCAGTCATGTTTTTTTTCAGTGATGCATGTGAAACGATGGAGTCACATATCATTTACATTTACACACAATGTGTGTCCCTGATTGGCTAATCCATGTGTCAATCAAGTCAATCTGAAAACTGGGAGATTTAACGGTGATGAGACTCACATCTTCAAGTATTGAAGAACTGTGTATTAGTGTGTGTAATTGTGTATATCCCACTTAGGCATTATGTTGTGCACATATTCATTAAATGCATTGTGTGAATAAAATGTACACTGAATACAGATACTTTGTGTAAATTGTACATGGAAAAAATATGGTTAAATTATTTACAGCTCAACAAACCTTCCCTGCTGAGCTGATCCCCCTACTGCAGCAGATAAATATGATTGTCCAAGCAGCTAACAGGCTAACAACCATTGGCCAGTGAATGCCTCCAGAGTCACCTATTGAGGCAGAACTATTTAGTGTGACTCTGTAGAAGAAGTAATCAACAGTGGAGCTCTCTTGGCATTCGGCTACATAACCTAAAGCAAAAGAAATGTGTTAATAGGTGGACATATTAAGAAATGTTACACATTGTTTTGTACCTGTCTTATTCTGATTAAGGGGGCAATGATTCCAGGGAAGGGGTTCTTGAAATGAGTTAAATAAGTACCACAAGATCCATGCCGTTATGGTATTGTAGTACAGCCCAATCAAGAAGGACACTAACATAGAGGAGATACCTAAAACAGATACAGCATATGTTTATATTCAGAGACTGTATTGTCACTATTCTCTATGATTGTAGTGTTGTAACTTCTTCAATAATGTAACTCACCAAGACCAGTTAGATAAGGGTTAATAGTGCGCCACACACCCACACTGCCTTTCCTCAAACGCTGACCAATAGCAAACTCCAAAAGGAGAAGAGGTGTTCCCTCCAGCACAAGCAAGATTAGATAAGGGATCAAGAAAGCACCTGAAAATTGTTGCTATAAATCATTAATGTCCTCTTGACCCACAAGTTACAATTTTACATTTTAGCTTTGAAGAATAAAAGTTACAAAGTCATAATTCAGTTCAGTGGATACATTTAGTTAAAAGTCTTCTGCAGTTGGTGTGTGTGTGTGTGTGTGTATTGTAGATAACAAATGAGTGGTAAGGCAGTTAATTAATCATTTGCCTGAATTGGTGAGTATTTAACAACTCATCCCTTGAACACCTTGACTGTAAATCTTTACAGGAATATGTAAAAAAAAAAAAAAAAAAAAAAAAAGGGAAAAAACTGATAAGTTAACCGTTTTAACTAGGAGGTTTTTTTTTTTCATTTATTTCTCTACAGTGCATTGCAGTTTTAGAGAATAGTATTAACAATATTTTATAATCAGTCAGTACCAACTTATGACGTGATTTGTTTTAGATGACTAAGAAATTGACTTGCTTACATCATAGAAGTACTCCATGCATTACACATCATAAGCAACAGGATATAACTTTGGCTCATTTGAAATTATCTATATCACAGACATCACAGAATCACAGAAACTGATGGCACACAAGCTCCTTCTGGTGGTGTGGTTGGTCCTCTGCAGTTTTAGTCTGTGCTTAATTCAGAATCTATTTTTCAACATGTGTCATCCTTTGGGTAAATTTCTGGTCACAACTGTAGCAATGGTGTATTCCTATTTTAGACATAGGAGTGATAGTTTGACAGCAACTGATCTAAATCATCACGTCCACATACCACAGTGCAGTCCCTTACCTCCTCCATGGCTTTGACACAGGTAGGGGAAGCGCCACACATTTCCCAATCCTATACAAAACCCTACACAGGTGAGGATGTACTGTGCCTTGTTGTCCCACTTGGGTCTGTCCTGGAGCTCCTCTTGTTCCAGTTTTTCCACTTGTTCATAATCTGGTATCCGCTGCTCCAGCCCGGGGTTTGGTAGCACCAGCCTCATGGTGGGTTAATGTACTCACAGTAGCACTGTCTGTTGCTACTCATGTACTGCACTGTACAATACCATTATCTGACCACAGATTAGATCTGCACCTTTGCCTTTTACTGCCTTTTAAATATTCTAGTGAAATATTTGTACAGTTAGTAGTATCTATGATATGCTTCTGGTGTGTGAAAATAAAAGGGAAATGTTTTTGTAACCTGATCTTTATTTTGAATTGTTTAATAACAATTACAACATTAACAGCAAATATTCTTCACCAGTCAGGGATAGGATAGGAAAATCAGTAATCACAAATGTTTAATCAAATAAATCCAGTATAAACTATATTCTTTCTGTACAGTATCTATAGAAATAGGCTACTTGTTGTGCATGGCATAAAAGCAAAACAGCAGTAATTTACAATACAGGCAGAAATTTTACTTCATACTCAATGTATACTAATAACAAGTCTATTGCTGTCACCAATAGATCAATTATAGTCATAGAGAAACAAATGTTATAATAGATATAACAGAAGAGAAGAGAAGCACAATACGCAAAAAATCTCAGGCATTCATCTTACTTAGTTATAAATAGTTTTAGATTCACATTTTTCCATTCATCTCAACCTTAGCTGAGATAGAGTCCACTGAGTCACTTCGGTCGTCTTTGTGCTTACAGCATTTCCTCTGGATAAATTTGTAAAGTGCAAATGCCGGAATGCTTAAACTGGGAATGCCGGCCAAGATGAATATGATAACATAGATAAATGTAGGATAGGGTTGTTTGTCTAGAGCTGGGAATACCTCCTGTAGCAAATGAAACAACAGGGTATTATGTTAATGGAAATTATACAATTTGGATTTAGAAACATTTTACTCACCGAGGCCGGGTCCCAGACCAGATAGGTGACACTTTTGGAGACTTGGGTGACAAAGTAGAAAATCAAGATGAAGATCATGATGAGGGGGCTCACCACTCTCCATGCAACTTGCCAAAATATGTTGGGCTTGTGGCCAATCATAAACTGAACATCCTTATTAAATCTGATTGGACATAAAGAGAGGAAGTGTAAAAGTTAAGTGCCGGAAAATGGTGGTAAAAGCGAACATAAAAATGACCTTGTACTTTTATTAGCCCAGTAAATGCTAAATGGGGTCAGTTATGACCACCATCAGAGCAATTTAGATACTGTGCAGTGTTGTTAAAAGCATCACATTTTTAAATGATAATGGAAAAAGCTTAATAATATAAATATATTAAATATATATTATATAGTTCATACAACATAAAATGTTTAAAATATACTTAAAGTTTAGTTAGGATGGTTGAATGTAAGGATTCATTTATAATAATTGAAAAAGAAAAGCATACCATTGCAGATAAAATATATAAAAGAAACAAACACTTATTTTGCATTATTTACTATCATGAACATAATAGAAAACCCTGTATGATATGAAGTACAGCATTTTATCTCAACACCAAGGTCACAGGATATTGTTGTTTCAACGGGAAATGTTGCCATTAGCAGGTATGTTATATCATACCTTGTGTGACTCACATAGTTATATATGGTATATTGTCTAACTCTACACAGACTTACCGGTCTATTCCATAGATGTAGATAACTGCAATCATTTCACAGAAGCCAATGACCAGCAAAGGAATTGAACCAGCATAATTATCAAACAGTGCCAGCCAGTAGTTTCCAGATCGTAGAGCAAAAATAAGTCCAAGTGCAAATGAGATGAGGCAGGTCAAACCTGATTAATAGAAAATTTCAAATGGTAGTGTGAAACATGATCATATGCGTTGGATTGTTTCAACATAAAGTTATGACCACCTTAGTATCATGACCACTTCAAATGCTGTGTTATATCACACCCCATTTTTCATTTCATTCATTTCTCAGTGATTAGGGCAAACATCCACCAACATCCACCAAACCAAATGTGGTGTGTATGTGGTTGGAGAGTGTTGCACGTAATGGTCATGATATTGCCTGAATGAGTATATAACACATTTACCACAAAAGACTTCTTTTGGCCACCTTTTGGGCAGAATATTGAGGTCTTGCAGAGGGACTACCACTCCCTCAATATTTCCAAACATAGTGGAGAGACCGAGGCAAAAGAGCATGACAAAAAACAGCACGGCCCACAGAGGTGAAATCGGCATCCGGATGATGGCTTCTGTAAATACAATAAAGGCCAGGCCTGTTCCTTCCACCCCCTGGGCAACATACAATAGTTAATAATCTATTCCAATAAAATAGGCAGTCCATGTTGTGAGATCTGCTTACCTGGCTAAGGAAAAACTTCATGTCACAAGTGGCTAAGTTCAAGCTTTCAACTAAAGCAGGGTTGGTCTGATTAAGGAAACCCAGATTCTCATTGTAGTTACTGTCAGTGATGTTGTTCTCGGGCAAGTTAAAGGCATTCATCAATTTCACTATATTGCTATGAAAAACAAATGTGAATGTCAATAGTGAAAGTGAGACATGAAATCTTTCTGAACCCTTTTACACTTACTCCGACATGCAGTCATCGAAGTTCTGTGTGGCCCTGAACCCAATGATGGAGTAGATAACGGTGGCTGAGTATACTGATGTACAGCCGTTGATAATGGAGATTAGAACTGCGTCTTGTTCACAATTGTTGCTACAAAGATACACAACATTTAGTAAACTGTGGCAAACTGACCAATGTGAAAAACCAAACCTGCATAATGTGAACACACAAAGGTGAATATTTTTACTCACTGAATGGAGTTGTAGCTTGAAAAGGAGATGAGACCTCCAAAGGCTAGGGAGAATGAGTAGAAAACCTGGGCGCCTGCATCTAGCCATGTTGTGGGGTTCATCAATTCATTCACCTGGACAAGAACAGTCTAATGTCCACTGTGTTCTTTTGACATTACTGCGTCTTCAGATTACAGAGTTATAGAGTAAAAGGATCTCATAAACCAATAAAATCCATTGCCCAGAGTTGGATTTTTAATTGCTTTAATACTTAGGGCGTGTCTTGACCTGTCATTTTAAAGTAGATATTTTATGATCAGTTGTAGTTCTGCTCTATATTTAGGACAATAAACTTTTAACCTTTTGCAAATATCAGTCTAATACTATAAAAGTCTTTGGACACCTTGATGAAGTCAGCACATCTGGTTCACATGATTGCAAATATCATGGTAATATTAATACAATTATGGCTTTCCCCTTATCACTAGCTAGATACATTTTGAGGCATGAAATATGTTGTTACTAAGATGTACTGTACAGTGATAACATTGAAACTATTTTATGCCACTGACACAATAAGAATAGTGAAAGATAATGTCAGTAAACATTAGACAGTATAATTCAAAAGGTCTGAGATACAACAGATAAATAGCAGAATGAACCAGTAATTAGCCATACAAGTCACTTATTCAACCTTTTTGTTGCGTAAATGTTATTATATTAGAAACAAACAATACTACAAAAATGCCCCAAATCTCCCCACATTTTTATAATTAAATTGAACAGACAATAAATACTGAGCTCAAAATATATTGTTCCAACTTTCAAATACTGAATGATAAGTCTATATAGTAAGTATCGCGATAGGCCCATTACCAGCTTACTCAAAGTTGTGATTTGAGTGATTGGTGCATGTTTGAATAATCCTGTATCAACCTGCATTTGAGGCTTGAGCGCTCATAAAATTACTGTTCAATCTTGTGACTCTGGACCGTTATATTACGATGTGTTAGTTTATTGCTGGTATTTCTAGCATCAGCTTTTTATAGTAACACAAATGACCAAACTTACATCTGGAGTGAAGAGGAACTTGATCCCTTCCACTGAGCCTTTAAGGGTCAGACCTCTGATGAGGAAGATGGTTAGGACCACATATGGCAAAGTGGATGTGATGTACACAGCCTATAGAGAGGCAGGAGAAAATAATCAATCGAACACATAAAACATCACTGACACACTGAATAATAAGATATAATGTTTGACTATAAGACCTTTCCCGTGGTTTCAATTCCTCTGATGGTGCAGACATACAGCAGGGTCCAGGCAGCCACCAGGGCACACACCATCCACCACTGTAGGCCCCCAGCTTCGTCAATAGTTGTGGCTGTGTTCAGAGTCTCCCTGTACCAAAAGTAGTCCACTGTGCTGCTCCGGGCACACTCGTCAACCAAACCTGCAGCAAGGACATATCGCCGATTAGAAGCCATAAACATTAATACATAAACAAGTTACAATTTTAAGTAGAGACAAACCGGTCCTGTTCGCGTTAAGGGGACATTGACTCCAAGGCAGTGGGCTTTGGAATGAGTTGAAGAGGTACCACATGATCCAGGCCATGATGGTATTGTAATACACCCCCACCAAGAAAGAAACCATCAAAGAAGCAATTCCTACATGAATGGTTTATGTTAGTTTTTTGTAAAATGTATACTGTAAAAAAAAGTATGAACAACAAATCTTATACCCACCTACTCCAGTAAGATAAGGGCTTATTGACCTCCAAACCCCCACACTGCCCTTCCTGAGCCTCTGACCAATAGCAAACTCCAGGTACAGCAGTGGGATTCCCTCCAGCACCAAAAGAATTAGGAATGGGATCATAAAGGCACCTGGAAAAGCAGCAAATAAAATAAAATTGACTATTTACTAGTTTACACAAGACTATGCAAGAGAAGCACATAAGTTAAGTATTTAATTGTTGCAGTTTTACTCTATGAAATGTGTAATAAAAATGTTCATCTAATGTGCGGCAGTCGTATTGTTGCTGTTTGTCCTCTGATCCAAAGGTTAGCGGCTGAAATCCTGCTCCCGACATGAACAGTGTTGAAACGTTGGTCAGATCCACAGATAAATGTTCTTGTTATGTCTTTTGGGCAATACACTTAACTCCCTTTGGCCCCAGTGTCTGCGTACTGTATAAATGGATGCTTTTCTGTTTGTCTTGTGAGTGCTTTGAAGGCGTTATATAAATCTGACCATTTGAAAATGTGACCATTTATTTACTTTATTTTTATTTACATTATTATTATTGTTATATTTAGCAAGAAACAAACTGTTGTGTAAAATGCATTGTCAAAAATATTTTTATTATTATTTATTATTATCCTTCTTTATTTATAAGTTGATTCAATATTTTGTTACTGTGATAACAAAGCATTGTAGTAATGTGTGCCTTTGTCAGTAAATTTTTAATTTGGATTTCTTGTTAACTTAGTGAGTTAATAAAAAACATAGAGACTCATACATTTTTGACTGATCTTATTCCTGTGCACACAGTACTGCAACTCACCCCCTCCATGGCTCTGGCATAAGTAGGGGAACCTCCAAACATTCCCCAGTCCCACACAGAAGCCCACACAGGTGAGCAGGTACTGGGCCTTGTTGTCCCACTTGGGCCTGTCTCCAGCCTCTTCCTTCTCCATCCTCTCCAGGTCTCCATGAGTGGGAATCCTTCTGTCCAAACCAGGGTTGGGTAACTTTAGCTTCATTATGTATTAACTTAATTCTAGAAAATAAGAAAAAAATGTGCTGTGTCTAGTAATATGTTATGCTCCTTGTTTCATGCCCAAGCTGTTCTCTGTTACTGATTCTCCCTCGGCTTCACTCCCTGTGTCTCACAGCTCTGAACTGCTCACTTTGACCCCTGGCATCTAAACTACACTTATCAGTAGCTTATTAAAGTCTGTACTTTATTATGTTAAGTCAGCAGGTATAACCGGAAAAGACGCACTAGTTAATGCGTCACATGACATCACTCACCATTTCAACCACGTGACTGATTTCAATATTCATTAGCCACCAAAATATGTTTGAAATGAATGGCAGACTACTAACATTGTTAGTGAAGTACTACTGTGTTCTCAGTTGTAATAAAAGGGATTAGCAAATCTTCTGTCCTTCAAGGGGAAATGTTTTTACTGAAAGGGGCCATAGGCTAATGTTGTATGAACATGAAAAATATCCTTTGCTACCGTGTACACATGATACAATTTTGAGTGTATGCATAAAAAAATAAAAATAAAATAAAATGGAAAACAGTGAATAAAAGTGACAATTTTTTATTTTTATTTTCTATAGAAACCCAAGCATTCAAATATGTAAAATACACAACCTTTCAAATATAGAAAAATGTACCAAATGTTCACACATTTTTAAATATTACATATCCATTATGAACCAGTAAAGTCAAGAGCCTATCTAATCAGTTTTTCCATTCATTATAAGTTACTGAAGACAACACTTACACTGTTTAGCGCTATAAGGGGAGGAGACAGGCTATCGTAAAGATGACAATATCCAAAGTGTTTCACCTTATATCTTAGGACCTATTGTTAGGTTTATTATCAGAGACATTATAAACTTCTGCATGTCTATAGACTTGCAGAAATGTGTAACTGATAAGAGCAACAAGAAAACGTGAAAACAACTCAAGGCTATAGCATAACACAATAATCTATTACAATTTTACACAAAAGCAAATAAAAAAATGATTGGTCAGTTGGTTAATTACAGTCAGTCTAATGCTAATGCTAATAAAAACATTTCCAGATCATAAAATCATATAAATAATTCAAATGCAACTTATTTTTTATAAGCCCTTATATAAAGTGCAAGTGGAAAGACATAAACATTACATCTGTTTATATTACGAGTGGAATTTATATGTTTTTGTTGCAGATGCGTTTTTGGAAATACTTGTACAGAGCAAATACAGGAATGATTAGACTTGGTACTCCAGAAAGAATGAAGATGATAATGTAGATCCAGTCAGGATAGGACAGCGTCTCCAGCTTTGGGAAGTTTTCCTGTGTACACAACAAATAATTAAATGAAATAAAAACCACCATAATCAGAAGAAGAACATCTGATAATTCTAATCAGTGGAAATGGTTTCACTCACCGAGGCTGGATTCCATGTGACGTAAGTCAATTTGGAACTGATTTTACTGACAAGGTAGAACACAAAGATAAGCAGCACAATTAGAGGGCTGATCACTCTCCATGTGGCCTGCCAGAAGATGTTTGGCTTGTGCCCAATCATGAACTAGATGTCTTTATTAAACCTATCAATGAAAAAATCCATTAGAAGGTCAATAATTGAAATAGCTAACTAATCGATTAATTGGTCAGCGGTATTTTAGTCAACCAAATGTATCATCATATTAATCATCTAATTATTTTATCACTATTAGAACAACATGTCATACCTGTCTATTCCATAGATGTAGACCACAGCTACCATTTCACAGAACGCAATAATGAGTAAAGGGACAGAACCAGCAAAACTGTCAAACAGAGCTAACCAGTAGTCCCCTGAACGCATAGAGAAGATCAGCGCCATCAGGAAACTTACGAGACACATTATGCCTGCAATACATACATGTGCAACTGTTGTTAGAGTTTTGATTGTAAAATGTATAAAGTATGGTTGTTACAGTTTCCTACCTGTGAGCGCCTCTTTTGGGAAGTTTTTAGGGAAAATCTTAAGGTCTTGCAAAGGGACAACTACTCCTTCTACACTGCCAAACATAGTAGAAAGTCCAAGGCAGAACAGCATAATAAAGAATAATACTGCCCACAGTGGAGAAATGGGCATTTTTGTGATGGCTTCTGTGAACACGATGAAGGCCAAACCTGTTCCCTCAACTCCCTAAATCACATAAATAAAGAGTTTGATCTGTATGAAAGGAAATACATAGCAACATAAGATAAAATGCAGATACATGCCTCACTTAGAAATGTTTGGAGATCGCAGGTAGATAGGTCTAGCCCTTGGATAATAGGTTGATATTGGTCTGAACTGTTGAGCTTCTGTAACATTTCATTGTAGTTGCTCTGTGTGATGCTCCCTTCTTCCAGATTCAGTGCATTCAGCAGCATCAGAATGTTTCTGTTAAATTGAGTTGAAATTTATTTTACATGTGTCCATGTTTTTGAAGCTTTATTTATGTTTCAGTGTTTACCCATTGAGACAAGCGTTGAACTGTTCTGTGGCCCTGAAGCCAATAATGGAGTAGATAACCGTAGCAGAATAGACAGATGTGCAGCCGTTAATAATGGAGATAATGACAGCATCCTGTTCACAGTTGTTGCTGAAGTATTAGAAACAGGACACACTTGAGAAAAATACCTGTATTCATCATATGGATTAAAAGTAAATGTTACACACTAACGTGTTCACGGAATATTTTGTATAAATGTATGTCTGAAGCCCACAAATTCAAATAGACCATAAAAGTCCATTTTGATTTCTTAAATCTATCCTGAATTTTTAAGTGTTTCTTTTAAAAAAACGTTAACCAGTTGTGCACTCATTGCATGTAAAGAGTGTTAGGTGTTGTATATTCTTATCTGCTCAGATAAGAGTAGGGCAGTGACTCACTGTACAGAGTTATAACTGGAGAAGGAGATGAGCCCTCCGAAGGCCAAAGAGAAGGAGTAGAAAACTTGTGCGCCAGCATCAAGCCATGTCGCAGGATCCATGAGTTCATTCAGCTATGGACAAACAGGCAAAGGCTGTTTTTCACAATACATTATATTGTGTACTTTTAGTTGAAGAATTATTTCTCCACTAACATCAGGTGTGAAGAGAAACTTGATTCCTTCTAAAGATCCTTTAAGGGTCAGGCCCCTGATGAGAAAGATGGTGAGGACAACGTAGGGTAGTGTGGATGTGATGTACACTGCCTAAATGAGGATAAAATTCTTTTAATTTCGCTTGTTACTATGAAATATAGTAGACGTGTATTCAGAACCTTTCCTGTTGTCTCTATGCCCCTGATGCAGCAGACATAAAGAACTGTCCAAGCCACAAATAAACACAGCACCATGGGCCACTGCAACCCACCGGACTCCTCTATCGACGTGGAACTGTTCAGTGTTTCTCTGTACCAAAAATAGTCAACTGAACTACTGCGCGCACACTCAGATACCAGATCTGTAGACACAAAACAAATAAAAGGGAAGTTAGCCTCTGTCTAAAATGACTCAAAGAATTATAAATTATATCCTGCCTGTTTTGTTATCATTGAGTGGACATTGGCTCCATGGCAGTGGGCTCTGGAAAGAGTTAAAGAAATACCATAACACCCAGGCGATAATTGTGTTGTAGTACATTCCCACTAAGAACGACACAGCCATGGATGAAATTCCTACAAATAAGATCAACCAAACTGTTAGTAAATATTGACTGTACAATAACTAGAATCCAAATGCTTCCGATGTTACTCACCAACACCAGTCAGGTAGGGATTAATACTCCCCCAGACCCCAAGGCTTCCCTTTCGGAGACGTTGACCAATTGCAAATTCTAAGTGCAATAATGGGATTCCCTCCAGAACAAGTAGAATCAGAAAAGGGATCATAAAAGCACCTAAAGAGGGGGACGCATTCAATTATAATATGGATTAAAATGTGATTTACTGTTCTTTTGAAAAAAAAAATGTTTATGCCCTTATCTCTGATGAAGGTGGAGTGTGCTGTGAGCTGAAAGTTCACTATGTTGTTATTGCGTCAGATGAAAACTAGGTGATTAGAAAGAGCTGATTCACTGATCATTTATGATTATATTGGTTTGGAGTCGATAATATAGATAATATAGACTTTTTGTCTGATTCGCCTGAAAGTATGAAACATTTCTCTAAGTCACATATGTAATTATTGTTATTGACTTTCTTGATAAATTTATTAACTTCTGATTAATGGTTTACAGCAGTGAACCAGATGTATAGCATGCAGCCCTTTTGCTACACATCTATTTGTACAGATGTTGTGCAGGTTTTTGACTTTTCTAAACTAAATGTGAAAGCCAGTTCCTCTTTACAGAGAGTGTTATGTAACATAATGTATTTTCAAGTCATCTGTGTCTGTTCATAGTCTGTATATTAAATAAATTGGTGGTTTTCAGAATGCAATGTCATACTTCCAGATGGGGAAGAGACAGTTTTTCCTATTAATTATATTGTAATTTGCAATGATATATCAAAAAGGTAAATAATCAAACCCATTAATGACTAGACCCAGATCATGCTATATTACAGCAAAAATCTGCACTTGAACAATATTAATTTTAGGTGTGTCTCATCTGTATTAAATAATATTGGCCTATAGAATGCAGCGATGACATCTGAAATCCAGCCATATCAAATTATTTTGTTTTTCATTGTTATTATCCATGTTTTTTCAGATAGCTTTGAAATCTCATGGAATTTCACAGCCACAGGCATACTTGCTGAAAATTCCAAATTATCCTCTACAGCAATAAAGGATAATTAAAGACAAAGGTGATGTGTTTAACAGCATCTAAAAGATTTAATTGCTTTATAATTAAGGGATTAAATTCCCTTGTTTCTCTTTGTCCTCAGCCTTGTCTTTAATTGAAAAAGTTACTTCATCCTGCATTTCACCCACTACTACATAGGAAAACCAAAAGTGACCATGTTTTCTCAGCAGTCAAGCAATACTTTATTCAATTCAAGGTATTACTATAGTTAATAATCTTATTCTCATATTGATTTCACTACCAGTCAAAGATTTGGACTCATCCTCTCATTAAATTTCTTTTTCTATATGTTTACTATTTTCTAAATTTGACATACACACAGAAGACGTCAAATATATGTAAGATAAGTAAGATAAATGGAATTATGTTGCAAAGAAAAAAAAGTTATATAATAAAATAAAATCAAAACATACAGAAAAAAACACTGAATGAAAGGGTGAGTCCAAACTTTTGACTGGTAGTGTATATGCAATATAATGTTTTTATGTGTCATTTATTTGATTCTTTTTATTCTTAAATATGATTATGAAGCAGGCCTACCTCCTCCATGGCTCTGGCATAAGTAGGGGAATCTCCAGACGTTCCCCAGTCCCACACAAAATCCCACACAGGTGAGTAGGTACTGGGCTTTGTTGTCCCATTTGGGCCTGTCTTCAGCCTCTTTGTCTGTCTCCAGATCCCCATAAGAGGGGATCCTATCCTCAATCCCTGGGTTGGGAAAAGCAAACTTCATGTTGTCCTTCCCCAGCTGCTCAGTGAATGGCCCTTCCGCTTGGTTTATCACTTAGGCTATCCAGGTCATCTATTAAACTGGGCTTGCACCATGTGTCCCCGCATAAATATAAACTTTAAGTGGAACAAAACATTTTTGTTATTTTCCCCCAGAATTTATATGTGGCCTCTGTGAAAATATAACACTACACTAGGCCTACCATAAAAATGGTCACCTGAAAACTGCTATAAAAGTAAATTTCATGCTAGGGGAAATGGAGAAATAATAACATCAGTATAAAATAAGATACAATTCAAATATGTTATATATTTCATTATTCTCAAGGGAGATGATTTCTCGATAAAATACTGTATAACAGCTAAGTTAAAGTCAGTTTATCCAAACTGTTAAAATGTGTAAAAATGATCAAGTCACTGATTGTCAGGGTGTAATTACTTTACAGCGCCTCATTTGTAGATAAATAAACATTTACCCGAAGATGCGTTTTATTGTTTTTATTACCTTATTTCATGTTATATTAAAGTGGAATTAACTTCTGCGTTTGCTCTTCTTCACCACTAGATGGTGTAACTAAAACGTCGTTTATTTTACGTTGTACAATAGTTATACCAACTCATCAGTCGAGTTGAGAAATGAACAGGCACTTGCCACAGTATCTTAGCTCATACGTAGAGGCGATTGAATATTAGAGGAGACTGTACGCCCCTAGTTGTGATCTTCTTTGGCCTATTCATTCTTGATTGTTACAGTAACAACTGCAGGCAACAAAATCTAGGCTTCTAGGCTATGTTGGTTTGATCCCAAACGCAATATATATATATATATATATATATATATATATATATATATATATATATATATATATATATATATATATATATATATATATATATATATATATATATATATATATATATATATATATATATATATATAGCCTATATATATATATACTCGATCAAAAATCGATCAAACAAATGTATATATACATTTGTATATACATTTGTTTGAATGTATATATACATTTGTATATACATTTGTTTGATCGATTTTCGAACATGCGCACTTGCCTAGTGAAATGCGATTGTTTAGTACGTTGTTTATTTTCATGCAGGAATCTGGTGCTAAGCCGGGACAGTGATTTGAAGGGAGGGGGGAGGAGATCAGGCAGAGGGGAAAATAGATATGGGGGTGGATTTAGTGGGACTAGACAGACAGCAGACCGGCTGTCCCAAGCAGCTCTGATCCTTCACAGTCCGGCTCTGCTGTCACCTGCAGCCACCTGCTTCCACCAGAATAACAGCGGGAGCCTCCGCGAAGGAAGAGTCCCAGGAAGACTCCTGCGCCTCCTGACCCGTCCTTGGCCCAGACCCCCCCGTCCCGCGGGACACAGGCCATTCGCCGCTTGGCGCACTTGGAGACTTAGGTTTGTTGTCGTTACCAGGAGAGGACTCCGTGCTGCCTCAGCAATAGACGCAGGACTGCTCTTCACAGAGACACTGCATGGATGAACCATGGCCACGTTTGTGTGCAGGGTTCAATTTTTAGATGATACCGATCCTTTTAACAGCACAAACTTCCCAGAACCGACCAGACCTCCGTTATACACCTTCAGAGAGGACATCCCGCTCATCAACCAACTCGCGGGCATCCACCGACTCCTCAAAGCCCCCCACAAGGTACTTTCACCACTCTCCAAGCCGCAGCACAACCAAGGCGATGGGTGCTGAAGGTTTTAAGATGTTCGGAGTTTAGTTTACAAAGAAGTTTTGTGTTAATTATTATTATATAATTATTCTTGTTGGTTCAATAATAATATGTTACATGGCGGCTATTCCATATTTATCTTTTTATTCTAACCACCAACAGGCTGAATAATAACCTAAAATTTAAGTAAAAGTTGCTTTAATCGGGCTAACATTTTAACTAGTCTTCCTTTTTTGCCATTCCAGCCACCCCTAAATAAACTTCCATGGCCACCATTGCTATATTTAACACTTGCCAGCACAAGTGATTGGCTCTCCAGCTACAGGAATGCAACAAGGTTGCAAATGTTAGAGACCTCAACAACATCTAACCCAGTTTGCTCCAAAATAGATTCAGATTAATCTAACACAATAATATTATAATGTGACTGTGTGAGAAGGTGAACAGGTGTGGGCCGCTTCTTGGTGGGTCTCTGTAATATTCCATCATACAATCAGACTGACACCACATGAGCTTTGAATGTTTCTGCTGTTTAGCAAATCAAGGGTGCTCATTAATGGAAAACCTTTATTTAGGCACTGAATGAATCTGATGGATCTCACATCAGATTGTGTAAATAATAACTACAATTGCTCGAATATTCAGTGTATGTGTTCACTGAAGTATTGTTGATAAATATTTAAAAATTAAATATCAGAAGAAAATAACACTAAGACACATTGTGCTATTCCCCTTCTTTGCTATCCCAAAAGTAAGATAACTTCCATTGCCAAGTATCACATAACTGTATCTTTAGACTTGCATTAGCAGAAATTACTTGAAAATATTTTAGCATTATGCCTTAGAACAGCTCTCGGTCAAATCTAATGCCGTTGTGCGTAAAACTGAGATTTGTTGGAGGCCAAGGCGGATTTGAAGACTGTAAACCGGCTTTCAACAGCAAAGCACTTTTCCAGCCCAGTGTATTTTGTCCCATCTTAGAAAGCCACAACACAAATGAAAAATTGCCTGAGGAGCAGAAAAGCCTATGATTACTACCTATACAGGGACACATGGCACAGGCTCCTATTCTTGTTTGCGATTTTGTTCCCATCAGATGAGCGCAAAGAGCACTACCAAATGTATTGCATGTGTCTTACTGTATTCAAGATTTTAACCAGACCAGTAGCTTAAAACATGTTTGATTTTACCTATTTATCCAGGTGAAGAAATGTCTACTTCTTTTTCTGTTTTTGTCTACTCACATAAAGGCACGGGATACCACAGTATATGATTATATTGTGATGATAGCTGAGTGCGTGTATGGCTCACTGCCTCACATGTAAAGTATAGGTCACTTGTCCCAGAATTCTTGTGGCCACCATCTGGATACTTTGTTCTCTCCCGCTGCAACTCTTTTCCTAACCTCTCCCGCCCTGCTGCTTCCAGATTCATCCATTCCACCTCACTAGCCCTGCATTGTCACCACATACAGTAGTTTTGGTCATTTTAATAGAGCTCATGGTCAACTCTTTCCTGTGCTGAGCTAACCTGTTTCAGTAGTTGTCCCAAAGTAACGTTTGTTGTGAAGGGTCTGCCACTTGCTAACCTCCATGGAGATGTCATTACTTTGTCTGGAATGTTCCTGAGTATGGCATTAAAATATTCATGGAGAAAAGCAGGTATTGCTATCAAGTGACAGGTCAAGGTCTTATTTATAAAGTATGCATATTTACAAAAATGTTGACTTTCCAAGTGAGGTTTGTGATCTATAAAAAGGCAGCTTGGCATGGAAAGTGATCTGTGCTCAGAGAGCTGAGAAAGGAGCAAGTTTATATTTTGTCTGGGTATACACTTTTGGTAAGAAGTCCATGTAAAGTTTTATAAATGAGACCTGCAGAACTGTGGCAAAGTGACCCCAGTCAAAGCAAGAATCGGTATGTTTACAATGTTTTTCTTTGCTCCAAAAGCTCAGTAAAATCTAGATGTCAAACTGTGCCACAGCCCAGCAAAGCAAAGGCACGGAAGAGACATGCAGGTGGCGGAATCCCACAAGAAAAGTTACATAATGCACCTTTAAACATCCAATGAGCTGGATATTGTGTGAGAAATACCTCCAAAGATTTAGTCACTTCCCTATTAAACTGTTCCCCCAAACAATCTAACATTTATAGAATTATTTAGTGGCCCTCATTAAATCTATATTAGCTTATTTAACAGCAGCACGGAGCACGCCCTCCTCTATCTTCAAAGAGAGTTATGCTTTTGTGACTTTTAATGGTAAATACACAAGTTCCTAAAGTTCCCAGTTATGTAAAGGTATCATTAACAGTTTGCCAGCCCCTATGTTGTTTTAACATGTTAGTAATTACTCCCCTTGCCCTCTCCTTGTGCCCTCTGCTGACGAGTTTTGATGAAATGAGTGCAAAATATACTGCTGTTAGGAGTCTGTGTTGTGGGGGTGCCAATCAACGTTGTGTATTTTGTTATGTTGCTCCTCCAATAACCTAAATGAAGTGTTTTAGGAAAGAGACACCTTTTGGAGAGCCAGCCAGTAAAATCTCGTGTTACAAAGCTTCTAGCTATCCAGGCAATATTTATCACTGAGTAATATTTGTTGTTATAGCAATACGCTGAAGTTGGATGTCACTGACTGACTTTGACAGCGCACATATAATACTAAGCACCAAAGACTGTTCATTGATAGACATTGCCTCATATGAAACGGTGGAATATAAATATTATTGCTGAATAATGGTTTGACAGATTGGGCTCTCGGTGAAAAGTGCTTATAGAGAAGTGGGGCACTGGGACAGGTCATGATTAAGCTTGTGAACCCCCCCGCTGCGACCCCCTTATTTGATCTGTCTTTTGTTTTAAGATTACCCAATAGCCATCATAACATGAAATAAAAGTTCTAATTTTGAGTCTACAGTTCTAATTTATATCATCACAGGGAAAAGCTATTTGCGTCTAGGAGTCAGATAATTTGTTCTAGTACCATCAATCTTAAAGACACCAGAAATTTGCATGATTTTCTAATCAATAAACTTTGATCTTTTAAATTTGAAATGTGGAAATTTGACCTTTAAAGAGGGGGTATTGTGGGAAATCAACTTTATGGAGTTCTACCATGTTAACGTCAACGTCAAAAGTAGGCCTGTCATCCATGCACATCTGAGTAATCTTCCAATCTCTCTCAGGCCCTAGTGAAGCCCTCCTTACAGTTAGCAGTACTGGACTGTACAAGGCTCAGCCCACAAGCCTAAGTTATCCATGCTCCCGCAGGGCCATTTTTCATAGATGTACAAGAGTAGGATACAAAACAATACACTACAACTTCACAAACCTGATGCGACGTGTATTGTGATAGCACTTTGATGGGGGAGTGACTTAACACAGGAAGCAGTTAGAGGAGAGACTTTCAGTTTAAATATGCGTTAACAATTATTACCTCACAGAAGTGTAATACCTCTTTAAGAGTTCTACTTGCCTGGTGAATTAAACAACATTAAATGTAAAAAAAAAAAAAAAAAAAAAAAGAACTCTTAAACTACAACAAGATCTCTCTAGTTTTGCTCCTAAACTTCTCTCCTCTTGACCGTTGGGCTTCTGCAGACACACCCACCCTGAGCTCCTGTTAGCATGCTGCTGCCTCAGAGCACAGTAAATATAGCTGGGTTATATTTAAGCCCTGAGTCCATCCAGCAGTCCGCGTCTCACTTACCAAAAGAGAGGGAGGAAAAGACTGGGAGCAGACCAGGCCTTGTGATCCATGTGTCGTCATGTAGCTTGACTGGATTGCCACATGTCCATTTCAAAAGTCCAGTTAAAATTAAAGGCTGAATAAACAATGGGGACATGGAGTTACTATTTTCTTATTTATTTATACACTGATAAAATCAACAATAGTTAATACAACAGAACAATGATACTTGCCTATTTTCACAAACTGTCACGTACAAACACCTGTGATGACTTCACTGTGTATGGTTATGGTGGAGACCCCAGTAATATGATGTATGGTCAGCCTGCTTTCTTATTACAGAGCAGGATAGTTGCACAAAGTCCTGTAGGATTTTGTGTGTGTTTGATTAATGCATATTTCATGCTAATAATACTAATGCATAACCTAAATCAGTCAACATTCCCATGTTGGGATGGCACATTAATAAAAGCTACAGGTTACAGTGGTAACAGTAGCAATTGTATTAATCATTGCACTGAAGCATCTGTAGAGCAACACATATTAGATTTGTTGAGTAAAATATCTTCCTACGAACCCACATGTTGTTGGTAGTTAAAGAGATTGAGAAGTTGAGGGGGTGGAGTCTTCTGAGGCTGCAGGGAAAAGGGAAGAATGGTTGATCATTGGTTGAGAGGGAAATTTGGTGGCAAGAGATTAAAATATTTTAGGTGGTTGAATTTACGCCTACATTTTTACTTGAGTAATGATATTTTAGAATTACAATATGATTGTCTAAGTAGAGATGTGAGTACTTTTACCTCTTCTAAAGGAACTTATTTTAGGCAATTAAAAAATTTACATTCTTTTACAATGGAACATATAACATTAGAGAATGATAGAAATAACAAAAACAACAACAAAATATTTTGCCCCAAAAGGAGTGGGAAGAAGAGAATTATAGCTTTTGTTGTAAGATTATGCAAACTTACTGCAATCTTGTCATTTTGGCATAAGCAAATGTTTAAACCATTACAAATCAAATTTCTTTGTCATGTCCTATTCTGGATTTGGTTTTGCAGGCTTAACAGCTTCATCAACCTAATCCCTTTAACAGTAATGCGGAAAACAGAGCCACCACGCCACACTGAAAAACAGCTTCTTTTTCTGGACCATTGTACTTGTTCAAACAACAAGGCCCATAAAGCAACAATATTGTACAAGACAGTGGTTTTAGGAACAGGGTGTGAAACACATCCAGAGGCAAAAGTGGGGACGCTTGAACAGACTGTCTTAAGGTCCAGGGTCATTCCTATGGCCTGGAGCACATCACACCTCCACCGGAAATCTATCATGTCATTCCTCTGCATTAAAATCTAGTGCACAATCAGTTTCCAAAGCGTATTTATGTTTGTGTGAATATGCCTACATCATGGGTGGATTTAGTTTTCAAAGTATGTTCTTAAATAAAGGCACTGTACTTAAAAATACAACTGTTGCAGTAGTAGTATGATCACTCAACAAGATCAAGTACTGAATGCCAAAGTTCTCTCAAGTAAAATGTTCCAACTGTCATTTTATGCAGTTTTGTGCAGTTTCATCACAAACTAATTATCGCTTTCCTAATTTTTCCAAGATTATTCTAAAAGTGTTAATAAAAGATCAGATTTTGTCCTGTTTATGTGTATTGCTCAAGTGAGTATCTAGTTTCAATACTAGTCTTAGTGTTGATTAGTATTCTAGTACTACCACTACTAAGAAATAACTTTCTCTCTCTTCAAGGTAACAACATCCACTTTTATCTAGAACCATTGCTAATAATATTTCTTGTACATGTTTTGGTTTTTATAGCTCGATGACTGTGCACTCCAGCTGTCTCACAATGGCACCTATCTTGATTTGGAGTCATCCCTGGCCGAGCAAAGAGACGAACTGGAGGGATTTCAGCAGGATGACACAGGGTATGAGCAGTTCCTCTCTTACACTTCTCCATGCCAAGTCTTCACTGTCAAAACACCTTTACCTGTCCGGGGCACCTTGAGTAGTGCCATGGCCCTCAAACGCACACATTTCTTGCATGATTTGTCGCTTTTCGAATAGGAAGAATCATAAGCTGCTGGATGAGGAGTTCTTGGAAGTGAGTGTCCACGGAAAATATGAAGCGCTGTGGAAACCCGGACTGATATACCCTCAGTTTCTCCAGCTACTGCAATTTTACAGTCTACAGCTTTATATTGTTTAATTTTCCCCCAAATGAACAGATTTTAAACCACTAAATCAAATACCTTGTTTAATAGAGGAGGTCAGATGTAAACCTCTCCAAATTCTAAGCTGTGTTTCCAAGTTGCCTTTCATGCCTTTTTTTATACTGACATTGTGACCTGAAGAATCACTAACCTAATATGACTGTCCTAATGCCTAAGCCACCTTTAAATTTTGTTAGTCAGTTGCTGGGGTTACCTAGGTGAAGCTTCCTGTTGTCACCTGTTGCATGGTTATGTTACACATAAATGTTAAAGCACGCTTAAACAGAGCTTTGTCATTTATAAAGCCTTAGACAGTAGCTGTGAAAAAGTTATAGACTATATGTAAATGTGAAGAACCACTTGTAGGAGTAATGGTATGCTGATATGTTTGGCACTTAGGGACAGACAGATAAAAGTCATGTCAGCCCTGGAGAGTGGTTTCTATGTGAGTGTTTATGTTTGTGTGGGGATTCTTCCTCTGAGTTAACTGAGTAATGGATGTGACAGGTGATGATCACTTAAAGACAACTTGTTTAGGTCTCGGACAACCGGTTTGATGGGACTAGTCTGTCAGTCAGTGGCTGATTGTGCCTCAAGTTGTCAATTCAAATTTAGAGTAGAGTTAAAATTTTAGAGTTAAAATTTTAGAGGAAAATAAAGTAAAGAAGGACTTATTTTTAAAATCCAAGTGAAAATTGACTAATACATGGAAAATTGATAACCTGTTTCCCTATTGCTCAGTTCTAATGCAAATATCATATTTTAAACTAGTCATATGAGACTTTAAATTACTTTGTATATGAATTGTGCTATACAGATAAACTTGCCTTGCCTTGCCGTAAGCAGGCTCTTTGCTCCTGGTAGTGTAGTGATTAGTGATTGATGTGACCTTTAGTGTAATTTTGCAAACAGTAATTCTTCTTTTATATTATGAATATAACATAAAAAAGAAGAAAAAACATTGATTAGATCTTATAAGTTAACAGTAAGGCCTCGTATACTAATATTGTGACAGAATTGCGTGTCTTTCTATTAGTTATTGTTGTGCATTATCAGTGGAACTATCAGAAATCCAGACTAGCTGTTTGGTAAACGTGCTATGAGTAAGTGATAAAATAAACAGATAGACTGACTGGAGCATTCAGATTTTTGACGGTGCCTCTATACTGCCATATCACATGCATTTTTTTCCACGAGTGAATGTATGTGTGTTACCATGCTGGTATAAGGAGGTGAGTGTCTAAGTGTGTGTTGTGTCTACCCACTGCAGTCAGCTGTCTGTCCTCAGGGCCCAGAGATGTATATCAGTATAGGGGAACACTCATTTTGCGCAAATTTACGGAAACTAACCGTTAATAATTGCTACCTCTATGACAACACAATAGAAACAACATCTACTTCTCTAATTGCTGAAAATATGATGTCCAGTGTTAATGATGTGAGCTTGTTTGGTTGACAAGTTTAGTTCTTGCTCTTTTTTCAGCATTTTTCAGCATTCATATGGGTAGGGGCTCAACTTGTATAACATTTATTTAACATTTAACATTTAATTTAGCTATACCAAATGTATATTTTGTTAGGTTGATCACAAAATTAAACCTCTGCCATTTTTTTGTGTTGTTTAGTGTTGACTTTATCCACTGAACCCTAACACCTTTTATATCTGTCCCCACCAGATCCAGAGGCAAGAAGCACAGTGTTATTTTACGGACCCAGCTGACAGTCAGAGTCCACGCTTGTATTGGTGAGTGCGTCTTCACAGTGGTGTGGAAATATTGAAATATAAATCAATCATTCTACAACAACTGAAAAATGTGAATTATTAGGGGACTACAAATGTATAAGCTTTATTCTTTCAACTTTATCACTTTCTCCCTCATATTCGGCTTTTCGAGTACATTGCAGTATCAGGACGAAATAGTGTTGAAAATATAACTGGTAATTTGGTCAGAGAGTGTCAGAGAGTGTGAAAACATAATTATTTTAGTTGCTAGGTCAACTTCTTGTATGCAATTACTTTTGTTATCTTAAACTTGTCTCATGCTGAAGGAGCTCAACTCTTGACCCGGATCATTGGCACCTGCTCCATACATGTAGGCTAAATATATTATAAGCTCACGTGAACTCTACAGGCTACACTTAAAGGTCTTATATTATGCTAGATTGACTCCTGAGCGTTTAGTCATGTTATAATGTTGTTAACTGTTGTTAACTCCTCAAAGGCATACCTGCAGTTGTTTTTTTTTTTGTTTTATTCACACATGTTAACCCTATATTATTAGTCTGTCTACATCTCCAAAACTCAAAACGCTCGGTTCCACCTTATGTTGTCATAAAGCGGTAGATTTCAAGTTAACAGCTGCCTTTTACTTTTCATTTAGGATAGATAAAATTCCAGGGCTGAAATCACTCAAATTATTCTAATGAAGGTTTATGGGGTTTAGATTTGGTCCATAGAAGATTGAATTATGAACTAAAATGACACAAACAAATTACTTAAGTGTTGTATTCTGCTATATATTTGTACAGCTCAACAATATTTAACAAGAGCTTATATTTAGAATACTCTTTTTGTGGATACTTCTGCTTCATCGTTTGCTTTCTCTATTATTGGTCACCGTCTATATTGACTTTACGGTCTATATTGACCGTCTATATCACACTTCAAAATTTGTTATCATGACCTATATAGATCCCAATCAATTTAAATATTCAATGTTTGCTTTACAGTTGATCATTTTCATTAAGGCTTTTTTTGCCTTTTTATAGACTTCACATATGTTGGTAGAAAATGCAGATTTGATTTCCTGTCCCATTAGAGTTGCCTCAATGAGCTGCTTCAGTGCTCTTCTCATCGCCCTCGATTAATGCGCTTTAATCCCCGGGAGCCTTGACCTTAAAATCGCCCTGGTAGTGGTCAGCATACTTGCCACTAAATGAGAAATCTGCTACATCTGACAGTGCAGCTTTCAGTTCAGAATCATTTTTTTAGTCATCCATTAGTGCTTTAGCTTTTGAAATACAACCTCCTTTTTTTGTTTGTTTGTTTTTTAATTTGATTAGAGATTAGTTTGTTGGTAATCTTGCCCTATCAATTTTCTGATGATGGTTGGGGATTTCATTGTATTGGGGACAAATGTTACAGAGGTTGTCGTGCAATCATTCATTCTTCAATTGATCTTCCTTAAAGGGTGCTTAAAAGTAACCTGAAGCCCGACTGACGTGTAGCACTCAGAGGGGATTTAGGAAGTATTGTACATTATTATTCTTGGATTGCTCTATCTGAAAGAAAAAGGTGAATACATCACACTAAACGGGCAAAGCATCACAGCAGAACAAGCTGATAAATCACACTTTTGCTTAAAGGGGCCATATTACATTATTTTCTTGTCTATGTTATAAATTAAAATATATACCATGACTTGTCTTTTGTTTCATACATACTTAACACACAAATCCATCATATTTATGTTTGGTTTTGTTTCTCAAACCAAAAACACACCTTGTGATGTGATGTAGCAATACAGGAAGTGCTTCACTCTGTTTTTAAATCCAACTTCACTAGAATCATTTGGGTAATTTCTGCCCTGGAATTGCCAATTGGAACTAAACAAAAGGTAGAAGTTAGTTGGGTAAAGTTAGCGGTTAGTTGTTAACTTGAAAACTACCACTACATGACATCACAAGGTGGACCAGAGCATTTTGAGGTTTGGAGACATAAACTAATAATATAGTAATATCAAACATGTGTGAATGAAACAAAACACAACTCCAGGAATGTTTTTGAGGAGGTAGTAACATTTTAACAATGTGGCTAGAAGCTCACAAGAGTCAATTTTGCATAATATAGGAAAGAGTTTCACAAAGGCATAGATTTCTATCTCAACTGCAAATACTCAAAGTATACTCTACTCTGCTCTTTCTATGTATGTATTTCTGTTATAATTGAGTCTATGTTTGTCTGCGTTGCCATGTTTGCTTTGGTTTGTTGGTGTTCTTCTGTCCAAACCACAATGCTGCTCTGTGATTGGTCACATGGGTCCCATCCACCAGTGGATTCGAGCTCAAACGCAGCAGTGGGAGCAGCCAAATGGTGCATACAGTCAATGGACAAAAAAGATACTTCCGTTATGAACTAATATTGCATGAAGTAATCTGGTTATGCAAAGTTAGCTTATAGGAGGACACACAAATGTTCTTGGAACTCATGCAATAGGTTAGACAAGATAAAGAATTGCCCGTTTAAGGCAAGCATGCTGTGGTAGTAGTAGTGTCTATGAGGCAATTAGTGTAGTCAAAAGCATAGCTAGTTTGCGCAAGGCTCTGTGTATCTCTTGGCTTTTTGGCTGTACTGGTCAGTGTATTGGGATTAAATTTAGCCTCTGGAGTCAGTTTGATGTAGACTCTCAGCAGCAGCAGAGGGGTGGAGACAGGAGGTGGTGCCGGCATGGAGCAGAGGTGGAGGTGTTATCTTTAGAAAGTGTTGACAGCACAGAAACATGTGAGGAAGAGCTGTGCCAAGCTGTGGCTCGGCTCATTAGAAGTGAGTTACAGGAAGGAAAATGCTGGAAATAAAGGAAACAAATTACATCACAAAGAGAGGTTTTCTTTAAAATGTAAAGTTTAAAGTTGAGACAATCCAGGACCACACAGACAATCTTGAACTGTTTTTGTAAGATCCACATTTGTAATTCTGCTTCAGGGGGCAAAAGTGTAATTACATGTTTATGTTTGCAATGTCAACAATATCTGTAAAGGAGAACAAAAGTGCATATATTTTGAGGCTGATTTCATCTCTTTGGGCTCTGTGCTTTTGGATTTATGTGCCCATTACCTGCCTGTAATGGAGGGGAAGGAGGGTGCATTTCAAGTCAGATAATTTGAGTCTTTTGTACCGTGCTATGGGCATTAACATTTATTTTACAAAAAAGACTGTATTATGCCCTTCTCACCCACTGGAACCAGTCTTGTTACTATTGATGGAGTGGACAAAGGAGGAAACACAATAATAACAGTATATGTGTGACAGGAGAAAATCCATGTACCTCCATTTCCTAGACAAATGGTTTATAGTACACACCCTATTTCCCCCTTTAATTTATGAGGACTGTAGGTCATTATATTTGACCAAAATGAGTAACTGATTCTACATTTTAATTATATTTTAATTATAGGTAATTCTGAAAATGTATCTTGTTAAGTTATGTCAAACGTGAACAAAAGTTTATTCAGCAGGGTTTTTGCTACTGAACTCAAAACTGTGTCATACTCTACAAGACAGCTTTTGGGCGTATTAAACATTATCATGCAGCATAATGTTTCGTTGGCGCTCTTGGCAGTCTACACAGTAGCAGACAGCAGTCACTAGCGTATGTTACTCTACTAAAGGCGTATTGTTGTTGACATTGTCTCCTGAAGAAGCTGCACAAGAGGGGAGCCCAGCTGGTTGTAACAGCGATTTACTATGAGCTGGCTCCGCTGTGGGAGATAAGGCCTGGTAATGGCATGGTGTGACACAGAGATAATGCTCAGTAATGGTCCAGTTTGGACCAACATCTGTGCTGTATAGCTGCAGTAAAAGATGAATCAGTGTGTTTTTCTGACAGAGATCAGTCAAATGTGTACCACTCTTAAACATATGGACACTGGCCACTTGTCTCTCCAAATATTTCTATTCTACCTAGAGATACCAACTGTATGTTCCAGGCTATCAGACACAGGATTGATGCCAAGTACTTTAAACAATTCAATTAAACCATTCAAAGGGTAGAATACATACATGTTGTCATGTAGTTCATGGACCACAATACACTTTTAGTGCTGGTGAAGAGAAGACTGTAACTAAGAGATGTGTGTTAGAAAGGAGAGGTAAAGAGCGTAAGTTTTATAATAGGTTTGCTTCTGCCTATACTACTTTTGGCCATTGTTTTGTGTTTTCTTTGGTAATGTCTGTGTAAGCCCTCAGGCATCCAAGTAGGATCCATAGCAAAAGAAAAATTCAATTCTGTCACCTGGACAAAAGAAGCAGATGAGAAGAAAACATTTTCATTCAAAAAACATAGACAAAATAGATTTTTTTGTAATTATTTGGTTATCTCATAAATGTTCTGTACAAACAACAAGAATGATGTGGCTAAAACAACAGCCACACAATCAGTGCAGTTCAGATTACACTGTATTAAATGTAGTTTAAAATAAAGTGTGGCACTTTCACACCTGTGTTATGCTCTGATGTTTTTAATCGAAACATGTTGGTGTTGAGTTATAATGAGTGATTCAAGTTAATACCAGATGTGCCCCAGACATTAAACTGTGCCCATTGCTTGACCTCTAAAATATATATACAAGATATAAACTCTGCATAGTTTCTTATGATGATTGACAACAGTAGCCTGGGCCCAAAGCTGGACCCTCTGATCCTCATGAGTCACATTTCTCTGTCTGCATTACTGCTGTGGACAAACTAAGAGCTGTCACTCATCTACTTTTATCTGCCTAGCTGTGATATCTTTAGTGTAACTGGGTTCAGTGTTTATGCTTGTGGTGTGTTTTACTTAAAATTGGTAGTTATACATCCTAAACAAACAAACCATGTTCCTTCCTTTGGTTCTTGTTCACAGAAGGCAAGTTGCTATGTAAAAAAGTGATATGAAATAGTTTCCCCTCTGTCTGACCAGCACGGAGACCCCAAGGAGTGACTGTGCGTTGTACCCACATGACTCATGGCTCACGGGCTGCTGACATGGAGCTGATGGGGCTTTGGGGAAGGAAGTGCAGAGCGGGGAAAGTGGGGGAATAACTTAACGGCACAAGCTGCTGCTGCTCTTCTCGAGCTCGTAACACGCATCGATCCTGCAGCTGTTCTCATGTCCTGCTGCACAGGACACAGACAGGGCGCTTAGTGAAAAGGACTCTGTGACTTTGAACTAGCTATAGCTGCTAAGAAGGAGGCTACAATATTATCAAATGCAGTAATACTGAGTCCATCTTATTTTTTTAATATAGATCCTGACACAATAAGATTTTTTTTTTTTAGTTTTATTTGAGAAAGTAAAGGTGCATTATGTAATGTTTCTGGTGGGAGGTCCACTGCTTGCGTTTCTCTAAGGAGATGTTATGCTTTCCCCGGAATGTTCAACATTATGACATTATATGTATCTAAAATGTAATCTAAAATGTATCAAATGCAGCTGATTTTATTGTCTAAAAGTTAATAATATTCATTCCTAATGTGACTGGGGTCACCTATCACCAGGACTTTCTTGCTGTAAACCAAATGGACCCACCACTTGGTTACTGAGCTGGAAGCTATATAAACAAGTCTGAATGATACAGTATAATATTGTAGTGTTAGAAATGTTGAGATTTAATGTAATGAATGACACACAACCTAAAGAGGGCTACTGAACAATGATGGCCACAACACTTCTGTGGATGTGGCTGCTTTGTCTCTAAGCTCTAGATTCACTCAAACAGGAGCAGCCAGCTGTTGTGATCTGGCACTGCACACTGCTGTTTGGGGTTAGCTCTCCCCAGGCATGCTTCATTTACTGGAATCAAGCACAAAATATATCACTGCAAATCTGCGTATGTGAGCATCACGGCTGAGTTGTCCATATGCACCCCTGTGTGCCTACACAAACCCTGCACCGGTCTGTTTGAGTACTTTTCAGCCTATTACATAACATAATAAAACATTACAGTTGCTTAAAGGTAAACATGCTGAAAACACAGCAGAGAATGTGCAGGCTTGGCATCTGAGGCGGACGTGAGGTTTGAGGCATGATGGCTTTAAGAGATGTGTGGAATGAGACAGGCACAGGGAGATTTTCCAGAGAGCTGCTCCATCGCTTTGGTGAGAAACACAAGGGAAAACAAAGCAGGAGGAAATACACCTGCCAGATTAAGACAGGAGTCTCAGCTTGTCCCTCATGTACAGGTGCAAAAACCACATACTGATTCCAATTAATCAACTTTCACAGAGGTATCAATTCAGTTTGTTCTGCTTATTTCAATATAGTCACGGCTGCATTTTATAGATATTAGCTATCGTTAGGGACTTGTTGACAGCATGCATATGGATACAGAGTCACTTACAGTGTTTTGCATTGAGAAAAGCATATACTAGTATGTTATTCTTTACGAGGGTTTGATCTGGTTAACTGGTGCTGTAGTTAGAACAGAAAATGAACTGCCGATGCTGAGTCTTAAGTTTCACAGTCTGCCTGGGTACATGTGTTGCTGCTGCACATGGACAGTGATGCCAACCAGTTAGTGACGACGCATCAGAAAGCGTGAGAGAGACAAAGGCGCGTGAAAGGGACAACGCACAAGGAAAACAGTGAAGATTTTGTTCTGCACGTGGTTTACAGTCTGTGGGAATAGATGCCATAATATTTCTCACAATCACCTTCTGTGTCTGGAAACTGGGTCAGGTTCATAAGTGTAGCATCAGTAATTTAAACATCCACTGTGTAGCTTTTTTGGTTGTCTATTATGTAGTTACTCAATGACACGTATTATTGTAAAAAAAAAAAAAAAAAAAAAACCTTGTTGTGAGTAAGGTCACCTCTCCACAGATGTGACTTGGCCTGGTATTGTGACCTGCTTGTTCCTATGGAGACAGGAAGTTCGGTGCCATTGTGTATCTTTATGCAAAATCAGCTTTTAGCCATTATAAAATAGTAAATAGTTTTTATCTCAAAACAAAGAGATTCTCCTATTTGTCTGAGTAAAAAAACCTCTCAAGAGCCCAAAATGCTCATGCCCGACCATGCTGGTAGAAGCTGTTGTTTTTAGCCTGGCCAGAGATTCTAGGTTCAAACTGTATCTTTGTGAAATAATTTGTGAGAAGCTAATCATGGTATAATAGTGTCAATTAAAATAGCCAGTATGAGTGCCCTGCTCAGTCGGGCTCAGGCCTGTCATCACGGTGGTAACACATGGTAGCGGAGGCTGACGTTGGGTTTGTTTGTGTTGTGGGCAACTATTCTTGGAGGTGGCTTTGACTGGGGGTAGAGATGCCAGGGCCGAGTGAAGGGCACAGGGCTCTCTCTGGTCTCCTCTGTAGTTTGAGCACATGTACAGAGAACTGTGTTTGTTTGTGTAGCACCAAGTTTCTCTCCAGACATTCAGACATTTGCTTATGGGTTTCCTTCATCAGTGTTATGGTCCAAGCTTTTGAAGAATTACAAAACGCTTGGACCATGTGTGTGTGCATGTGTATGTGTGTGCGTGTATGAATTTTTACAAAAAATGCATACAAACTTTTGGTTGACTAGTTGACTAGAAGTAAAGTTAATTCTGTCTATTGCATTCTGTAAATTGTTGTATAGTTCATGCATGTTTTATACTGTAGTTTAAAAATCAAAATCAACCATTTTACTAATGGTTCTTCTATGCAAACATTTAAATGATCATTTTGAGTTATACTACTACAATCATTTGGAGTTCTGCTACTAGTTGCTAACCACATTGTTTTGACACAAACTGCTTTTGTCTCTGAGCCTCATGCTAGTGTAATCTTTGCTGTTGAAGGTTTCCATTCTCTCATGGATCTATTGATACTTTGTAGATGTCATTCAGCCTTTTACTCTGTCACACTCCTGCTGCGCTGCTATTGTCATCTCTCCGGCCCTCACTATCTGCGCCAACAGTAACAAACTCAAAATAAACAATCACTGAATATCCAAGTCGCCTTCTGCAATCTTGTCTTTGTGGCCTGCCAATTAATACTTTTCCAACCATTTGACCCAAGATTCAATTATTCTCTATGCAACCACTGATCATGATTGGTAATATTTATGCTGAAACAAATTCAATATGCCTACAAAACCTGCACAGTATCAAAGAAAAAATCAGTATATAATGTCTCATTGTGTTTGCTGTGTTGAATATTATTACCCCTGATTTTAGTTTTAACATAGTCCTTATGTATCTCGTCTACTCATGTCTTAGACTAAAACAACATGAGGACAATAAAATAGAATCACAACAAAATTTGGGTATTTGTATATCACGATAATCACTATATTGACTTATCATTCAGGATATGACACACTATATTATAACAATATATTTTGGGGCTCAGTATTTACTGTATGTACATTTTCTTTGTAAAAGTGGGTTGGGGTATTTTTTTCCTGTACTGTAATACAAAAACATTTGCGCTGTAAAAGGTTAAATAACTTAGTTCTATGGCTAATTATTTGATTATGCTATTTATTTGTTGCAGCTCAGGCCCTCTGGATGATACTGTATCAGTGTCATAAAGTATTATTGTATATCACAGTATATCGTTCTAGCAATTTATTACGCTTCAAAATTTGTGATGTGGAATATTATGATTTCTTATTTCATTCCTTTATTTTCAAAATTAACAGTACTTATACATTAATTAACAGTACTTGAATTTCTCCGTTCTGTTTCCTTTGCACTGTGTGACCTGAGCAAAGAGTGAGCTCTGTGAGTATGTTTAACACATTGCTCCTATATTTAGAGTGATACTGACACCCAAAGGCAGAGACTTCCTGGGATCAGATCAGCTCTACACTGTGTCATTGCCACTCATTTATTTTAGATCCCATTGAAGACCTAGTTCCAAGTCAGCTGACTGATCGGCCTAGACAGTCGGGCGGCCATGCTCAGCAGTTCTAAGTGGGCATAAATGCTAGCCCTCAACTGTGACATTACCTTTGTATGACACCCATTAAATGCATTCAGTCTGTATGGCCCAAACTAGACTAAAACGTCAAAAACATATTATTTTTATTACAGTGCAGTAAATCTATTCCTACTACAAAAGATTTCTGAACAGGCAATGTGGTAATAAAATGTATTAAGTATTGCTATTACTATAAGCTTTTACTACATTCTTATTATTATTGCTGGTGCCAGGTTGTTTGTAATGCTCCTAGATGAACAGTATAATGATGTGTAAAATAAAGTGTCTTGAAAACATCTCCTAGCTGTCTTGGAGATGAGAATCCATTTGTTGATTCACCTGCTCTGCTCTAGAAATTACTGTCAAGTTCTATTAAATCCACACTCCAAAGTTGTGCTGTGATGATATATGCCTGATGTGGCATTGGTGTTGTTTATAAATGAGGATGGAGCAGTAAATGTTGCAGGATTATTCCGAGCTGAAGGCTAATCTCATTATGGCAGGACCACAGCAGTAGAACTAAGCACAGGTTGCCTGGGGAATCCCTGTGTTACACTCGAGCTCACACGTGAATTCAAGCATACAGTGCATAGTCCTCAGAAAACAACTGTATGTTATTAAGAGCATCTGTTTAAAAACTGCTGAGCGAGATGAAGAGATATCCTGATCATAACTTCAAATTGATCTGGCTTAAACTAAAACAACGCCAGACCTGGTGCTTGCTCACTTTTCCCTAATCACTGTCTTTGTTAATCATTGAATCACAGTTATTGCACAGTTTTATTTCATGTTAATAATTGTATCTATTGTATAATTTCTGTTTGATTGGATTTTGCATTTTTCATTTGTAGACAAGAGTAGCTGAACTATTTCCAGTTCTAATTAAGGAGTCTTTTGTTTTGTTTGAAATAGGAGGGATTTTCACCAATAACAAATAATGTTAGAAAATCTAACAAATAATGAGTTAGAAAATCTGAATTATTGTGCCATTGTTTTTCGTTTTTATTTTTTTTTAAAGATCTGAAGCAAGTCATATTTTGAACAGTACTGATACTATTATGTCAATGGAGTATCTAAAAAAGTAATAAAGTTTCATAACATCTTTAACTTAAAACCCTATTAAAACCTTATTACTATTCAGACTTTAAGAATACCGTGTACCTCCTTGTTTTCCAAATAAACGTGAGTCTTATCTGTGGTGACAAGTTGCTGACACCAAGCAGACATGACTGTAAAGGTTACTGTGACAAGCCCATGACCATGACTCTGAATGCAGCTGGCTAAGTGTTCCCTGCATCATGAGGACACTTTATTTCCAGGCACTCTTTGCTTTTAAGAGATGCTTCAACTGGATGTAGTTGTTAAATGTTATTTTTAGAGTTAACACAAAGCTCCTCATGGTTTAATTCTTACTTAGTGTTTTTGTCATATTCTCTTTCTGTTTTAAAGTTTAAAAAACAGTTTTAAAAGTCACAGGGGTAGTTGCTTTATAGTACATGTCCTCACTGCTCTGATGCAAAATCATAATATAGTTTAACTGATTTATTTCACTTTACTGGAGAGAGCTTGGTCCATGGGTTTTAGGGAATAGTAGTAATCATTAGGGTTAGCTTTGTGTTTTTTCTAATTAAGCCTGGCAGTACAATACTAACTCTAGCTCCCATCAGGAGGTGCGCTACTGCCCTGCGCTGTTCTCACCTACAGTGTAAGCCTGTTACTGTATCCACCTCCTGTCCACCAGATAAAGGATTTGTCAGTAACATGCAAACAAGGGATTTGTGCATGCAAGTTATCAAAACTCACTGCTCAAATGTATAACATACACAAACAGAAAGTAGGACCACTAAAATGAACTGTGCCTAGGACCAAGCCCCTCGAGAGATTGCCATTGTTATTGAACTTATGTCTTTGGTTTGTGCCATTCAGCATTGTAGAAGCAGCTATAAGCACTATTTTTTAATATTGTATTGTTTGTTTTGCAAATCAAATTGCCGTTCACTGTGGATCAACAATATATTACACAATCACATTATGTCATTGAGCTGTGTGTTCTGTTCTGTCATTCTGGACCACATATGATGTACATACTCAAATAGACTATGCAATAAACAATGAAAATCATAATACAGACAACAATTATCCATGCCCTGCGTAGGAATAATAGGGCTCATATCAGACACAGTCGCAGCTTATGAGATCTTTCCGTGTCGTGACCTGAATACCTCACTGCTGAAGCCAGGCCAGCCACTCATTAACATTCCTATAGAGCTCTAATCACTGTTAGTGTGTGCGCGTGTCTGAAAGAGTGTGCACATACATTCGTGTATGTGTATCTGAGAGCGTGCATGTACAATAGGTGCAGATATCTATCACATTAATCACTAAAATCTGGATACTGTTCACTTCATGGGGACTTGCCTACTTTGTGGGGACAAAAATCTGGTCCCCATGATGTAAATCCTTTATTATTAGATCAACAACACGGCTTAAAGTTCAGCTCTGGGTTACAGTAGGTTAAGGTTAAGAAAGTAGTGACTGTGGTATGGAAACCCAGCATGTATGTGTGTCTGAGAGTGTGTATGTACGTGTGTGTGTATGTGCGTGTGTGTGTATGCTCGTGTGTCTGAGCGTGCACATACATACATTTGCGTTTCTATGTGATACAGTTTGGCACGTGTGCAGGTCTGAGTGAGGAGGTAGTGTGATGAAGGGTCTGCTGCAGGTGACTGTGCTGTTGCTGGATTGTATCACCAAATGCATTTGCTCACAGTTAATGTGCAGTCTGCTTCCACTTTCACATGGACAAACAAACTTTAAAATTCAGGAAAGGGCTTGCATATTACCTCATATTTAATTATGTGGTGTCCAGTTACTTTTTCAATTACTTTTATATCAGTGCGTTTTTTGAGAAACTGATAATATCATTTACACCTTGAAAATCATAAAAAGTATTTCACTTGGATAATGTTTACTTCCGTTATTTGCATGTACATTATGTAACATCTGGCCATCTGCTTGTGTTCATGGAGATTGCGCTGCCTGGAATGTCCCAGTCCCAGTATTGCATTAAATCAGTGGTACCCAAAGTATGACCTGGGGTCCAAATGTGGCCTTCAGACCCATTTTTGTTGGCCCTCAGGCTTCCTGCTTAATTTCTCAATGACCACCTGCTATTATAACTGAAATGGTCTACATTATGCTGTTTTTTTAATCTGTGTTATAATGCAACATAAATAATTTTATTCACAACACTTTGTTCCACCCTGTGACGTCATGAGTTACACACCAAGTATTCTGCTGTGGTTTTAAACTCCAGACACCTTCACCTTCATGATATCACAAGGTGGAACAGAGCATTTTGAGCTTTATAGATGTAGGCAGACTAATAAGAAAGGGTTGTTCAAATGTGTGAAAGAAACAAAACACAACTCCAGGTGTGTTTTTGGGGAGTTATAATTAAGTCTACGTTTGTCTGCGTTGCCACGTTTGCTCCATTTTGTGTAATATAAGACTTTTATAGGACCTGTTGCTCCATATAAGTTTCAATATGTGGCTCTCGGTGAAAAAAGTTTGGACACTTCTGCATTAAACCTGCCTACCTATCTGACATTTAATTATATGTGTTTCTATTTTTTAAACTGCCTTGAAAATGATTCATCCTTAATGTGAGGGGGATTGCCTCTCCACAGGTCTGACCTATAACTTGACCTGGTGCCATCACCTCATTGTCTCCATGGAGATAAATACATTTAATGCCATACTGTGGAACATTTCAGGCAAAACAATATCTATGGAGCATATCTATGGAGATATACAAATGGCAGGCTCTCAAATTCAATGGATTGCACTTTTACTATCCACACAGATGATTACAAATCTTATTTATTATAATAATCTATTATTTAGTAAATGGCAAATGGTTTATATTAAAAGGTAATTATATTTTTGTCCCACAGAAAAGCTGTATAACTCCACTGGCCGTGACTTGAGAAGAGCGTTGTTCTCCCTGAAGCAGATTTTTCAGGTAACATTCTGTCACTTGTGGTGCAGTCAGTGCTCTGTCTGTCAGATAGCTGTGGCCGCTCTGTGCTTCCATGATGACAAGGACGTCCATCAACGTGGCATTTCTTTGTGACCTCTGTCCCTGTGTAGGCGTTTGCCATTGTGTTTTGTTTTTGCCCTTGTAGTTACTATGAATAAAGCAGTAAAAACAAGATGATGTAAAAATGATAAAAAGGAACTGTAGTAATTTTTCATTTAAATTGACCTTTTTCATAGCTGTAAATAAAAAAAACTGCACATTGCTGCCATCACATGGTTGACAAACACAAAACATGTACATACATTAAAAGGACTTAAAAGTATTTGCCTTGTAATGACATATATTGTTTTGTACTGTGTTAAGGATGACAAAGACCTGGTGCACGAGTTTGTAATGGCTGAGGGTCTGACATGTTTGATAAAAGTGGGAGCAGAGGCTGACCAGAACTACCAAAACTATATCCTCAGAGGTATGTGGGTTTTCATTTTATTCCTCTTATCCATGGATTTCAGAATGTCGAAAATGTGAAATGAATTAATTTAATTGCCATAGTGATTAATATATATTTTAAAAAATGCATTTTGAATGGGAAAAAGGCCACAAAATGCTGCATATAGCACAAAGCAGAAACCCACACAATAGTTGAAGAAATTATGATTGAATGTAAACAAATATGCAATTTTACTCCCTGTTGCTTTTACCCCCCAAAATCCAGAAATAATATATTTTTGTGTTTGATTTCTTTCTTTCTTTTGGGCGTATAACTGCCACACAAAATGCCAGTTTATGGTATTTTTCTTTTGGTTTTGTTGTAGCAATGGTTACATTTAACAATTTAGATCACCAATGACAGAGTAAACACAAATTCATACCAAAAATATTATGCTGATACTAATATTTTCACTTTATCCCTGCCACTATTCCAAACTTTATCTTTGTTTACCATTTTGAAGCAGAAGCAAAACCTCCGCCCCAGAGGACTTTCCCTGTTATTTATAGCTGTAGACACATCCACAGTTGCTGCACAGTTGTCATTTAGTGCAATGGTTTTGTGTGTTTAGTCATCTTTCTAAATTAGCTCTCTCTCTTCTCCCTTATTCTCAGCCCTGGGACAGATCATGCTGTATGTGGATGGGATGAATGGTGTCATTGGTCACACAGAGACAATTCAGTGGCTCTACACGCTGGTTGGCTCTAAGGTAGAGCACTGTGCAGATACAAACCTCACACAAACCACACAGGGTATTTTAAGTCACTTTGTGCATTTCTCCCTCAGTTCCGTTTAGTGGTGAAGACAGCCCTGAAGTTGTTACTGGTGTTTGTGGAGTACTCAGAGTCCAACGCCCCACTGCTCATAGAAGCCATTACCTCTATGGACATTCAGAGAGGTACAGAAATGCACTGTGCCCCATGGAATGTGGTGGCAAACTATGTGTAATTGTCGAAAACCAGAACAATTTTGTATTATTTATTTTAACTAAATTGAATGTATTTATTTATATATAGGAAGTAAACCGTGGTCAAATTGTATGGAGATTTTGCATGAAAAAGATGGTGTGGACACAGAGCTACTAGTGTATGCCATGAGTCTTATAAACAAGGTATGAATATATCACTTCAATAATACAGCAGTCATGTCAACATGATTTCTAATATTCTGTGCTTTCCTTCAGACTCTCGCAGCATTGCCGGATCAGGACTCGTTCTATGACATGGTGGATAGTTTGGAGGAGCAGGGAATGGAAACTGTATCCCAGAGGCACTTGGGGCGCAAAGGCACCGACCTGGACTTAGTGGAGCAGCTCAACATCTATGAGGTTGAAAAAGGTTTTTTGGATAAAATTTTACTCTATCTCATTCTTAGACTGATGTTGTGGTCTTCTGTAACCAGATGACTCTACGTCATGAGGACGGGGACGATGCCCAGCCTCCTCCTTCAGGACGGCGGGACAGACGAAGACCCAGTTTGGAGGTGGGAGAGAAGAGGCCTGGTTTACAGAGACGTAAGAGTCGGAGAGCGTCTCTGAACCGCTCTGGACACGCCTCCCCCTGCAGCCCCGCCTCCCCCCAGAGAGCCGGCCTTCCTCCCCTCAGTGGACACAGGACAGAGGACAAGAGTGACAGGTGAGACAGGGACATATTACAATTGTAAAATTATAAGTGTTTCCAGAACTTTGACTGTTCTGTACTTGAACTCTGCACCAGAGCGCTGTCAGGTTGTCTCCCGTCTATGTAAGTCCATGAAATGTGACCCAGAAAAGGTCTTGCCCTGACCTTTGTGCACTTCAATGCAGTCAGTCACAACCACTGCCCTCCCCTCTGTGATATAACATGGGACATTAAGCACTGGTTTCCCTTTGAACACAAACTAAAACATTTACAGTTCTGTTTTTACCCTTATGCAAGCAAGCATATTATAGAACAGAGCAGGCTTTTTCATTGCTGTGCACCTCCACACATCTGGCTACTCTGGAAAAGTGTTCTAACTATATTAAATTTCAAGTTTTTATTTACTCACCTCAAGGTAGGTATTTACATAAATAATGCACAACAAAAATTGCTCTTTGCTGCTGTGGGAGGACGCTTTTACCACATGCTTGTTATAGACTTCAAAGACACTGATAAAAAGAAAAAGCGAGTTTCAGGGGACAGAAGGTGCAGAAAACCAAAACTCTTTCTAAATTCTAATTTCTCTTCTGTGTGTGCTGTGCATTATAAGACCCAGGCATGAGACCCAGAATTTGTTCATTTATGCTTTACTAATTTCACTGCTTTCCATCTTCAGTCCTTTTACATCTTCATGTTTTCACTTTTCCATGTTTGTTATGTTTCACAACTTCTTTTCTTGAAATCACCTTTGTTGGTGCATCTATCTTCTACTGTCCCTTCCTGTGCGTCTTCAGAGAAGAGGAAGGTGAGGATGATGAGGAAGAGGAGTCTGCGGTCACTGAGTCAGACTCAGATGAGCAGGGAGAGGCTCAAACAGTGTTTAGTGAGACCTCACTCAGGTATAGGAAGTAATAAGTATACTTAAACAGAACTAGTACTCTGTAAACTCTAGCTGTATGAAGTAACAACCATAGTTGCCACTTACTAACTTTAAATTATTCAGGTTTAACAAAGACTAAGGCACAGAATATTATTAGAAAAACATTCTTTGCACTGTCTAGCTTAGTCAACTGACACTATATAAATCAGTGCAGTGTTTAGCATCAACTACAGATCTAGTAACAAACTAAAGAATATTATAATTGATTTTGATCATTTTTTTCTTCTGTATGCTGCATGCTTTTCCCCCCAGCTCGAGCAGACGTATTCCATCTATAGTCCATAAAACAACTTTTCAGTCCATCTCCATCACATCAACCAGGAGGGACTGTATAAAAGAGGAAGTACAAAGAAGCCCTAATGAACCAGAATCATCACCAACTGCGTCTCCTCCCAGCTCTCCCTCTGTCACCAAGTGCCCTGTAAGCCCACCACCTCAGCCATCTATACTGGCCACACTGCTGGCCCGCAAGAAGTCTACAGTGACTGTTCCGGCCACTAAGGAGGTCAGCCCACCGCAAAGAGGCACCAACCGGCCATCTCCTGACCGCCTCCTATATACTCCCCACTCACCCTTTCACCTCTTTTCTTACGACCTTGATGAAGAGCCATCACCAGGCAAACCTAAACAAGAGTCACCCAAAACTACACCTCCCAGGTCAGATGGACTCCCTGAATTCCTTCTCTCAAAAGGATTCCTCGCTTTAACATCACTTTTTTCTTTTTGATTTACTTTCTCTCTGCGCACCATGTTGGATTCATTTACACCACTTTCTAAAGTTTCACCGTTTCTTTCACTTTTTCGTTTTCAATTTTACCTTGAGTGCTCTTTCCTTTCACTTTAAAGCGCACTTTTGTTTCTCCCATGTGCAATATTCTGTGCCTTTAGAATCTACATGTAACAGAACTTTCATTCTTTACAACTCTTACATCCTTTTTTTCTCTGCTCTGCAAAAGCAATTCTACTATTCCTGTAAAACTGGGAACATTTAACCACATTCATTTATTCCTTTTAATGTCATTAGAGCTTCTTGATCTGTAGCATTGTTATATTTGAGAAAACATTATGAATATTTTACTAGGTTTCCAACTCATCACTTCAAGTAAAAACATATAACATACAACATAATAACATATAAACATATCATTCTCCACTGGTCGCCAAAAAAAAAAAATCTTCAAAGCATATTTTCATCCTCACAGTGTATGATAACACATTTACTAGGAAATGTCTACCAACATTTAGAAATAAACACCCCTCCTGTTGCTAATTAGGGGGACTCTTGTGTTACACCAACAGCGTTCCTCTTACGTAACACTGTATCACTGCCCACCTCGCCAGAGCACTGTTTTAGGTCAGTGGTCACTCACTGTCACCTATTTCTCTCTTTTTCAGGAATAGTGGTTTTACGTCTTACCCCTCTGCAAATACCCCACCTACACCCACAAGGTCAGTCAAAGCAAGTCAACAAACTATATACAAAATAAATACATTATTTTATTCACCAAAATCATACCAGCTCCAATTATGAAATCAACACGCAGCCTTAGAACAGACCCTCAGCCTAAACGTGTCCCCCTATTTTCCAGATAGGAGGAAGGGTTCCCGAATTACAGCTCCTTCATATGCTGCTTCTGTTTTATGGGGTCAAAAGTGGGGCATTCAGGGAAAAAAAGCTCAAGAACTCTGTCAGACACCTTCTTAGCAGGTCTGACTCCGAAGGCCTGACACAGCACTACTAAGATTGAAACACAATTCTGGGTGATTTGCCTACGAATGATTTTTCACGAAGTATTAAAATCATATACCGGTACATGTAAAACTGTTGCTTAAATGTGGTAAACAGAGCTCTATCCAAAGCCTGTGGGACCTGACCCTGTATATTTAAAGCCGCGGAATTAATTTTGACCCAACAAAAAAGTTGTGACGCATGGGAATAACACTTGTTTGTATTTTGTAAAGGCCGGCATTGGGGGGCCTGCTGTCATCATCGTACCGTCAGCATCAGGAGTCTCTGGCGGCGGAGAGAGAGAGGCGGCGGGTGGAAAGAGAGGAGCGTTTGCAGAGGATCGAGCGAGAGGAGAGGAACAAGCACAGGTGACTTGTATTAATAGCTTCATGGTGCAATAAATTTTACAAAGGCCAACACACAAGTATGTGCCCTAATGTCCAGAGTATTGCACAACACGTGTCATTCTGTCAAGTCAATAAAAACCTTCTTTATTTATATTAGGATTTCATTATTGTTTTAAGAATGTGTCTGTTTTTGTGTTTTGTCCAGCCGCGACTATGTGGATAAAATGGAAGAGGCCCGGCTTGCACGAGAGGAGAGGTGAGTGTGTGTGAACCAAATCAAAACAACACATGCATTTATATCCAGGGGGAGTACATTTCACTGCCAGGTTTAGGAACCAGTGTAATAGGCTAATTGTTTTCAGGTTAAAAAGGGTCCCACTGCTGCCAGACTGAGAGGATACTGAACTCACTATATTTGTTCTCTTCTGAGCTCTCCTCTCCAAGGATCTGCCAAAGCCTTGTTTATATTCAGGGTTTAAATCAGAATTGGTCAGGCTTTTTACACTCAATTCATGTGCAAATAGATCCAAGCAGTACAGTTTTGCATGGGAAAATACTTCTTTTATTTCCTATACATTTAACAAGCATATTTTCTTATTTTAAAGGTATACTATATAACTTTTCTCACGCAGGATCAGCCATTTGCTTGTCTCCATGGATTAGCATAAAAATGAATTGGAAAATCATATTCTTACTGTAAGCAGGGTTGACTCCCCACAGATCTGTAACTTTGCATGGTGGCGTCATCTACTTTTCTTCATAGAGATAGGTATATTAAGTGCCATTATGCCGTTTTATGCACCAGAAAAAGTTGCAGAGAGCATTTTGAAACATATAATACATTCTAACAAGCTAATATCATTCAGTCTTCATTAAAGTTACCCCAAGGAAATTCACATCTACTTTTAGGTATACCATAGCCAATGAGGTCATAGAAATGCTACTCACAAAAACAATTATGTGAACCCCTATACTTTATTACGTTTTTTTATTGGACACATTGGCTTTAATTTATATAGAATGACTATAAAATCAACACAATGCCCCCAAACCAAACTCACATAAGCAGAGAGTATCCAGTTTCTCGGGTCTCTGAAGTGGTCTAGTGCTAATGACCTCAGAACAGAAGCACCACACATTTAAGGCTGGATGAGGAAGAGGAGGGGTTTAAGAAAATACAGCCAGAGGGTCGACTTAGTGCTTACAATCCTGGCAAAGTTCAATGTAGGCAGTTTAAATGCATTTGGTGAATCAAGACAGACAGGACAGCAGAAAAGGATAGAAGAGAAAACAAGTAAGGAGAGCTAATATGGGAGCATCTTAAGCTCTTCTTTCCTTTCAGCTCAGACTTCAGTGGCAGTATTTTTTTCTGCATCGCTAAAAAAATGTAAATTTTTTTCTGTTATTTTGTTCAAACTCAGGTACAAAAACGTGGAGCGGCTTGCAGCTGAGGAGTTTGAGAGGGAGCATGTTAAGCCATCAAGAACTCGTCCTAATTTTGACCTGACCTTTGAACCTTCGGAGGCCTGGCCCGCGTCATCGCGCAGCAGCACCCCGTCCTCCTTCACCTCCCAGGACGATGGAGATGCAGACAATGAGACAGAAGGACCTGCCCCCTACACACCACTTGAAGACACTGGTAAGATACTCACACCACTACTGCCATCAATATTTCTCTCTGCTCTCATAATGTTCTTGATGGATAGTACTACGCACAGCATGGTTTTCAATCCATGGCAATGGCCCTCCGTTGTCATAGCAAATAAGCATCTTAAATCAGACTATTGTAAGTTTTGAATGGAAAAAGTGCTCACAATCAAATCAGGAAGGAATCACTAGTCTGAAACTCATGAATAAAGAAAGTTTTCAGAAAGTTTTACCATCTATGTGCTCAACTGTCCTAATTTGTGGGTTTTGTTTCTTGACATCAAATGTCTATAGTACAGAAAGTATCAACTCATGTCATACAAGATTTGTAATCAAGAAGCTTTCCATTTTTTTTCCAGTTTGTAGCTTGAAAAACATTCAACTTCAAATTCAAACATGAGGTCATCAGATATTCAGCAATAGGAAAATAAAATTGTGAAAAATATAAATGGGAGGGGCCCTCTGTAGACCTCTCCACCAATCGTCGATGTGGGTGAAAGGGTCAAGTGTGAGATTTGAAAGAGCTTTTAAGAAGCGATGCCAAACAACTTGCGTAAGTAAACAGCCTTGTATTGGAGCTGAGCGCATGTGGAGCCCTGAGCTGAGGTACTGCAGCTCAAACAGGCCAGTGTGCAGGGGCCACAGTGTCATGTTATTTTAACCTCGCCTGCATCACTACACAGACTGTACTGCAACTCACCTGTGTGTACCGTGTACCCCTCACATAAACAGGAACTTAATTCTTCATTTCCTGTTCATTTCCTGCTAGTGACAACCCACCTTTCTATGTCTGTAGCATTGTTGATTTTAGTATGTGTTTTTGTTTTTCGTCATGTGTGAGTATTGATAAGACATGAACATACAGAAGCACCATTTAAATTAAAAACACTTTAAAATACTTTGACCTTTGCGCAAGTGACATATCTATCTGTGCATCATGCCGCAGCAACTAGCAGGGTTCAACTCTTGGGCGACACTGGGCCTTTTTGTGTGGAATTTGCATGTTCTCCCCATGTCTCCATTGAGATTCCAAAAATCAAGGGGACTATCCTGGTTAAATAAATAAGTTTTTACCTGTTCACTGTTTTATGTTGTGTATTCAGTATATCGTACCTGTAGTTGTTTTTAACTAAATCCTGTCTGTGTTGAAGGTGAGGCCGATGACTCCAGTGCCAGTGTAGAAGCAGAGGAAAAGGAAGCCGAGGCCCCAGCTGAAGAAGAGGAGGAGCAGAAAGGAGAGGAGGAGGACATACAGGAGGAGGAAGAGGAGCAGATCGATGTGCAGCCAGAACCTGAACAAGACGAGGTAGACCAGGAAGAGGCCATAGAAGAAGAGAAAGAGGAGGAAGAAGAAGCAGTGAAGGAGGAGTGTGAGTCTGAGCCGCAGCCAGAAACACAGGTTCCAGAGGAGGACACCGGGATCCTCAGCGACAAAGAGCGACAAAATGAAGAAGTGAACGAGAAAGACAACTGCTCTGCGTCCAGCATCTCCTCTGCCAGCAGTACTTTGGAGAGAGAGGAGCGGACAAGCAATGACGATGGTTGGTGCTCAAAAAAATCATGCCATTGCCATTCTGTATGCTTATTTTTTTTTCTTTTTTAGGCTTCAAAGAGCCAGAAGTAAAGGAACCTTGCACCAAGCTTCTCGACAGCAAACTCTTCATGCTGGATATGCTTTACTCTCACAACAAAAAGCCCAGTGATGAAGATGAGGAAGAGGAGTTGGGACGAGAAAAAGGAGAAGAGGAGGATAAGGATAGCCATGGGGACATGGACAGTCAGATAGAAGAAACTCAGGACAGTGACAACAGACTAGAACAATCTGAGCGCGGCAGCATTCGGGCGTTTGCAGAGCGTTTCGGGGACTTAGTAAAAGACTTGGGTTCACCTCACGTGCTACGAGAGGCAATAAATGAACCACCTCCCCCTCCTCCACCCCCACCCAAAAAGGAATCAGACACTATATGGGACCAACTGCTGGCCAGCCCCCGAGAGCTGCGCATCAGAGACATCAACTTCACCGACCTGACGGAGGATGATGATAAGAATGTTCTGGACGCTGCGTTGATGGGCGGCTGTGGAGACATGCCCCCTCCACCTCCTCCTCCACCCTTCATTCTACGCTTCCCTCCACCTCCGCCCATATTGGGCTGTGGTCCGCCGCCCCCTCCTCTGCTGGGGATCATGAGGCCTCCCCCTCCTCCCATGTTCAGTGTCCCAGCTGCCCCAACTCCAGAACAACCCCTCTTCAACAAGAAGAAGAAAACCATCAGGCTCTTCTGGAGTGAGGTGAGCAGCATAAACACCGTAAATTGTTAGATGCGTTGTTACTTGATATGCAATGTTTAACTGGAATCTACAAGTAATAATTGTTAATGATTTTAATAATTGTTCATCTGGACTATATAGACTCCAAAACATTGGCCAAAATATGCTCTATAACAAAGACAAACAAAAAATCATAACAAATGTAATACATTAGATTTTATTTGTAATTTAGAAATCTCCATCATATTTCAGGCTATTAGGTTAAAATTAATTTTAAAATCTCAATGTTTAGTATAATCAGTCATTAATGATGATAAGATAAGATAAGATAAGATAAGATATCCTTTATTTGTCTCACAATGGGGAAATTTCAGTGTTGCAACGCACAGTAAAGAGAACAGCAAGAAACAATAGCAGCAATAGAAGTACAGTTAAGTTAAAAATAGACAAACACTATAGAGATCTATAAAGATAAGGATTATAAAACTGGACTAATCAAAAATTATGATGTATATAAACCTAATTCAGTTCATTACTGTGCTGTTCAGGTGCATCCGAATGACTCTCACTATAGCCACAAATGGAGAGGGGACTCCTTCTGGTCCAAGCTGGATAATGTAAAAGTGGACACCGGTAAACTGGAACATCTATTTGAGTCCAAGTCTAAGGAAATGGCAGTAACAAAAGTAAGTTACTGAAAAAACAGTTTATGCTTTGCTCAGAACAAAATAGCAATACATTTTATGTGTCTTTGTTTTATAGAAAACTGCAGCTGATGGAAAACGAACAGAAATAATTGTACTGGACTCAAAAAGAAGTAACGCCATCAACATTGGCCTCACAGTTTTACCTCCACCTCGGACAATCAAAACAGCCATACTTAACTTTGACGAATATGCACTTAACAAAGAAGGCATAGAGGTAACTGAAACCCCAACTTGTTATTTGTTATTTAATAGTTCCCTGCATTAATCCTTGCTTACTCCTGGCAGAAAATCCTAACGATGATCCCCACTGAGGAGGAGAAGCAGAGGATCCAGGAGGCCCAGCTGGCAAATCCGGATCTGCCTTTGGGTTCAGCTGAGCAGTTCCTCCTCACCTTGTCATCTATTAGTGAACTCTCTGCCAGGCTCCAGCTCTGGGCCTTTAAAATGGACTACGAAGCAACAGAGAAGGTTGGTGAAAACACACAGAGATTTAGAATACACCATAAATGTTCAATATTTAAAGGTGCCCTATGTAACTTTTCTGAAGGACAGTGCGCTGCTTGTCACCACCTTAGCATTCAACTTTTTCATCTTGCATTTATTTAATGCAGGTGTTTGTATTACTCATTCATATCTAACCTGTTGTATCACTTACTTATTCCCATAAAGATAAATACATGTTATGTCATAAGGTGGAACATCTCAGGCAAAGCAAGTACATCTCCCTGGAGACATGCAGGTGGCAGACCCCTCTCCAGAAAAGTTACATATTGCACCTTCAAAGTTTTACCAAGACATTTTGCTTGTAAACATAATGATGGTGTATTAAAATGTCCTTTCAAGCAAGTGTTCCATGCAAAGTTAAACCGCAGCTGGACATTAAAACCACCTGTTACGTAGTATGTAATATAACACATATGCAGAGCATGTGTGCATTTGTATGAGGTGTGTAATGTCCATGAATCAACATGACCGCACAGAAAACAAACAAAACATCTTCATGGTTACCTCATAACATCATAACCTTATGTGCCTGTTTGTTCACAGCACCTCTTTTCTGGTACCACATTTTGTACTGCATGCAATGAGGGTACGAGCTCAAAGTCAGAACAAGAGTGAAAAATGTACCACCTGTCCATCTGTTGTAATGTCGATTTTATAGTTTTCTTCTGGGAGTAATTGTCTTTAATCCCTCCACTTTAAATAGTTGTGGTTTTAGATGCTTTATTTACAGAAATTAGTATAATCGAAATATCAAAATGAGAAAGGTTATTGCCATCAATGAATCAAATGGAATCACTACTACTTCAACTAATGATGACCAAAGTAGCCATTGTTTTTCCAGGTCTCAAACATAATAATTTGTATTGAAGGGAAATCTGCACCTGCTCTGAATCACTGCTGGCTGGGTCATGAGTTGGGCGTGTGTATAGACTAGGTTAATGAGGGGTGTGCATTTCTTAATCCCAGGAAGTAGCTGAACCACTACAGGATCTAAAAGAAGGAATGGAGCAGCTGGAGAAAAACAAAACTCTACGGTGCATCCTCTCCACCTTGCTTTCAATTGGAAACTTCCTGAATGGGAGCAATGTAAGTCACACAAACACTTTCATTATGTCCTTAGAAATAGACCTTTGTTCCATTTAACAATCTGATGAACATAACCTAAGTCCCAAACAGTACATTGGTTCATTAACCACACAATGGTGCATTTTTGTGGCTAGTAAAAATAACAACACAAGAGAAATTCAGTCATCAAAAGCATGTGTCAGTTAATCAGTTTTAGTAATTAGGATTTTGAAAACATTTCTTGATCAAAAACGGTGTGCTCATGTTGATAGGCTAAAGGTTTTGAGCTGGCATACTTGGAGAAGGTACCTGAAGTAAAGGACACAGTTCACAAACAGTCATTGCTGCATCACGCCTGCTCCATTGTGGTGGAGAACTTCCCTCAAAGCACAGACCTCTACTCTGAGATTGGCGCCATCACAAGGACAGCAAAAGTACTACACATGAAACTAATTACAGGTCTGTTTATGGTATGACAGTCTTGACTTACTTTGTCATGGTTTGTGTCAGGTGGATTTTGATCAGCTGCAGGAGAATCTGTACCAAATGGAGCGACGTTGCAAAGCCTCATGGGACCATCTGAAGGTGATAGCCAAGCATGAAATGAAGCCTCAGCTCAAACAAAAGATGTCTGACTTCCTAAAAGACTGTGCAGAGAGAATAATTATCCTCAAGATAGTTCATCGCAGAATTATCAACAGGTATGGCAATAAACTTATTTATCTCCATGGCGAAAAGCAAATGGCAGCACCACGTGCTAAATTACTGGTCAGATCTTTAGAGAGATTATCTCACACATTATATTTACTTTATTCATCCCCTAAGGAGGGACACTTCAAGCAATGCTTTAAAGTAATTTTATTTTCTGATAAATACAGCTGTAATTGAATAAATATAAGATAGATATGCCATATTGTGGAACATTCCAGTCAGAGGAATTACATCTCTATGATGACAAGCAGTTGGCAGACCCAGCAGAAAAGTTACATAGTGCACCTTTAAGTACTTCCTATTGTTTCACATAATCTCTTTTGATTATATTTTTTTCCATTTCTGTAGGTTCCATTCATTCCTGCTGTACCTTGGACAGCCTGCTTACAGTGTTAGAGAAATCAGTGTTCATAGGTTTAGTAAAATATTGAGTGAGTTTGCACTAGAATATCGAACAACCAGAGAGCGTGTGTTACAACAGAAGCAGAAAAGAGCAGACCACCGCGAGCGCAACAAAACCAGAGGGAAGATGATCATGGACGTCAATGCTCCTGTGAGTGTCACACATCCCCAATGTTTTAAATATGACCCTTTTAATTTGGCTCTACCTTTTTCATTTTCACTGCAACTCCACCTGGGCCCTTCCTTCCATTTCCATTTCCGTTTCCACTATTTCTTCCCTGTAGTCTGAGGATGAAGAGGAGACTGAGGTATCACCATGTGTTCTGCCCTCTTGCATGATTACCTTCTGCATGAGACACTTTTTCATTATCTTTAAACACCATTATTCAAAGCTGAACTGACTGGATCTTAAGCTTTTGCTGTGTCTTGTGTGAATCGTAGAATCATATCCACATAGGGATGGGTTATCAGGATTTTTAATATTATATTTCTTTTACATTGTATTTAATTACATTGAATGGCATTGAATGGCTTTTATATACATTTCCTGAACATAATCAAGACCTTTAATCTATATCACATAACTCCAAAATCTGAACTGCTTCAAATCTTGACAGAAGATTAGCTGAAGACCTCTTATTTAAACAGATCCCAGATTAAAATTGACCACTAGAAATGAGGACCGCTCAATTTATTTCCCAGCCCTACTTCCACATGCATTATGTGTTTATAAATTGTATGTTTCTGCGTTTAGTGTGGTCGGCACAGCTCAAGCACCAGTACCAGTAACAGTGGTCCAACCCTCAGTCAGGACAGTGAACAGCCTCAAGGCCTGGGCCACGCTGAAGAAGCTGCCGAGCATGAGCACATGAAGGCCGTCCTTAGAAACAGTCTTAGTGGAGGAGACAAGGAGGGGAGTGGAGTACCAGGATTACGGACACGCACACGCTCTCGACCAGGGCGCGGAGGTAAGAGGGACACAACACTAAAAGAACATAGTGAAGATGTTTTTCATTTCCTTTCACTTCCATTGAATCTGTAAGCATTGCCTGCAGATAGATTATGTTTGAGTTGCATGTACATTGTCTTGGAACAAATCTTAACAGATTACATTAGTACTGTAAAAGAAATACGATCTGTAGTGTCTTATATTGTGGTGCACACTCAAGGCTAGAAGCACTTGAGTTCAATTCCCTGACCAGGGCTTCCAATGTGAGTTTGTGTATTCTTGTAGAGTTCTTCCAGGTTCAGAAATTTACAGATACAGATGGCAGCTCTAAAATGTATTGTCATGTATGTTTTTATCTTTGCTAAATTACATTAAATGTATATGTTTATTTTATATGTTATTGCATTTCACAGTGCTAAATATAAATTTGGTGAATAATATTTCATGCTTTGCTCAGGTCGCACCATGCAGGCACGGACTCCTGCCATTGAAGATGCACAGATCACAGGAGAAGATGCCGCTGATGAAATCATGGAGCGCATAGTGAGGTCTGCCACACAAGGTCCCTCTTCACGAGCCCAGCCCAGAGAGAGGAGGAGGTCCAGGGCCAACCGCAAATCTCGTAAGGCCCCCTCACTTAATAGTGCATTAAAATATAAAGGCATATACAGTTATGTAAAAGTGCATGTGTTCTCATTTCAGTGCGACGGACACTGAAAAGTGGTTTGACTCCAGAAGAAGCCCTAGCTTTAGGATTAGTCGATTCTCCTGAACCACCGATTTGATCAGTTGCCCCTCATCCTGTTAGGGTGGATGCTTCTCTGCTGGTGTTTGTCTGCACACATCTCTGTCAGCTGCTAGTCTTCACAGACTCTAATGCGACTCTTAGTGGTGCAAATATAATTGTAATAAATTGAAAACTGTTACACTTGATATTCCAAATGTCTGGAGTACAGAAATATTGAAATATTGATAAAAACTTTTTCCTCATAAATTATATCATTACAGTATTTATAATGCTGTTTTTTATTTTAAGCTGTGAATTTGCATTACATAAATTACAGGTTATTTCAAGCTATATCAACAAATTTCAAAGTCTTTAGAATTGAGTTTTTCAAAAGAAAGTGATGGTTTTCAGCTAAAGTGCCTTTGCGTCAGTATATTGTTCTCTTGCTCATCTCAATATGCTTCATTCACCTTCCATCACGCCAGAATCCACCCTTCTATGTCCTCTGCTTTTGGTCAGTATATTTGTTGTCATTGTGTGATAGACAATGGTTACTTGCCTAATTGTTCTCAGTATTTATTAGAAGATAGTCTTTTTGTATTCAGATGTGTGGATAATTGCACCTTACTCTCATTCTTGACTTACACACAGTGAGAGGTAGAATGAACTCAAAGACAAAATATGTTTTACATGAATTGTAAAGTGTAAAAAGTTTAAGACTTCAACTGTTTGAAGTTTAAAGTTTGAAGGACAACCGGAGATCTGCAACATTGTGTAAATGTCCGCGATAGCTGCAAATATCTGTATCACACAGCATGTTTAGAATGTTCAGGTTGTGTATTTTTTTTTTTGTAATTTCTGTAGAAATTTGTATTATAGCCTGGTGGTCACGCTATTCTGTGAATTGTATTTAAAATGAAATACATTTGCTTAAATTAGAGTTTTTAATATTTTTGCTCCAAGGACACAGCTGGATTTGTACTGAACATAGTCACTTTATACTTTGTATGGACTTGAACAGATTTTGGGACATTTTGGATCACGTCATACAGAGCAGTGTGTGCTCAATGTGCAGCCTGTTGCATACACTCGCAGTGTATACACTTTCTGCAATAAAAAACGTAAATATAAAATACACTGGTATTTTAGTTTTTTACTTGAATACACCGTTAAATATGAACATTTCAATTTCAGACTGTTTTGTGTGCACGAGTAGGAGTGGCCACAGAGAGATTAAAGGAATAAACAGAGCCACTTCTGACTTGTACTGGAACCAGGCTGATTCAAGTTGTAGTGCAGTTTGCTGTTATTCTACTGCTTTTAGAAAGTGGTTACTTTGTCCATGGCCAAAAGAATGAGACTTCTGTGGGTGTCCGGCTCTGCTCCCTGCTGGAGGATCATGATCGCTCTAGAGGAGAAGAGGCTGAAGAGCTACAACCAAAAACTGCTCTCCTTTGAGAAGATGGAGCCCAAGTCACAATCTGCTGTCACATACGAAAGGAGAGAGTCATGATGTGCTGGAGGTCAACCCAAGAGTGCCTTTTATCAACCACATTGTTTTTTTTTTTTCAGATGCAAATTACTACCAACTTACCTTCATAATTCTGTAAACCATGCCCAAAGGAGGCCATAGATCATAGACATAGACATAGATCAGACATAGATCATAAAAAAAATTTGGAAAATGAAATAATTATTGGCTTATTGTAGTTCCCTGTCCGCTAGAGGTCGACAACGCCTCCCGGAAGTCTTGAGTTTATAAAACCACCTGATGAAGAAGCAGACCGTACGCTAGCTGTAGCCCGCTACACCACCTGACTCAGCTGCAGACCTGTTGTTTCGACTCCACCGTCTGTAAAACCGTGCAAAACCCGTGCAAAAGTAAAACCATGGCTAAAGACATGACTCTGTACTGGGGCTCCGGCTCTGCTCCCTGCTGGAGGATCATGATCGCTCTGGAGGAGAAGGGTCTGCAGGGCTACAACCAAAAACTGCTCTCCTTTGAGAAGATGGAGCACAAGTCTCAAGAAGTCTTGAACTTAAATCCTAGAGGACAGGTAGGCATATAGGTTAAAGAGATTAACCTAGTGTTTAAAAAGAATTACTATTGCAATGTTAATGTTTACGGCCTATTATATATTAAGGTTGAAGAGTGCCCTTTGGAAAATGACAAAGTTCTCCTTTATATCATTAAATAAGCAAGAAGGCGTATCTGTTTTATTGCATCGTGTTTTTTATTGTTTAAGTTAAAATATGCAAATGTTATATTGAGTGCTCTGTATTTAATTTCAGCAAAAGTAGGTTGAACATTTTATCACTGCACGGTGTTTTTTCCTTAGCTTCCAACTTTCAAACATGGGGACAACATTGTGAACGAATCATATGCAGCTTGCTTATACCTTGAGGTAACAGGTAAACTTGTAATAATCTGTGTGTTGTTAATTACTAGGCACTACTAATGTAATGTTTTGTTATTGCAGGACCAGTTCAAGTCCCAGGGGAATAAGCTGGTCCCAGACACCTCTGCTGAGTTGGCCCTAATGTACCAGCGCATGTTTGAGGGTCTAAACCTTAATGAGAAAATCAGTAAGACTTGTTATTATGTCACAACATTTGGCAATGACATAATAACAACTATTATTTGTTTCTAAGAAAGATAAATCTTCGTTATCCAGGTGTTATTAAAACGTATCCAACACTGCCCCCTCCTGTTAGTACATAAGGCCGCACATGTATCTGACCACTGTCTAACAACCAATCGGATCACTAATATAGGGACACTCATATTTTGTGTACATAGGCCTACAATTGTGCATTTTTTCTCCAGATGCGGTGATATATTACGAGTACTATGTTCCTGAATCAGAGAGGCTCGATTCTGTGCTGAGGAAACGCAAAGATGAACTGGCCGTTGAACTTAAGCTGTGGGAGGGCTATTTGGAGAAGGTTCGTATTGATCCCCAGACATTAAATGCTCGCCTCACACCTGCTGATCTGTTTACACCTGTATTTTTTCCTTTGTTTCAGTTGGGCTCAGGTTCTTGCTTGGCTGGTCAACAATTCTCTCTGGCTGATGTGACTGTCTTCCCAGCTATAGCTAACCTCTTTAGATATGGGTAAATATTTTTTAAAAAAATTAATAATTACATATTGGCTACTTAAAATTAGAGTGTTGTTTTTTTTTTTGGCTTGACTTTCTTAGGTTATTGGCTGATCATTATCCCAAACTGGCACAATATCATACTCTGCTAAAGGAGCGGCCCAGTATTAAAGCCACCTGGCCCCCACACTGGCTGGAGAACCCAAAAGGGCAAGACACACTCAAAGATGTCTAGAAGTCAAGAGGAAGGAAGCAAGCAAGCATCTCTAATGGAAAGTAAAGAATGTGGTCCTATGAACATTGTGTAATTTTACAATACAATAATAATGTATTCTGTACTGTTAAACAATGCTTTACCACATAATTTAGAGTTTATATTTCAAGCATTTGCACTATTGATATTATTCCACTAGTATAGAAGAGACTGCCCTTCTCTCTGTTTCAAGCTCACCACTTCAAATCAAAACTGTTAAAAGCACTTATGTATGGCCTTGTAACTTATGATTTCATTGTACAGAAATATAGCCAAGCTTTGCAAAATATATCCTCAGATTTTTCTTGGTTTTTTTTTCACTTTTTCTAAACATTTTAAAATAAAATGGCAACATGAATGCTGTTTTAGTAAAGGACACTAAGACATTTATTATTGTGCAACTCATTACAGTACAAGTAGAAAGTACAGTGAACCAAGGTTCAAAGGTAATGGGGAAAACTTTCCAGTCTATGACATAGCAGCATATTATGGCACTCCTTGGAGTATAATGATTACTAGTAATTTCCTCATTCAACTAGACAGTCAAATGAAAGTGGTTCTAACAAGACTTGTGTGATTGTTTTTTAAGTTTAAGGTACATTTACATTGTATCCTAATATCTAACGTCAATACCAAGATTGTTCCTTAAAGCTAGTACAGGCACATTACGTATTCACATTGCACAGCATCAGCCTTGGGGCTCTCCATTGAGTCTCTCCTCTAGCAGAGGTCATTCCTGCACCACTCTGGCTGTACAAGTCTTCTGCTTAAAGCACTCCCCGTGTGATTGGCTGGATCTCAGGTGGCATAAAGGTAGTAGAGTTAGCACAGGCACATTCACTGATTTAGTGGCAAGCTCCACCAGTGGTTCTCTGAACAGCAGGAGCGGTATGTAGTTCAATGCTGTTCTTTAAGGCAACAAATGATTTTGGACAAAAAGTTTGATCCCTGAGAGCTGGGTGAGGTCAGGGCTATGTGCTGTCCCACGCAAGCCTTTAGTCCGCTGGGTGCTCTGGACATGAACGATTCACCTCAAACCATTCATCTATGCACCTGTGATGAAAGCAAAACTTAGACATGTGTAAACATCATAACTTTAAGACTTTGTCAATTTACCCTTTATGGTAGATGCAGAGGCAGGGCAGCCGAGCGATTGTGTCCCCCTGCTCCATTTCATCTAAGCATATGGCACACTCTCCCGAGTCTCTGGATAGAATGTCCTCTGCCAAACATAAATCAATTAAAATGTAACATGATATTAACCAGAAAGTAAACAATCAAAAGTTTTCATTACAAAAGAACGATCCTATACGTGTTCTGATGGTGATGTAGTAGTATGGGTTCAATAAATGAAGGCTTATGTTATAGGTGTGGTAGACAATGTGCTGTATCACTCTACTTTTCATTCCATTTTCTTCACCTGTACCCATTAATCTACAAACATACACTATAAGAGTATTACAGAGTGATTTATTATGTCGAGTCTATGTACCATTTTATACAACTATTATTGTTGTCACTTCTAACACTGTCATTCGTGGTAGTACTGCTACTATAGAATCCAAATCAGTACTATAACTTTAATATCCCTAAGTGAATGTTACGAAATGCGATGTTGTCATCATCTTTCATAATATAGACAATAACATCTCCACCCAGTTCTTCCTTACTGTTGTAGGTGAGGCGGGTTTTGCTGAAACACATGAGATGCTTCTCTATCTCATCTGTGGCCATAAACTTGGAGCACACAGGGCAGTGGAAGCCTGGAGGAAGCAAACAAAGGAAGAAATAAGCTCTCAGATGCCCTAACGATACCCATAATGCTTTTATTGATATAAACATTGAGCAGTTGTGGGACACTGAGCTGGTGCCTGACCTTATGCAGGCCTAGTCTGATCCCAAACCTTGTTATTTTAACTATCTATGTAGGAGTCTGTTGTAGTCTTTATAATCAGTTGGCATTGTTAATTGCTGTAATACCGTAAAACAGTTCAGGTAATTCAAATGAATTGGCTTTGTACATGATTCAAATGTCAGTACAAACAGATTTACTGCCTGGTATTATGCATTTATTGGTACAGAACTATGACATAGGGTTTTCACCAGAAGCTTTTCATACACAATACTTGCTTTTTCTATTTATTCTGGCTTGGTTTTGGCACAGTGCCTAACTGCAATTGTAATATTTCATTTGGATAAATTTATTTAACAACAGTAAAACTGTACTGCTTATGGTCTGAAAATCTGGCTGATATTTCTACTTAAAACATATAGTAAGCCAATGAGAAATATGAAATACATAACACCTTTTACTAAAAATTGTGACAGTTTTTTCCAGTATTGTGATTCCATTTTATAATTATTTTAGAGAATCTATTTTAAAAAGCTACAAAAAGCATTGGAGAACTAGTTTAAGGTTGAAGCAAAAGTGTTTGTTTTCTAGGCACTTGGAGGCCTTGCAGCAACACGTCTCACATGCTTTTTAGTGTAATAAGAAGAGGAACCCTGAGGTAGTCTGCTGCAAGCCTGTTAGTTCTGCTCAAGAGATGCAAAACAGAGGAAGAACAGCACAACTACATTTTGAAATATTTCTTTTAATAAAATATAGCCCCAAAATGTACTCAAACAACACCTGTGTCATAAAATCATCATATTCCACAATGGTTAAGGTTTCCTGAACTTATCACTGAGTTCATTTTAAGATTTTGTGTTTTTGTGTGATCTGTGCACAGACTAGAGTACTAACACAAGGCTAGAAGGCAATAATTACAAAAAATAAATTAATTACAAACAGTCAGTTTCAACTATGTAAATAAAATTTCCACAAACAAATGCACAATTTAATGAATATACACACATCACAGCTTTTTGTTTTGCATACAAAAGTTAAAACACTACCTAACACTATTACTACAAACTGAAATGTATGTCATGTATATAATGTGCATGCCACTAATTGGCCAGGGGTTGTGAACACAGTGATTGGTTCGTGTGATCCCGGAAATAGGCCAAGTGACACATGTTGACCTTACACTCTCTGTGAATCCAGAGAGCAAAGGTTGTTAATGGGGAGAATAATTAGACTTCCTCATTTGAAAATTACAACCTATTCCTGTTAGTCATTTATACAGCTTAGAGCTCAATAACTTAATGTTTACTTTTCAATCTTTCATCTTAGCAATTGATTGTTATAATATAAAATTACAACAGCATAAAATGTGTGATTTGCCTCATGCTGAGATGCTGTCCAAATAAAAGGTCTGGGTTTGTATCTGGTGAATGCTTTTTTATGTTTTTAATTTAGTTTGGTTCTTTTTTCATTTCACACATATTTTGAACTTTGAGGCCATTTGTGTGAGCTTGCCCCTTGTCTAGTTGATAACAAAACCTGTTATGAAAGAAGCCTTGGGGTCAGATGACTTGTTTTATCAAAATCTCCCAAAGCTTGATTTTAAAAAAGTGTGTGTGTGTGTGTGTGTGTGTGTGTGTGTGTCTATCAGGCAATGTGTAACCAGCAGGAAGCTCTTATCGGCTGACCTACATAAGACACTCTTCCAGCAGACTAAGTGGGTGGAAAACAGGTCAATTTTAAACCACACAACAGAAAAGACACAACTTTGAAGTAACAGTGGACACCACCTGTAGCTGCTCACTGTAAACCACTGCACATAATACTTTATGGGAGTCATTATTAATGTTATACACTGTGTGACACACAGAAAAATAATGGGAAATTCACTATTGGGTAGCCCATGTTATTGTTAGCTTCAAGGCCATGATAATTAAAGCATTTCAATTTTTCCTCAATTAAAAAAAGCCAGGAAAACGTTCTCTTTGAACTCTTTGTCTATCAATATATTAGTTGATGTTTTTCCACAGCCTCATAGCCCATAGGGCCTCGTGAAACCGTTTCGTTACGCGCATGGGATATGATCAACATTTGATAAATAGCCTGTAGCGTTATAGAGATACAATAACACACGTATACACCTTCTATTATAACTTGGTCTTATAGTTTACTGCTTTAGTGCTCCATCGTTGGCCCCTCTTACCTCCCAGCAGGTGAGAGTTGAGTTGAGCCGGCAAAGAGCCAATGAACAGCCGGTGACCCTCGGGGGGAACCTCGTGGTCACCATCTGTGCCGTCCACACTCTGGGTGAATACGTGAGACCCTGTCCGGCCAGTCGGTATGCTGAGTCCAGAGCCCACAGGGCCTCCTCCTGTGTACCGGATCCTAGGGCCGTCCGGGCCGTTTGTGTATCTAAAACCCGCAATCCTGTCTCCGCCGTTGGAGTTTCCAGACGGAAGATCGGAGCTGGAATAAGCCCGAGTCCTGCCATCAAACACTGGGCTGCTCTGTTTGCCCCCCATGTCGGTTCACTGTGTACTCCTTTCGTTGTTCTTGACAAGATTTACACACGATTCATGATACTGACAGCCAACGCGTTGAACAACGCCAAACAAAGACGACAGCAAACAATGGAGCCAAGAAGTGTCCCAAACCTTTACAGTATCATGGTGCGCGCTGTGCGTAAAGTGCACTTTCACGGCCGCATATTAACCAAGTGGTGGTTGTTTTCTCCTTAACCAACTCTTCTTTACCGTAAGCACAGGCAGCCCATTATGAAGCTTTTGTTGAAGGCTTTTCTGAAAAATACATGCACGCTTGTCGACGCCAGGCTCGTCTGGTTCAAGTTTGTTTTTGTGGACAACTACGTCTGCCTTAGAAGAAAAAATATAAGCAAGGGTTGCTCTCCTCCCCCAGCAAGTTCCATACTACACAATAAGACAACAGAGCATTTCCCCTTCAAAGTAAAACTCCCCTGCGCACACGATTTAAGACAAATATGAAAACCCAGACTCGGTGTAGCCGAGTTTAGCTGTATAAATAGGCTACGTAAGAGCAGCGGACAGTCTATATGCTAAATGTAGGCCCACTAGCCTAGCCGCGTTATCATGAATGAATGCACTGGCTTTATGTGACTGTTATGGAGACGGTCTCAAGAGGCAGCGTTTTATTTTGAATTCCATTTCACAGATTATTTATTTGAGCTTCACGTGTCTCTTTGTGGACACGTCAGGTGGGACGTGACGTCCACTGCCAGAGGGCTGTTGTACGTGCTACAGTGTCATAAGTGTACGGGGTGATACACGAGAAACCCTCCATGTTTTGCACCGCGTGTTTCGTCAACTTTAGTCTACAAAGATGCACAACAGGATGACTTTGAAACATTCGTATGACACGTTTATTGAACAACCTCACACGCACACATCTATAATGACAAACAAAAGATTCACTGCAGTAGGAACACTGAATAAATAAGATTATAAAGACAAAACATTTACAAGCGGGGGCAACAGGCCAAACAAAAGTGCTATAAACAGCCTTAAATGTTTAGGGCTGTGTTTAAAAAGGAATCCAAGCTTTGCAGTGCATAAGTGATTTACAATAATGCATTGTGGCAATAGAGAGGGCTCATGACATGTTTCTCAACACACTAAAGGTCTACCAAACAGCCCGTATTTTAGTATTGGAGAGCGCTAACAACACAAGGTTGGATTTTAGTTGGGCCAATTTCAGGGACTCCAGCCAAATAGAGCTTTAAAGAAAAAAATAGGGCAAAGAGTGAACCACCAACCAGGAAGACTACAGTACAATAGCGCCGAGGTGTCATGTGACAGAATGAGACACCCAAACTGGGAAGCACTTCAGCTGCTGCATCGTGGGCCTTCTTGTTGTCATATAATAGTCACTGCCTAAAACATCCTCTTAACAAGATAATTTAAGTGAATTTGAAACATTAAGAGGCACACTATACTCTAGAAATGACCCATTCTACTGTTGAGCTGCACACAAAAGGAGCATATGTGTTATAACTGGGGCAGACCAGTTGCCAACAACCACCTGGGATTACATCACAACAAAACCCCCCTTTTCCTTGTTCCCTAAACGGAAAAAAAATATTATCTTGCTTGGGTGTTACTGCAGTTGAAGCCTCCAACCGTCACCTTTCCACCCATCTTCCTTCAATGTAGCCTCTGAGTCAACAGACAACCACAGAAACTAGGCTATCTCCCACACTGATCTCAAAATCCACACAGGAAAGTACGTATTGCTGTAACCATCTGACTGCCGTTCTTCATAACAAAGCCAGCTGATATAATATTGCTCTGCCGTTTAACTTTAACTACCCAGACGGTGAATGATTATGATAAAGTTGCATTATACATGGTTGCTGCTCACGTAGCCCACCTATGTGTGTGTTTGTCTAAAAAGGGGTCAACACAGAGCAACAAAGTGCGCCCATCATAGGAAGCAAAGCAGCACAGAACATTCAAGGGAGATATATTTAAGTGTGTGTCTGTGTAAGATTGTTGAATGGTAAGAATTGGGCCGATGAGCTGTTTTCCAGAGCGCGCCCTCCATTTGGAACCCCTTCACTGCTGACTGACTCCCATCTGCTGGTGGTCGGGCCCCGGTTCACCCTCCATGTCAGCGTGGTAGTGCTCAAAGCTGTCATCATCTATGTCTGGGAGACCTAAGAGCTGGTGAAGACACAGAGAATAGATTAGTGTTATCAAATAATCACTTACTGCTCAGGATAATATTTAACATGGGTTCAGAAAATCATATTAAGTAATCTGTTTTGTTTTTTTGTTTTTTGTTTTTGTTTGTTTGTCTTTTTGTCTTAACCCATAGTACCAATTTTGCTCCCATTATTTTTCTGTCCTACCATCCTAGTCCCTCGAGTAGTAGTTGTGGCTGTGCAGTTGAAAATTTTCACATTACACTCGATAATTAAGTTTACCTTTGTTGACCTTTTACTTTTTCTTTTATTCTTGCATAACTATTTTATTTGGAAAAAGTATGTGAGTGCCTTTTCCACTTGTGTATACTTGTGTACACTTGTAATATTATAATAATAGGTTAAACAGTGATCAAACCACCAGTACCCCAGTATACACAAGTCTATAGCAAATGCCTAACTGATTACTGAATCAGAACATTCTGCAGCACCTGCCTGAGGACACAGTGTGTCTGTGATAACATGGCACTAGACAGAGCAGAGGTCACTGTTCTGTTTCAGATTTAATCACCTAATTTGAGTGTGTGAGAATGGCTGATATTGTGTCTTACTTACAGGCCTAAATGACATGAAGACCTTCTCCAGCACCTCAGGCAGGGTCTTCTTCCCACAGGACGAGATGTAGTCCTGCGCCATCTGCAGGAAGGGCAGACAGTCCTCGCTCTCACTCCACACATGCTGCAGGGAGACACGTACAAGGTAAACAGAGAATCCACTTCCAAAACATGTTTGGACTTTGTCTGTATGGATCTGTCACACATTAAAAAGATGCATAATTTAACTTTGTGGCTTAGCACCCACCACCTGCTTGTCTCCATGGAGATGTAATTGGTTTTTTTACCTGGAATATTCCACAATATGGCATTAAACTTCAGTTCAGTTGGCACCACCAGGCCAAGTTGCAAATCTTTTTTGGATGCAGGTTTTAGAAACAAAACTGCTGTGGGAAATTCCATGCAACAACATATCCATGGAGACAAGCAAATAACAGACCCCACCAGAAAAGTTGCATAATGCACTTTTAACTTTTCCATTATGTATCGTATCACTCTTAAGTTGTATAGTTTCTCACATTGCTGTCTAATTGACAAAATGCCATCATATAATATAATAATAATCAATATGGTATTCCAACCAAATGGGGGCATCCCAGTGAAGCCATGCGTCAGTCTCCTTATCTTGAAAATTAAGTAAAATTACTAATAGGTTCTAACATAAACCCACCATATTACGGATCACATTTAAAGGCACATTTTGTAACACTGATATTCACGAAGACCACAGCAATATTACATTCACTTTCTGAACAGAAAACACAATCTTATTTCTTATGAGATCTATTGAATCATAAAATACAGTGTGATCTAATAGTGTGAAAGGCATATCTGATATTGTCTTCCCATGGTATTTTTATGACTGGCATTCGCACACTTTATATTACCTATTTGGGAATACTGCTGAGTAAAATCATAGTTGTAATGAGCCTCTTGTGTGATTAAGGCAAATAAAACCTTGAAGTGTGGTTTTATTTCCTTGATCCTTGATGTCAGACATTGATCAACTCCCTCCTTGCATATTGCCAGTCATTTGCGGGATACTGTGAAAAAGCTTCCGTCTGAGGCACAATGCTGGAACAACTCCAGTTATGCAGTCAATAGGCTCCATTCTCATATTACATTAATGCTTCTACTTGTATTTGGCAATGTATGTAATATGGTATTCTATGCTGCATACACAAGGTTAGTCGTGCCAAAATGTGCATTAGATGTTTTTTGGACACCTGGTACACACTGGCTTTCAGGGAGATTTTTGGAAGTCACATGAGAGCCTTGTGAATGAGCCAGGGGTGACAATATTGCTGCAATAGAGGCAATACAATCTCCTTGCATTATTTTTTTGGCTTTGTAGTTTAAATATAACAAGATGACAAGATGTGTCTATAGAACAATACCTTTTGCTTGCCTTGAGCTGTGCAAAAAAAAAAACTTCAATAAAGCATCAAGCACTGATCTTGTAATCTCATATCCTGTTTTTACCAGAAATATTGTAGCTTTTGATATTAGTGGAACAGACCCAAGTGCACCCTCTTGTGGAGAAATAAGCACTGACACTTTCCTGCAGCTTTTTCTGAAAAAGCAAATGGAGACAAGCAGTGCAGAGGAGCAGCATATGAGGCTGCCTGCTGATAGCTGTATTGATCAAATGAAAGTAACAGGATCTAAGCGTGCTTAAAGGGAGACTGGCTGTTATTCAGGCTAACCAGAGATAACACAGCTGTATGGCCATGTGCAAAATACCCACTGATAAGAAAATGGTGGGGAGAAACAAAAGAACATGTAACTGTATGTATGTCGATATAGTTTAAACAAAATTTTGTAAATAACAGAATAAATCTTGTAAGGACAGAGCTGTCAATAGACATAATAATAATCCGTTTTAAGTGTGTGAGTGGCATTTGTCACCTAACAATAAGAAACTCCTGTGGGCTCTCTGTGGAGTTTCAAGCTCTGTCCATTTCTGGATGGATTACCTTGGTGCACCTTGTTTTCCCCCAATCCAAACCTGCACTGTAGTCTAATGGTTTCCCATTAAGACTACTGTGTTACAATGGTGTTCATTGTATCTTGATTATTAAGTTAATTTTGCTTTTCATACATTAAATCAAAGGCATATATAAGATAGGATCTTTTTACAATGTTTTTGGTAAGAACAAAAATGGTCATGAAGTCATTTTAATATACAATTACATTACGTGATTTGTTTGTTCTCAGTTTATTGCATTTTTATATTATTATTATTTATTACTAACTTTATTCAAGATAATGAAGATGGCCCTTAATACACAGTAGCCATTGTTAAGGAATGCCTTTGCCCTGTCTGCTCATAGCGTGCCTATACTGAGCCCTCTATATGCAGTTTTCTATGGCTCTGCAGAGTGATTATGTAATTTAGCTGCCATCTCTTTGCCATACCTCCTCGGGACACTGTTAAGCTTTGAATCTGTACATCTTGTTATTAAAAATACTACACACCTACTTACAACAAATACACATAACCACGTCCATTTACAGTGTGCTCTATGCTGTATTATAAACTAGTATCTATATTGAGTTTCATATGCTCACCAGTTCACCTCCCTTTAGAAGACATGGCTCCTGTCCCATACATTTATTATTCATCCGCACTGGGGAGCGCTATTGTTGAAGGGATCCTTAACCCCCTACTGCTGCCCTCTTATATAACATTACCTCCCTGTAGACTGTGTAAGCTCAGGGTTTGATCTGGATTTCAGACTTGGACTTATTATAGAGCTGTGTTTTTCATCAGTGCCAGTGGAAAGCCCCAGATTTTGCAGTTCATTTTTTTCTCTTTATGTGTGTTGTGTTGTATGGAGCAGGGCTGGGCATGCGCAGAGCAAAGGAGCCAGTGGTCAGTGTGTGACATAATATGTTATTGAGTGAGCAGAGTTCTGTCCAGGGTCATGTCCATCTGCTACAGCTGCTCTGCTTCACTCTGACAGAACCAGTGTATAGGAAGAGCACACAGTGGAAACAACACAAGCTTTCTCTCCTGCTTAACAATCACAACTACTTTTACTTATATTTCTTTTCTTAATTGGTAAAAATGTATGGCTTTTCATTTTTTCAGTTGTAGTTGCCAGTGCCACAAGAGAGTTCATTTGTATTATTGCTGATTCTATGTAGGCCTACATCAAATGCCTCTCCTGCCATGACCCACGACATATATTTTGCAAGAGGAGCAAATGTGTCTTGCCGAGGAACATAACACCAGATCCACTGTTAAAGTGCAAGTGCCACTGCACTTCATAAAAAACTGTTCTTCGCCATACTGAAATATTTGTACTTGAATGTGTCCATTTTGAGTGGTGGAAAAAATACCTTCTTGTTGCTTGAAAAGTGAAAAGGTGTCAGGATTCACCCTGCTAAAGCTGATTGTTGTAATGAGTGAATAAATTCTATAATTGCATATCTAGTGATTCTGATTGAGTAGCCTCAATAAATAAATATAGGCCTATAGCCTAGACTATATGAGATTCAGATTTTCTACATTAATCTTCAGGTTTAACCTAAGTGGGTTATTTTGTCCTCTTACCTGAGGCAACTAGCACGCTTTGCTTGTACAAACTAAGAAATTACAGTTTGACTGAAATCTCTCTGTAGCCTGTAGGCTAACTGCAGACCTCTCAAGATGAGATAGCCTATTCTGACACTGGCCTGCTTTCCTTATGATGAAGGCGTGCGTCCTCTTGTAACCCGGATGGTTTTGACGTTGTGGTTCAGGGACTGTACATTGGGATGAGATGGTAGATAGCCTAGGGCACAGACTTCACCGCACTAAAAGAAAAAATGACATCATCACCTCAGCAACAAAACAGGCCAACTACCATATCGGGACAGAGGCCACGCGTAACGCACAGCGACACACCTAGGCCAAAATACAACATAGTCAGACAGAGAGGGTGCTATGGGCCCTAACTTACGAACGTGTCGGTGCCTCCCGGACACAGCACGTAGAAGGAGACGCCGGGTTCCGCATAGAAGTCCAGCCGCCTTTCGTCGTCCTCCTCGGCGAAGATCAGGTCGAATGGGTTCCCGGTGCACCACTTCTCCGCCGCCTCCACCAGATGCTTGAAGTCCATGCTCCGCTCCGCGCTGCGCCTGGCTCCCGCTGGGCTTGACGTCACGGCTAAGATGCTCGAGACACAAATAAAAGGCGTGTGGACCGCAGCATCAGCAACAACTTGAAGACATGGTCTGGGACGCACGTTTTATAGCCAAAAATGTTAAACGGGTCCGGCGTTCGCTATTACTGCCCCATCCCTCTGGTTCTGGCCGCGTTATGAAATCAGCCCGTCCGTCGCTCCCAACATGCACGCGCGAAAGGACGCAGCGTGGAGCTGAGCGACGCGATGACGAATGCGGTGCCGGGCAAGCGTCCACGGGAGAGACTGCAGGAGCGCGCCAAGAGACTCACTGAGGAGACCTGAGTCATCAACCTCGTGCTCCACAGCAACCAAAACAATGGACGTTTGGCTGTAGCCTATTTAAATACGCGATTTAGAATAAAGCCTAATAAAGAATCGTTACATCAGGCCTAGGCCTATAGGATAAGCCACATATATTATGTGCTGTGCAGCTCATGTCAGAATCGAGGCTGTAGGATGCGGTAGAATTGTGTGTTTGAATGTATAATAGCCATCGGCGTACAGTTTCTTAAATTGATTTTGTCTTTGGACCTAAAATTACATTTGTGGTATTAGGCAAATCTAGGCCATATGATTAAGATAGAACACATAGACTTTAGAGGTTATTATCCTATGCCACGTGGATTAAAGCAGCACTAGTAGGCTAACCCTAACCCTTTCACTTTGTAGCATTATCCGTGTATAACTTAGCCTACTCAGTCCAGCAGAGGGCGTGTGGAACCCACTCACAATAACCCCATGCTTTCAACCCAAACGCCATACTCTGAGAAGTGTAAATTGACACAAAATCCAATAGGTTAAACCGGAAAAGTGTTGGTCTATGAAAATAAAACAGCTAAAAATAAAAGTGAAAAACAGCTCCCGTACCCATCTATTTATGTCACAACTTGGGACAGTATTCTTTCTAACTGCGGAAACGTGCAGTTGCGTTTAATCATAGCCTAATGTGTCTTTGGTACTTCTGCGTTTGCGTAAAGTGAAGCGTCGTAGTTTTACTTTGAAGATCTGCAGAAGTCCAAAGGAGCTGCCTGTGGCTTGTCGGGGTGGTAGAGTTCAGCGACTCTTCAGTAGAGTCTCATTGCGGGTCAGAGCCCCGTAAACTGGAGCGGTGGACTTTTCTTCATTATTTACAAGGCACGATGAAGAATGACAAAAGATTATGACAGTTGCCAAACATGCCCTATAATTAGGCTGTTGGATCGGCAAATTTTACTGAGCACCTAACAAAGTTTACCAAATAAAATGGATCCTTTGCAGAATGGGGAAAACAGTGAGGAGGACGCCCAGTGCGCAGAGGAAGACGAGGTGGATCCGAGAATTCAGGTGAGATCTTTGGCTCCTGGTGATGTGGGGAGTATCTGGGTATGTAAAGTAAAGTCCACGTAAAATCACGTTGGCTAGTCTTATAATATATCCTGCCTTACACATGTTTCAGTGCATACGTGCCAGCCTCACCAGTACTATAGATTATAGGAGTTTGTAGATACGTGTGGATATTGATAAGCTCTACGTTGTATTTGGCACATATCACACTCTGTTGTCTAAAAGCCCAGTCTTCTTCACTAACTTTTAATTGTGTGTAAATAGGGAGAACTGGAGAAGTTAAACCAATCCACGGATGACATTAATCGGTGGGAGAGTGAACTAGAGGTAAGACATTTTAATAAACCTAATATAATGTCTGTTTCTGTACTAAGCAGTTTGTGTTATGGTTTGTGTTCCTAAAGTTTCTTTAGCAACAAGGACAGTCATCACATGAAGTGGAAATGTGTCAAAGTGGGTGTAGGCAGGCTGTGCATCACAATGTGGAAAAAGTGAAGCAAAAGACTAATTTTAGGAAAATGCAGCAAACCCAAAGCTTAACAGTTTGATCTTAGCTCTGGACATTGCATAGGACTACTTATTGTGTCCTTGAGCAAGAAACCTCTCCTATTTTGCTAATGTGTTGTTTGAGGGAAGGATGGTGGTCTTTAACTATTCTATGTAGGGTTAGTGCATCTGTTTGTAATCAGTGTTTTGGGTCCAGTGCATATTTTATTGTATTCACTTACATTTTTTTCATCTCTCAAAAAGTCTCTCTATTCTATGACCTCTTCCCCTGCTCATTGTTTATATCTTTCCCTAAAAACAATTCTAGTGGAGGGGTTTATGGCAGGCTCATGTATGATAAATGTGTGGCAATGCGGTTACTGTTCAGCAAAGCAAAACATTCCACAGGCAGCCTATGCATTTCTCCACAGTTCAGCCTCTTCTGGTTCTCATTAGGGCTCTTCCCTCCAGTCCAAACCCCAGCCGAGTAAATGTTGAACCACAAACCACCAGAAAAAACTGGGAAAGGTGGATTGTTCTTTTCTCCTAATCACGACATTGTTAGTTGTTGTTGCCCGCATATCTTATTTTGATTTAGTTTGTTTCACAGCTTTTGTGAGAATGATTTATTAAAGCGTAAGATTTGCTGCTGTGCTGTGAAGAGTTAACATTGTTGCACTGTATGAAGTGAAGGACACAGTCATAACTCTTACAATAGTTACCAAATGTTTTATATATTACACCTACTTACATCAGTAACTCATGCCTTGTCATTCATATTCATTTTATTTCCAAAAATAATTCCTTTCAGTCATATTCAGTTTATCTAACTTTATAGACAAATTCTAGTAATAGTTGTGACGTCAATTATAGTAAATGGAAGTCTTGTACGCCTACAGTTGTTGAAAATACAGCAGTCATATACAAAATGATGCAAGTGCAATTCCAATCAGTGCATACTGTTGTGTCTTTGAGCATGACACCTCACCCCCTCTTGCCCGTATGGATGTTGTGTTTGAATAAGTTATTAGTTATGGTTGGAAAGGCTCTTGGTGTAGATTGGCTTGTGTGGAGAGTGAAAGAATAAAGGCCTACTGACCAACTTATCTAATAAACTTATCAGTAATGTAATGCACAATCTACATGCTGATTTAGTTGTGCTGTAACAACAGAATTATTGTTATTCTTTCTATGGGAGGCATCTTTGTTTAGTCCACTTATATCTGTATAAGTTATTGATTGGATATATTTGAAGTAGCTGTTTATTTTTTTTTAGTGTTAGGTTACCATAGTTAAGAAAACTTTAATTATTCCCAAAGGGCAATTCTGTTTACAGTCACAGTTAGCAGCATAAAAGACACACAGCAGCACAATATGGACATCTGAGCTGGACATGTGCAAATGAGGCATACAGTTTCAGGTTTTCATTTTTTATTCTGTGTATTACAAAACCATGTTGAAACAATTATCATACATGTAGGCATAGTGTATGTAGGCTAACATTTAGTAATGTATTCAAAACCATCAGTCATTATGATAAAGTGAGAAAGTCAAGAATGTGCAGGGTGACCCCAGCTAAAGGCTGTTTACTTGTTCACCTTTAGTCTACACTTAATATAGCAGACTAACTGACTGAACATGTATATAATTTAAACAGGAGCGTAACAATCATGATTTACACTTGTTTTTTTGTGTCAAAGGGGATTGCGTCTTAGACAAGTGACAACCTGTCCGGTGTATGAGCTCATTTCTATAGGGATATGACTTTGGGCCTGTGTCACTATCAGAGCGGAGAGCAGTCAGTCAGGAACCAGGATGATGTCAGAGGAAACGTGTCCTTCCCGCTGCGCCCTCTTTTTGACGGTTCATGTAGTTTTCCTCTGCTTTTCCAACAGGACGCAGCTGCTGTCCATTCTAATGTTGCCCCACATCATCAGTATTATAATTGTGCTAGCTAGCATTATGTGGCACAGCATGAAGGTCATGAAAGGCGGCTAGGGTTTTGAATTGGTGGTGTGTTTTCCTGCTATGTTGGTCTTCTTGCCAAAAACTGCACCTACAGACGTTTTATCCAAACTTCTGCATCTGCCAAATTCTATTATAATTCATATTTATATGAGTAAAATACTGAATAACTTTAAAGGTGTTATCTTATATAGGCAACTTCTGGCCAAGTATATAGTAGTTCAGTCACACAAAAGCTAAATAAATATGCATGAAAGGTATTTACAGAATTAATTGTGTTTTACATATAATTTTCAAAAAACCAACAGCGAAAAGCTACTCATAATATCAATGTACATCAATGAATTAACAAATATAAATGGTAAAAATATGTGCCCTTCTTCATGCAGGACTATCGCCAGCGTTTCCGGGCAGTTCTTGTGGAAGCGACACTGAAGTTGGATGAGCAGATGAAAAGGATTGGGAGAGCTGTGGATGACTCTAAACCATACTGGGAGGCTCGCAAAGTGGCTCGACAGGTGAGGACCAATCTGGCAACCTAAACTCACATGTACAGTATAGTGTCTGAGCTGCAGTGTGTGAGACCAGCAACACTGTGATGTGGGGATGACAAGTTTAAAGAGCTTCTTAGATCTACTTAAAGGGAGCTCTGTCACATGTAGCCTATTTTTAGCATCCCTTGCACCTCTGTTCATTGACACTGTAAAACTCAATTTCAGCACATTAAGCAGTTAAAGAGCCTGAGAGAGAGAGAGAATTTTAACATTTTAAATGCATCTTTTTCTTTTGTAAAAAACATTTATGAAACTTTCTCAAAATTTTGAGATTTGGATTTTGATCTGCATCCTCATCATACGTTTTTGTTTTAAATTGAAAAAAAGCACATGTTGAAAGCTGGAAATTTATTTTAGTGTCTACCATTTTAGTAACAGTGTATTGGTTTAGTCAGTGTGTTTAGTATGACTACTTATTGTACATATTTTAATAAAACAGTTGAGAAAGGAATGCTGTCCTTATGGTCCAGATTCCCACTTATAAATCTCATTGACTTAATCATCGTACCAGCCTTTTAACCTCCTCGACACTGCTCTTTGCTTGCATGTACAAAGCAGTAGCCTCTTGTTCCAGATGGCACGCTGGTTATTTTTTCCAAAGGCCTTTCCAATGTCCTGCACCTGCCCAAAGACTCTGTGATTCCATTGGACAGCGTCAAACCTTTAGGTCGCCATCACCCTTAGTTTTAACCACTGCAGAGGTGGCGTGTATGTCGTTATTCATCATGACATTTGTGTGTCACGAGCCATAGCAGAAGTGTCAAGTTAAAATAGCCTGTGCATAACTGTTTCTCAGTGCAATTCCTATGCAGTTGATATTTTCCTGCTCTGAATGCTAGGGATTATGGGAAGGTTCTGATGTAGAATTAATATTTTTTTCATGTCATTGCTGTTGAGTTTGTGAAAATGTGGTATCAAAGTCTCTGGCATATTGTATGGCTTATGACTTATGGATGAGTATTTAATTTTTAATACATGACCTACTTTAAAGGGATTAGATTCTTAGCCCCAGTGACCCCCCAATGCACAAACACAGTGAAGTCTACCCCCACATATAAACCAGCCACTCTCATCCCCAGCCCCCATGCCTCTCCTCTTTACATTCCAGCACTCTCCGGTTGGTGCTGCTGGCAGGAATTTGCCCATACTGTTGAATGTTTTCTCCCCTCAGTCACCATTTCTTTGTGCCACCACATGTCTGACTTCTAGACAGTAGTGTTGTCATGATATAAATCCATTTTGACACAAAGAGAAATGCTTGATATTCAATACTGAGATTTGATACCACAATAATTAATAAGAACATAACAATAACACTATTTTGTTTAGACAATAGAAAGCAATGACAATTTTTCTCACATATAATTGTAGTGTGTGTATGTGTGTATGTGTGTGTGTGTGTGTGTGTGTGTACAGATATACTTAAATTTAACGCCATCACATTAGGGTAGATTACATTTCAAGCACTTTCCAGCCATGAGGAAATTATTATGATGATGATTACGTGATGTAATTGTCCACAGGCAGTTTTGATCCATGCATACATAGCCAAGGCAAGTTATTTTGCCAGTTAAAATAGTAATATTTACATATGGCCCTCACTAAAACTGTAGAACTCTCTAAATACAATGAAAACAGGTTGTGTTTTATGGGGGAACGTGCACTTAAGCAATTGCTTCATCCTACTCCTTTTGGACTATGTATGCTTCTATCTAATGATGCATGAAAGCCTGTCATGATAATTACATTTTCTTTGAAATAGTGGGGAAATTTTTGCCACTTTTTTGTAGAGATTGGAATTAACAACTTCAATGGCTAATAATTAATGGATCGTTCTCTAATTTTCGGGTTGCAACGCAGGCTTTTTAATTAATTACTTTAATTTAATTACTTTTAAATACTGTCTATTTTAAAATTTGCTTACTGGTTTTATCTTGCTTTATGTCAGTAGCAAGTCTTAGTTTCAATATTATTATCTATGGTAATATTTCTCTGTAGCAGCATATAGAGCTTTGAAATGTTTTGACAGGATGTATGCATGTAATGTAAAAAAAAGTGTTAAAAAAAGTCAACTTTTTTACTGCAGGCTCTAAAACACTTGTAGTCATTGTAATGCAGGACACATTATAATATAACGTGACCTTTACCACAGTATGCTAATGAGGTGAATGTGTTATCATTTACATATTTCCTCATTCCCAACTGCCTCCTGTTTATACATAACATTGGTATAGATGATATAAGACACATACAATGGTACATGTGTGTTCTTGTCTGTACATGCACATTACTCATGTTTACATTAAAACATGCTTGGATGAAAAGGACACTTGCTACTTTAAGAACATTCTGCAGTTTGGGACAGGAAGCGGCTTGTCAGGAAGTCTCCATAAAGACAATAAGATTTGGGTGATATTTTTTCTGCAGTTTGACATAAATTTGTGGCCAGTTGTTTGTTTTTTGCCAAGCTCATCAAATATCTATTATTCTCCTTCTGTTTTGGTGGCAGCCCCTCTAGTTCTGGAGCATGGGAAGTGGGTCTCAAAGAATAAAATGACAAGATTTTCATTGCAGCTTGTCTGGGGTGGCAACTCTCTAGATTCTAGACACTATCTTCTCAGCTTTGGTATCTTTACAATAACAGATATCCTACCAGTAAGTCGCCAGTCTTTGTATGGGGCTTGAGTCGTGTGAGAAGACGCAGAGGGGAGCTTGCTTGCGTCACTGCGCTAACCTTATCTTGACAGTGCAAGGAGGGTCTTGGTAAAGAGGTTAATGAATACACTGCCCTCAGGGGCCATGAGAAAAACGGAATACTAAATACTATAAACGAAGATACACAAGGACTATAGGGAGGCCATTTATGTAAAAGGATGCTGAATCAAATTACTTCTTAAATTTCATGGTTTTCTTCAACAGTTCTTGAATCGGGTTTTCATGTTTATTTGTTTTTATTAGACACTCTAAGAGATAATCAGAATGTTTAAAATCCACACAAAAGAAATGCATATATAAAATTTTAATGCTACAAGGCATCAGATTTAAATCAAGCAGCAATTTAGACAAAAAAAAGAGTCTGCTGCCATAGGTTGAGGAGAGGGTCACTCTGTACATTTTTTAAGTCATATAGAAATTGATAGATCACAGTGAGTGAATTGACCATCTAACTCACAATGGCACAATACACATGTTAAGTTAGTTTTCTGAAGATGTCATTGAATCATTAAGCATCAATCATGGCCTGTGTGTCAACTGAAAGAGTGGGTTCAAATATGCTGAGAATGATGAGAATAACTGCTCCATTGATTTGACTGTTCGCAGGAAGCGCCCACTGACAGTGTGTCAGATTGACTTAATGACTTTCTTTCATCAAGGCTTTGCAGTGTGTGTGTCCTTCTCTGGCTGTCATAAAGAATCATCCACAGTTCCTTCACTATGAATATAGGTCATAAGATAGGAAGAAGCAATTGGATTTAATCAAATCAAGTTCATTGACAATTCTTTTCTAAGTCATTTCCTACTTGCTTGACTTATTGTTCAATATATGATAGGGACAATATATTTTGGGGCTCAATATTTATTTTGTGTAAAATTGCATTGCAAAATGGAGAGATGGGGTATTTTTGTTGTAATGCAATAAGATTTGAGCTGTGAAAGGACGAAATAAGAAACTTATATGGCCAATTATTGGTTAATTCTGTTATTTGTGTCTTGCTGCTCTTTCCTATTAATGATACGGTCTATTTAACTGAGAATATCTTACATTATTGTTATTGAGTCAGTTGGAAGTAGTTTCAATATTATTGTTTGTCACAATATTTTTCTGGACCAATACATCATTCTTCCATAGTTGGTATTATTACAACTTTAAATATTGCATCTTAATCTTCCTGTGTCACCTGAAAATGTGTATTAATGTAAAGGTAGAGAACATTGAGAATGCTCCACAAATTGCTTACTCATGAATGATGTTTTACCCTATGACCTATATCTTACTCACTTAACAGACAGCAGTTTGAGTAGTTATTATGTCAGTGTTATTGTGCAATTCCCATGTGCTTTTTTACTTAATGGGCATCTGTTTTTTGTATACAGGCCCAAATTGAAGCTCAAAAGGCCACTCAAGAGTTCCAGCGAGCCGTGGAGATCCTGAGAGCAGCTAAAGAAACTATAGCGCTGGCTGAAGAGAGGCTGCTGGAGGAGGACAGTCGCCAGTTCGACTCTGCCTGGCAAGAGATGTTAAACCACGCTACACAGAGGGTATTTCATCATTGGTTCAGATAAAAAAAAATCATGTATTTTTGAATTTTTTTTCCAATGTTCAGCCCTAATATAGGGTAATAATATCAGAAATATATTTAGGAAGAATCTGGAATGACTGAGGAATATGATTGTTCTGATACCGTGTTAGGGTAATCACATATTTGCTAGGTAGTCAAAAAGAAGGCAACCAACATGCCTATGCCAGATTCACTCACTATTCACTATTTCTGAAGTTAAAATGTTCAAAGAATTGCAGCTTCAAGCAACTTGGGTAATCAGGCCAATCTCTCCTTTTGCACAGGTAATGGAAGCCGAGCAGGCAAGAACACGCAGCGAGGCTGAGCACAGAAAAACTGCAGCCAATTACAACTCCTGCATCAGTCATATGAAGCAGCTTGAGAAGAAACTCAAACGCTCCATCAACAAATCAAGGTTTGTGTTACACTTTGCTGCAAAGTACTGTATCTAGCCCCGCACTGGCCTCAGAGAGTGGGGGGAATGGGAGAAAAGAGGCTGCACTGTGATGAGGTCCAGATGTTTCTTGTGGCCGGCCAGTGTTGGGGTGTGCTCAGTTTGTAAGAGCCAAGGAATGCTGCCTCTTACAGGCCAGGATTAGCTGACTCCTCCAGTGCTTCTCCAGTGACAATAAGTGGGGGTCCTCCCATTCACTTTCTCTCTCTTTCTCCCTCTGCAGGCCATATTTTGAACTGAAATCCAAGTATTACGTCCAGCTTGAGGTATGTAATTGTTTTATATGGTAGCACACTGTGTTCTGTGTTCTGTACAAATGTAATCGTGTGTGCTAAATTAAGTTAGGTCCTGTATTACACAAAATAGATTCTTGTGAGCTTTAAACCATGTTGGAATGTTGTCTTCTCATCAAAAACAGACCTGGTGTTGTATTTTGTTTCATTCACACATGTTTGAGTGACACTTTATTATTAGTCGGTCTTCATCTCTTAAGCTCTGTTCTGCCTTATGATGTAATCCAAATGATTCTAGTGAAGGTGTATGGAGTTTAAAAACACTGTGGAGCACTTCCTGTACTGCAACATGGCATCACAAGGTGGAACAAAGTGTTTTCTGTTTGAGAGAAATATGCAAAAGTTGATTATGTCTTCAATATAGTACGAACATTTGTCATCACATTAACAATAGGCACCAGTATTTACAATGACCTTTAGGTACACCAGCAAAATGTTCAACAACCAGCATGTTCATTGTGTGAATATTAAACAGACAGTTCAGAGATGAGTGTTCCCAAATGCATTACAACCATAAATGTCCAACATATATTGGAAAAAGTATTTTTAATACATAATGTAATAATAATGTAACTCTTTTTCTTGCAGCAACTGAAGCGCCAAGTGGATGACCGCCAGGCTAAGCTAATGGTGGCAAAGGCCGAGTATCGCACAGCTCTACGTAATTTGGAAAGCATATCAGAGGAGATCCACGCTCAGAGACGCTCACTGGCTCTCGGCACCCGGGAGCAGGGCGTGGGCGCGGAGAAGGACACCACTGAAGAGGACATTGACAAATTCAAGATGGAATCAGATGGTTTATCAAGTAAGTGTGAATGTATCATATTCAGCAATCAAAAGGGTTATTATGAAAATACAGATTAGGAACCTCTAATTCATCAAAAATAATGATATAGTAAAGCAGGACTCTCCGATCTGTATTACAGTATATTACGCTGAATAATTTAAATCAGATTAATCATTTAAATGTCTAATTGACTGATTTATATTTTATGTTTATAGGCATCTATATATACCCCATCTCAAGCTATAGTTGCTACTTATATTGGCCCAATTTAGTTCAACCCCTAAAAGAAGTAGCTCTCTGCCATTTTCGTTTTGTAAAAGTATGTAGTATGTATGTTGGAAACCCCTACAGTAATATGTCTCAGGAAAGTGAGATGATAGGGGTGACAAAAGCATAATTATTAAAAAAAAACAAAAGAAAAAACAATTTCCAGTAGGTTTGTGTGATATGACAATGTAATGAACCATCTTTTTTTTCTTCTTCTTTTTTTTGTCTTTTATTTTAAAAAAAATTATATCCAAATCCTGGACTCTGCCCTGGAACCACATGCTTTTACTGTAAGAGGATTGACTCTGATGAAGCTTGATTAAAAAGAGCCAATCATATCACTGATGATTAGAAACTACTGAATCTCTATCTTGATTGAAATTTGATTAATCCCATGGACTGTTATTATCTCAGTTGCTTGAGTGGTTTTAACATTAATGTAGATATGTTGAAATGTAAAAATGCTATTAGTTTTTATGTTATGTATTTTCTAGTGGATTGTAATGTGCATGTGCAATATCACTCCCACATTTACCCTGTTTTGTGCATGTGTTGTAGTGGTGTCCTTGTGCATTGATGAAGAGGTCAGTCAAAGCAGCTGCTCAGAGGAAGAGACAGACACTTCCTCCACTTCTCCGTCCTCATCATCCTCCACGCCCTTGGACATGCCCTCCCCTTTCATGTCCCCACCCCTGTCCCCCATGTCCCTCCTGTCCCCCTGTCCCAGCACAGTGGAGCCTGAGAGCCCCTGTAGCTTACACAGCCCAGATTCCCCTGTCCTGGGCCCTCGCAGTCAGTGCAGTGGGGCCTCCTCTCCAGACTGTGACCAGGAGAGAGGTGTGTGACCCTCATCCCTCATGTCACTCCCAATGTGTGTGTGTCTCAGTATTTAAAGATGCACTTCACAGCTTTTCTGATGGAAGGTCCCCTTTCTGCTTATCTCCATGGAGATGTTATCGCCTTGTCTAGAATGTTCCACAGTATAGATTAAACCTATCTATCACAATGGAGAGAAGCAGTTTAAAGCACTATGTCATATTACAAATCAGATCTGCGGAGTGTCCCTTTTCACAGAAGGAATATTGTACTTTTGAGCAATGAAAACACCTATAATGAATAAATTTTAGATGGACATGTAATGCCATACCATGGAACATTCCAGGGAAAGCAATAACATCTCCATCGAGACAAGCCGATAGCACACTTTTCGCCAGCAGGGTGCTCCTTTAAACACCCAAATGTATAAAAAATACCACATCATACTAGAAATGCTCTGTACAAAAACATACATAAATATAATATAACCAACAAATTATTATAACTTGATGAGCACCTTGTTTTAGCATATTTCCATGGCAATGTTAAATCAACTAGACTGACTATAGTATGCCTAATCTTGTAAAATCACGATCATTAATACATTAAAATAATCCGCCATACCGGCTTGTCAAAGCCTGATCCCGTCAGATCTCAGAAGCTCAGCAGGGCCGGGCCTGGTTAGTACTTGGATGAGAGACACTGGGAATTCCAGGTGCCACAGTGGGGCGCCAGTCACAAAAACTGTTGTTGTGTCCTTAGGCAAGGCACTTCACCCACATTGCCTAGTATGAAAGTGGTGTGTGTGTGAGTGATGGTGGTGGTCAGAGGGGCTGATGGCACAGATTAGATTGGCAGACTCACTTCCATCAGTCTGCCCCAGGGCAGTTGTGGCTACAATAGTGGTTTACCGCCACCAAGTGAATGAATAATGAACTGTAAAGCACTTTGGGTGTCATGAAAGGCATTCTATAAATGCAATGATTAATTAATTAATTAACTAACTAACTAACTAGTAAGACTATATATAATTTTAAAAATCTATTAGAATAAACTGTGTCAAAAATAATTTGAATGTCTTTTGCCTTTCCTGTGTCTTCTAGGTGACAGAGCAGAGGGAGCAGAAGTGACTCTAGAGGCAGGCTTAAAGAAGCTCACACTGACTGTAGCACAGAAAGACTCTGGTGAACAAAGTGATGACCTTGGGTATGTGAGCCCAGATGTTCCCTTGTCCACCCCACCTACACCTATTCTGCTCCTCAACAGTGTCTGATCTTTTCTTTAATGTGAACACCATCATTATCTTCAATCTTAAGCTTAAAAACTTTGGGATGAAAGACATTTTTAAAACTGTGACTTGGGTATGCATTAAAGATGCATGACATTTTTAAATGTTTTAGCTACGTAGTACATATGGGCTTCCAAACATGTTCATTAAAATAGATCAAACAAGTCTAATATTCTAAAGTATAGATGGACAATACTTCTTGGAAGACCATTGCTTGTCCTACAATAAATTGTTACCTTGTTCATGATATTTTTGTACACAGCCATAAAAGTGTTAAGTGAACCAGCTTTATACAATTTATGACTTTGTCTTTGTGTGGCCCTGTACTGATTTCAATTTAACATTTCATCTACAAAGCTGTTTGTGCAAAAAAGTAACCAATTATTGTAATACATTTCTAAAACATATAGAGTATGCAATTGACTATGCCAATGGTTTATTGATGCAACACTAAGATTTTGTGTTATTGTAGGCTTAAGTATTATAGGTGTTTATTGTACTACTCCATTCAAGTTAACATGTTAGGTATGATCTGAAGGAAGTTGAAGGTTAATATTCAGTATGCAGTCTAAATAAACGTAGATCCACTGAGATTAAATACCACTCATCTTCCATTAAGATTTGGATGTGTTAAAGAGATCAGTATCTGATTGCTCATTGATATTTTATGTCAAAAACCCATTTGAACAAATAATCTATATTTATATATGTGTAATTTTGTATATGACATTGTTGTATGATGAATGTTGTTAATAAATATGTTTTGTAAAACCTTTGGCACTTTCCTGATGTCCTTTCAGATCCAATAGGTCACAAGACAACAAGATACAATCTATCAATGTAATAACAAAATATAGCCTTAATTATATATATATATATAGTGTGTGTGTGTGTGTGTGTGTGTGTGTGTGTGTGTACACACACAGAGAGATAGATATATGTGTGTGTATGTACACTACACTACTTCTGCTGACTGTTTTCTTGCCCCTTTATGCACAGCTGAAATGGTAAATGATCCACATTGCTTGCTGTGTTCAGAATAACCTCATGACTTAAGTTAGCAGCCTGACAACATCAGACTTGAGTTAGGTCACTTGAGGTATGCCCTTCCTGCATTGCCCCTCTGTTTTGCCTGTATGCACATGCTTCATAAAACGTGCTGTTATATTTATATATAACAGCACGTTGCATTATGCCTTGTTATTATGCCAGCTGTTATATTGTGCCTTGTGATTTCTTTGTTATTTAATTCACAGCTGGACATGCAACTATTGTGTTTCAGTGACGGCATATCTTGAGCCAGACGAGCAGGCCTATATGCTTTTTGCCTGAAAATACACACCTTCAAAACATTATCAATCTGTATTAAAAGAGAAAGAGAGAAACAGAGAAGGATAGTTCTGAAGGCAAGTAGCTAGCTGCTCTCCTAAATAATATTAACTTTCTATGTCCCCTTGTCTTTTCCATTAGATGTTAGTTGTGAACATAGCTAGTTTTCCTAAAGATAACAACACCCTAAGCCCAGGCTCCATTGTGTTGTCTGATAGTGACATCTAGCGATATCTATCTGTATTGCAACAAATGCCAAAAGCCAACACTGACCAATAATGGCCTGCATAAAAAAAAAGAATAAAAAGAAAGAAAAAAAAGACATTGATTGTTGTTTTACACAAGGCCTGCTGCTTGCCTGCTGTTAGACGTAAAAAAATAAATAAAAAAAAAAAGTAAAGAAAAGAAAAAGAAAAAAGTCAGCGGGTTAGTGAACACATGCCTATACTTAAACAATAGTGTTCTGTACCATAGGCGATGCTGATTACATTTTTTTAACAATCTTATTAGGGATTTTCTAATCTGATCTCAATCACAAACGTAATTTGTGTCATATGACATTAATCACATGACAATCGCCTCCTTGTCATTGATTGGCTGATTCTTTTTGTAGTCGTGCTGTGATTGGTTAAATGAGATTGTCAATATCCTTGTTAAGCATTTACCCAATAAATAGCTGTTTACAGATGTTTTAGGACTTTTTTTTAACTTTCATTGTCTATGGTGGTCACCGTGGTGTCGTAGATTGAACTTCATGGTTTAGTTTTGATAATATTCTGCTTGCGTGCGTTTAGTCAATAGAAACCATGCAGTGTTGGAGCCATGTCGTAGGCTTCCTTTTGTGCACCGTCATAGGTAAGTCCATTATAGCCTATTTATGTGGTACTGTGCATTTGTTTTCAGTCATTCATCCAAGAATTTCAGGCAGTCTTTGACCTTCTGTTGAGAGTCGCTTAGTGGATTTGGCTCAGTATGAAAACGCAGCATTGTTTTCTTTTTTCTGCCCACCTGAAGTCTGTCTACCTCAAACATTTTTGTAACACACTTCATAACACATGATGGCTGAACCTCAAGCATTAACGTCCATTATTTCTGTGTGTGTTAAATTAATTACATTTTCATATTAGTTTTATTCCTGCTCTGTACATTTTGTAGGTATCAAGGGGAAAGCTGTCCCTCCACTTCCAGATTTTGGCCAAACGTATCACGTTAAAGGTAAAAGGGTGCATTGTAAACTTAAATGGAATAAATTGTATATGATGTTGTGCACTTCCAACATTCTTCACATTTCATTCACAGGTGTAATCTCACTGCCTTATGCTGAGATCCAAGAACCATTTGAGGCCTGGCTGGACCTGGCTGCCAAGTCTAGTCGAATTGACTACTATCATGGTAAGCAGCACATCCAAAACCTGACTTATCACATGATCACTGATGTGAAACCAAAAACCACTTGTGTCAGACCAGAGTGACTAGACCGTAAAGCCACTTTAAAACAGAAATGAAAAACGATGAGCAAGCACTAATATTTTTTTAACTTTCTTTTTATGGAAGTATGAAATACAACTTCATTACATTTGCTAAATTATAAGTAAAAATAATTTGTTTTTGTTACTTCATAAAGGTCAAGTTTCAACCTACCAACTGGGGGCAGATCAGCAGTATGGCACTGCTTACAAGATCAGTCCAGAGACCACCGAGACTGAGGTCAATGTCATGAAGTGTTTTCAGGTTAATGGAACCAAAGATGATCTTGTCAAACCACAAACTTCATTACCAGATATACAAGGTTTCCAGGTAAGAGGAGAGCAGAATATAAAATCATCATGCACAGGCAAAGTTTATAGATTGCTCAAGATGTGCACTTATATTCTCATGAACAATGTTGAATTTAAATTTGCACTATGTAACTTCTCTGGTGGCATGCCCGCTACCTGTTTCATTCCATAGAGATGTTATTGCGTTGCCTTGAATGGGCCACAGTACGGCAATAAACTTATTCATCTTTAATTTATTCCAACTACACATTTTTATTTCTCTGATAGTGCTCATTTTAACTGTGAACGGAGTATGACTTGGCCTGCTAGCACCACTTACTTGTCTGTGGAACATGTGGCTATGCAATAATACATCTACGGCGATGAGCATGTGGTAGACCTTCCACCAGAAACTTTCATATTGCTTTTTTTTTTTTTTTTTTAAAGAAACTACTCAATATTTGTCCTTAGTTTCTGAGAATGGAGTACTATGGAGGATCCCTGTGTGAAGTTTGGCAGAATGTCACAACAGTGGGTAATAAGAAAAATACATACACACTGTGGGTCACCCGCTCCGAGAGTGGACCTGATGCCCTACCATTACATTATGAGATGATGGGATATAACACCCTGCTGGGCTCTCACTATGACAAATACCTGGTGGACTACAAAGAATATAGTGCTCATGTGGACCCCAAAGTTTTTTCGCTTCCTGAAGGTATCCAGAAATGGCAAGAAATGCTGTACTGAGTTTGTTTTTGTTTTTTTTTGTTTTTTAAAGATTAAATACTTAAATAATTTTATACTTCTAGGTATGACCTGTGGCGGATTCCCTGGCCCTGGAGTGGAACACCATATCCTTGCCAATCCAATGAAAGAACTCATTCACACATCTGCAGCGGGTCATACACAGCACATATTTAAGCACTTCAAAGAGAAGTTTCAGCGGCAATACTCCACTGAAAAAGAGCATGAGGAAAGGGAGCATGCTTTTGTCAATAATCTTCGGTAAGTGAAACTATTACAGTTATAAGAAATCTTTTTTATAAAGCAAAGCACCCAGTGGTCTCATGTCGCTCTTAGCTAACATAAATGTAGACATAAATATTTAAACATTAATATTTTAGGTATGTCCATTCAAAGAACCGAGCAGGTCTCTCTTATGCTCTGGCCTTAAACTCCCTGTCTGATCGGACCATGTCAGAACTGGCTATGATGAGAGGAAGGAAAATAAGCAAAACTCCAAATCGTGGGCTTCCTTTTCCTAGAGTTTATAGCAATGTGAAGGTTCCCGAATCCCTCGACTGGAGACTTTATGGTAAATAACCATCAAAATATGATAAACAATTTTACAACAATTATTATTGCTTGATTATATATTTTATGTTCAGGTGCTGTAACCCCAGTGAAGGACCAGGCCATCTGTGGCTCTTGTTGGAGCTTTGCCACCACTGGAACCATAGAGGGTGCACTTTTTCTGAAGGTGAAGTAGTAAGAACTATCTGGGATTATTTCCACATTCCTTAATGTTTTCCTGGAATTACTATTTTGTAGAATTTCTTTATCTTAAAAGGGAAAGAGAAGAATATGATAAAAATGTATTCACATAGGATGCCTACAGTTATTATATGTCTGCCTTCCACATTAACATGAGAATAACTTGGTACGGCACATTAGCGAGACAGTAGACGTCTCTGTGGACCTCTTACCATGAAAGCAATGAAATTCCTTTTAATGTGTTGCTGGGCAACACATAAAGGAACTAGTTGTGAGATTTGCATTCACCAAATTCAAGTGACAAACTCTAGACTCCTTTTCTGGTTTAGACTGGCAATGTTAATTATTGAGCTTCAGCAAAAGGATTTTGTAATGTAATGATTCTGTAAACAATTTACAAGTTCACTAAAATATACCTACTATTTAAACTCAACTACCCTAGTTCATTTAAACATTTGTTCTAAATTTTGCTTTGGTCTGCCAACTATTTTCTATAAAGCTGAGCCTTTTCCCTGTAACTGGTTCTTTTGCATGTAGCCCTCGCCCCTGGCTGTTGGAGGACGTGTCCTCTAACCCTGAAAACAATGACATCAGTGGGTGACCCCAAATAGCCAGAGAGTGTATTGATGTTTTTTTGTTGTTTTTTTGCAGACTGGCTCCTTGCAGGTCCTGTCCCAGCAGGTACTGGTGGACTGTTCCTGGGGTTTTGGCAATAATGGCTGTGATGGTGGTGAGGAGTGGAGAGCATATGAGTGGATCATGAAGCATGGAGGAATTGCCACAACAGAGACATATGGATCTTATTTGGGAATGGTGAGATATCACTCTATCAACAATAATGAATCGCACAGTTGCAGATGTGCCAGTATCTAAAATTCCTTTTATTTTAGTATGTTTTTAGTTTTTTTTTTATGCAATAATGATTGTCTGTTGCCAACAGAATGGGTTTTGCCACCTAAATGATTCTCAGCTCACAGCTCGTATTCAGAGCTACACCAATGTGACCTCGGGTGACGCAGAAGCTCTCAAAGTGGCGCTCTTCAAAAATGGACCTGTTGCTGTCAGTATTGATGCATCTCACCGATCATTTGTTTTTTATAGCCATGGCGTCTACTATGAACCTGCTTGTGGTAAGATTTGCAGTTTACCAACATGTTAAGAGTGAATTTTATTTGTTCAGCGCTTACTTTTTAATCTTTTAGGAAATACCACAGATGCTCTGGATCATGCCGTGCTGGCAGTTGGATATGGCAGTCTTGATGGGGAGCCATACTGGTTGATTAAGAACTCCTGGTCCACTTACTGGGGAAATGATGGCTTCATCCTTATGTCTTTGAAGGACAACAATTGTGGAGTAACCACTGATGCCACATATGTGACTCTAGCCTAGGCAGAGGAGTATGTCTGGGTTAGGTCCTAAAGCCACTGTAGATGCGTTAGCGTGGACTGTTAAATGTTGATTTCCAAGTTGCCTTGTGCTCAGTGTAATTGATGTTTTTAATTTTTGTAACAAACTCCTGGCACTCAAAACTGATTTTAAGAGGTTTATTATGTATGGCTGAAAGCTCATCACTTTATTACTACAAGAACATTATAGTTGTTTTTAAATGCAGCGCATTAAAATTATAGAAAGAGTGATACAATAAAGTTTATTTTGTCAATGAGACCCACATAAAGTGTATTTGATTACAAGCATTACTCAACTCATGCTAACTTTTTCAACCTCCTTTTCAAGACTGATGTGCTCAGATTAAAAAAAAAAAGTTATTCCTGTGGGAAGTGATGATCTCAATCTTTTAATACAGGTATATGTGCAAAGTTTAAACCTATGCATTTCTGAAATAGCATCACAGTAATTCATTGTAAACATTATACTGTAGCCCTTTCTTAAAAAGTGAAAAACTCTGTGTGGAAAAAAAAAAAGTGTGTGACATACATGCCACAATAAAAATGCATTCACCTGGCAGAAATATTCTAAACACCCCTCTGTAAATACACAAAACACATGCTACTAAAATATTCAATATAATGTAACATTCACGCAAGCAATGGTACAGTTACTCTCATAAAAGCAATTTGCTTTTGTATATAGATTTAAAAAAAACTATTGTGTTAAAATTTGTAATTTCTTTCTCTTGTCCAATATCATTAGCATTGGCACAAAAGGTAAATGTAATGAAATTAACAGAAATGGAACAAAAGGCTTAAAATAATGAAGCTGTAAACAAGCAGATACTGAGTGTATTTGATTAATTAATTAATTAATTTGATAGGGACAATGCACATTAACGAACATATGTTATAAACAAATGTAAATATGCCAGATTATAGCTACAAAGCTAATTTACATCCACAGTCCCTAGGCAGGTAACAAATACAGCACACAATAGAACATTAGTAATACAAGAAAAAGGTTAAGAAAAATAAAAGAAAATTTTGACTAATGATCACATGACTGGTTTGATTTTAGCCACAGTTTGAGTTGAGTTTTGAAAGTGACAAGAGTAATCAGTAACAAGAATACTATCTAAAACATCAGAAAAGACAATCATTCCTTGAGCTTGATCTTTCAGTGGGTAAGCAGGATAAAATGGTTATTGCATCGAATGTACTGCAAAGAGTGCAGTGTAATGTAAATGTAAATAAAGCTGGCTCAGCCTTTTCTTTTAATGAAATGTAAAAAAGCAATGTTCTATGTATTGCTTTTAAGTTGATGCTCCCCTGACTTGTCTGTTAATTCACAAGCATCAGCTGGTACTTTGGTAAGTTTTTCGATGTCAGCTGGTGATCTGCAGAAAAAAAGTTTCAGAAAGTTATACAAAATAACTCAATAATGAATTATATTGCAAATCTTGGAGTGCAGAGGACTGTATGCCTTTTTGTGCTCTAACCTAGTGTCCCAGGTCTCCACATCCTCCACAGTATCTGGTAAAGGTTTGTCAGCAGTTTCAGGCAGCATCAGAGCCAGGACAGCTCCAAGCACAGGTGCAGTCCCAAAAATAACCAGCGGTGTATTGGGACTATGGTTGTGGATCATGTTAATAATAGGTGCCAAAACACCACCCATTCTGGCAAACATGCTAGACACACCAATCCCTGTTTGGCTAAAATTTATAGACATAAGAAATCTATGTTAAATTCCACACATATATAAGAAACTCCAAAAATGGTTGCACAGGGTTCCTACCGAAGGACCGTTGGGAATATTTCTGCAGTGTATACATAGACTACAGCAAAGGAAGCGGTGATCCCAAATTTTCCCACCATAGCAAGACCAGTTAACATGTTGGATTGATCTATGAGGAAAATCACAAATACATTATACAAAGAAAGTATGCTGTCTGATTGATTGGACCAACATTACCTGCAGGAACAGCTAGCATGAAAAGACAGGCCAGTCCTCCAATAGCCAGAAAGCCACTCTGGGAAAAGCGGCGGCTGAATGGGAGAACAAATAGAACTATGGAGCGAGCTGGAATTTCAACCAAGCCAAACACAAACTGAGTCAGGTACAGGTTTGTGCCCAGTCTGGAGACTCCCAAGGAGAGGCCGTAATACACCAGCACATTTACAAACCTTGGAAAATATAAAAAGGCATTTATGTTTAGTCAGCATAGCAATTTACAAGGGGTCTTGTAACTGAATTACCAGATGTAAAACAGGATGAGGGCTCGTTTTCTCATCTTAGGAGTGCGCACAAGATCCAGTGCTGTGTGACGGCGCTTGCTTCCACTTCCAACCTCACACTTTTCCACCTGGGCATAAACAGATCTTTCACTTTTTAATACATTTATTCATTGTTCTCTACACATATACAATACAGCTTTACAGTAAAAAGCGTACTAATTAATAATGACAGCTAACTAATTAATAATAATGTTCAGTATCTTCAGGTTGTTTTGTAAATAGGTGCTTGATTGATGCTTGCCAACAGTCAAGTATATATTAGTAGTGGAGGGTCCACTAAATCATCTGTTATACAAAAGTGGCCATTTAATGTCATCCCTTAATGTCATTTAAGATTACTTAAAAAAATACTGGCTTGACATTTAATATAACAAAACCAAGTATCCACACCACAGTATTCATGCATGATATCAAGTGTAAATGTTTTACTAGATATAACTTATGTGCCAAGTTCTCAAGAAGTTCCCCCATATGCCACTAGATTCCAGGTTTAACTAGTGGCTTTGCATCAGTTCTAGTTGGATGTGACTCCCACTCAAGAATGTACACTTATCAAAGACAGACATGTGTAAATCTGACTCTGTTTTACTGGAAATTTATACTCAGCTAAACAAGAGGTTTTACTTTTTCTTTTCACCACAGCTAAAAATAGACTTAAAAAAATAAACTTGACTTTTGTACAGAGACCCACTTGCAGTGTGGGGGGAAACACCCGGCCGTTGACTAGTGCAGCCTTGCGGAGCAGTGCAATGGCCTCGTCTTTTCTGTTGTTGGCCAACAACCACCTGGCGGACTGGGGAAGCACCCTGGGAGTGTAGAGGCAGAGGTGAAGTGGGAAATGGAAGAATGCAGGAATGAGAGCAGAGGAGAGCATGAGCATCACAAAAAGTGAACATAAATACACGTGAGTGTGATGTTTAGACACCATATATAGAAAATAAGCAAGAAGCCGGGGGCCGATATTGCCAGTTGTAACTTTCTCCATTCTCGTATAAGGTAAGCTATGCCTGCTATCATCATGTAGCCCAGACCAAAGGCATAGTCGGTGGTGATGCCAGCCAGCATGCGTCTTTTGGTGCATGTCCACTCAGTACCTAAAAAAAAAACAACAAAAGGTGGGGTGGAGGGAGGAGGGAAGAACAGGGTCAAGGTACAGGGTCAAACTGAGGTGGTGAGGAGCACATTGTAGTGGATACATACAGTGATAAAGGTAAAGGTATATTGTGGGGTGTGGCAGGAAACAGGCAAAGCAAAATGTCAAATTAAGTCAAACCATAAATGTATAATGCAACTTAAAATTTGGTTATTTAAAATTTGGATTCCACTGAAGTGGCGCTAGAAAATAGTGCTAACTGCGACATTAGAATTAATTCACCTGTACCCAGCCTCATGCCTCATGCTTCATGTTTTACTTTGTATTTTAGAGTGTTTGTGTGTGTGTGTGTGTGTGTGTGTCTGGGTTGTTTGGTTGTGTCGGGTCAGGCAGCTTTGGGGTTGGGTGGGTGGAAGGAAACGTGGGATTGTTTTTAATCACTGTAAAGCACTTTGTGTTACATTTTTTGTATGAAAAGCGCTTTATAAATAAACTTTGATTTGATTTGATTGTGATATAGAGAAGCCTCTATTTTTAGACACTGATATTTGATATCACTTGCACTATTTATTCAGTATCATTTGCCATATAAATTAAAGTGATTGATGCATGCAAATGAACTGAGCTTGTATGTATTATTATTGACATGTTATGTGTGTGTCAGTACCAAGTACAAAAGCATTTATGATGACTCCGGATATTGTTGCGCCAACAACAAAACGAAGCATCACATAAACAGCGAAGTTTGGTGCGAAGGCCACAGCCACTCCAAACACTGTCTGGAGCGCAATGGACAGCAGCAGGATGAGGCGCCTGCCATACCTTTGGGACAAACATAAACCCAAGATTAGAGTTAAACGTTCAGAGGCCCAATCGTTTTGAGCCCACCAAAAACTAAAAATGTCAAAGTCCGAGTCAGTCTCTTAATGTTGAGCCATATTACACTATAAACAGTAATTTTGTGAATACATTCTAGAATGGAGGCAACAGGTGGTAAAAGTCAAGTGGAAAATATTGCAATTGAGAACATGGGATGAACCACATAGAAAAATATGAAAAATTAAGCTGATTTGGTAAGCGGACTTCTATTTCAATGCATTTGTTTATTGGATCGTCATTAGTCTATTGTTCCTGGAGACCAATTTAATAAGAGATTATGACACTTAGTATTTTTGCTTATAAAGCAACAGGCCCCCTTATCTATATTATTTATAAATATATGACATACTATATCACACATTCATTTATGAACCTCAAATATAATTCCATCCCTTGTAATAGAAAAGCAAATTAACAGACATTTCTACCCTGTAAATTCAAAATGGTTGCTAAGATTTTGTATTTAGATGTGGTCTATGATGGTCTACTTAATTTTGTTTCCAGTCACCCATCTTCCATAACTTTGGATGTTCTGATGGCATAGCATTTTAAGTGGTGTATACAGAGGTTTTCAGCACTATGTAATTACGTAAATACACATCAAAAGTCAGGCTTTAATAGGAGCAATATTTAGCCTAAAGGATCCACTAGTCTAATATATTATAATGGTTTCTGTTGTGGAATTAACTTGAGTTGATCACCAAGGGGCGTTTTGTGTGAGTAAAGTCATGACAGCGTTGGTCTCTTTTGAAGACCTAAACGAATTCATCATTGTAATGGCATAAGGTCAGCTGACTCCAGAGGCTATAGCCTATAAGCGAGGGTGTCACTAAAGAGTGAATGTCGCATGCCTAACATTGAGATATTGCTTAAGATACACACTCCCTGTGTTGATGCCTCAACAGCCATAAGCTGTGTTGGATCGGCCTATGTCCTTGTCATACTTCATGGTAAATAAAATATACAGTTGTGTTAATAGTCTGTCAATACATAACCCTTAACCTTGATCCACTTTAGAATTATAGATGCAGGCTTGTTGTGACCAACTGTTTATTTGCACGCACGCACGCACACACACACACACACACACACTATGATAAAGTCTACGAAGTCCCAAAAACCTTTGAAAACATTTTGTATTGATTGGAGCATAGAAGGATTCTTTTGCAGCCACATCTGTCTGTGTCTATTTATAACCCAATCACAGGCTGTTTTGTGCGTTGCTCAAAATTCTCAGTTGAAGCAGCTGTGAACCATGAGCAGGGTGAAAGCAACATGGACTTTAACTCTTCAACCTTATTAAGATTCATGCAGGTAACCAAGAAGTTAATAAGTTGACACAAGTATCCAGTGTTGGTTGGAGAAATGTGCTATTTGGACCAGTGCATACGCTGTTGGACAAGATGCTTCGCTCACCTTGCCTAGTAAGTAAAAGTCAGGCTTTAATAGGAGCAATATTTAGCATAAAGGATCCACTAGTCTAATATATTATAATGGTTTCTGTTGTGGAATTAACTTGAGTTGTAGGTAACAGACAAAAAACATTGCCCTCCCATGCTTTGATGCTGAGGGTAGAGCATAGGTGAATCTTTTTTCTTTTTTTTTTACCTGTCTGCCAGAGATCCAAACACCAGTGATCCCACCAACAACCCAAACATGTAAATGGATGAGCCAATACTGTTCAGCTGGGCATTTTCACACACCAAGTCCCACTAGTGGATGATAAAATCGTAAAATACATCAGCATTCGTTATTATTATAATTCATTTGTGGTTGACATAACATTCTGGTGCAGTCTAAACCATGTTGTGATAAAAAGATACAAAAGGTCTGACACAAGAGACTCTTGTTCTTTACACTATCAGACCAAATGTGATATGAAAATTATGAACAGTTTATCAGGCGCGCATTTTGCTTGTCAATTGCCCTCTTGTCATTCACTGTATTATTAGGCTATTTATAATTTGTATAATTACTAGGCGTTACCTACATAATATTGTACTTTTTGTTTGATTTTTGTGTCCACCGCATGAGATGGCTGTATATGATCATAAATGTATTTATACATTTACACACATTTACACTTTATTTATAATAAAGTGACCCTTTACCTCAGTGACTGTGGTGCTTTGGAATATCTCATTGCTGTAAACCCATCCGTGAGCGCACAGCGGGGGAGCTGAACGGTTGTCCTGCAGAGATCCCTCCGACCAGGAACACGAATCCTCACTGGAGTTAAGAATAAGCGGAGTATAGTCAAAGGTCCCGTTGCGCGTAACCGGGTCAAGGCTGTCTCGACATAGATGTGGCGGCGTGGCTCCAGTAAAGATGCTCACCATCATATGGAAAGCAAGCAGCACATTTGGTAAACATATCCATATATACAAAATCTTCTGGTATTTCCCGAAGCCTCCCACAGCGGTCAGGATCTGGTCAAAATTCATTTTTAGTTCTGTTCGATCATTGGCTCGACCACAACTACCCGCCAAGCACTTGCTTTCCTGAGAAGGTAAACAAAGTTGGTCAAATCGAACGTGATGGTTCGAGCGCCCATTTGTGGGGCAATCCTGGAGTTACAAAATACACCTCCCCGCCGCTGGTGGATGGGTACGCTCCACGCAAGTCCAGCGCATAAGGTGTCTACCACACACTATCCACTATGGTGCACAAAAACTGGTTTAAAGCCCGTCTTTGTGGCCGCTCTCTTTGCAAGCGAAAACACACCCCGAATAGACGAGTTATTAAGCGAGTGTAATCATAAACGTGCGTGTTCGTGGCAGGTATGTTCCTGGGCAGGGCCAGGGCATCGAAAGCCGCTATGAAAGGTCAATTAAACTGGCACTATTGTGTTAACTGGCATTTCTTCGTGTGCAGTGTTTTTAATTTTGTTGATCTGTTTATTAGCCGTGTCAGACACGGGCCTTATAATTTTCATCAAGGCCGATTGTTGTTTGTGCCAGTGAGCCTCTTTCTTAAATGTTGCACACATCTTTATCATAAAAGAGACTATGCTGCCACCTGCTGTCCATTTTTTATTTTTTATTTTTTTGGTTTGTTTGTTTGTTTTTTAAAGGCTGATCTACGGCCATTGCAATTAAAGCCCAATTTATTTCTAAACTATTTTATTAGTCACTCTAAAATAGATTTATGCCTAGACTTTAAAAAATTTGCTTTGGATCGTGACGCGCAGATAGTTTATTGAACTAGAGAAAGGTCCTTATAACATCAGACATTGGACAGACGGCATTGCCTAAATGGGCTGAATAACAAATCCTCCTAGGTGCGTAAAAAAACAAACACGTTAGGCCATTATAGCCAATCACGTAAAATCAAAATGGGCTTTGCGGGATGCTGATTTATTTTTGAGACACAGACCGGAAGTGAAAGAACGTGTGGTTGCAGAATTGACCGAGATGTTTAGCTGAGGAGACAGATCGATAACAGAGCAAAAGGGACATGGCTGTTGGACGACAGCAGTGGACCGGGCCACGGATATTCTACATCACCCTCACGAGAACTTGACAGATCCAAATACCCGTGGTTGAGGTCGAGTCTTCAATCCAGAAGCGAGGAGCATCTCCGCCCTCCATCATCAGGCCTAAAGTCACCCCGACAGGGACAGAGAAGACTACAGGGCGTAACGTGAAGGATTGTCCACTACTGGTTACTGGACCGGTCCTTTTTGGGTCCTCAGAGGGGCGTTTTGTGTGAGTAAAGTCATGACTGCGTTGGTCTCTTTTGAAGACCTAAACGAATTCATCATTGTAATGGCATAAGGTCAGCTGACTCCAGAGGCTATAGCCTATAAGCAAGGGTGTCACTAAAGAGTGAATGTCGCATGCCTAACATTGAGATATTGCTTAAGATACACACTCCCTGTGTTGATGCCTCAACAGCCATAAGCTGTGTTGGATCGGCCTATGTCCTTGTCATACTTCATGGTAAATAAAATATACAGTTGTGTTAATAGTCTGTCAATACATAACCCTTAACCTTGATCCACCTTAGCATTATAGATGCAGGCTTGTGACCAACTGTTTATTTGCACACACACACACACCCATACACCTACCTACACACACACACACACACACACACACACACACACACACACACACACACACACACACACACACACACACACACACACACACACACACACACACACACACACACTCACTCACTCACTCACTCACTCACTCACTCACTCACTCACTCACTCACTCACTCACTCACTCACTCACTCACTCACTCACTCACTCACTCACTCACTCACTCACTCACTCACACACACACACACACACACACACACACACACACACACACACACACACACACACACACACACTATGATAAAGTCTACCAGGTCCCAAAAACCTTTGAAAATGTTTTGTATTGATTGGAGCATAGAAGGATTCTTTTGCAGCCACATCTGTATGTGTCTATTTATAACCCAATCACAGGCTGTTTTGTGCGTTGCTCAAAATTCTCAGTTGAAGCAGCTGTGAACCATGAGCAGGGTGAAAGCAACATGGACTTTCACAATGATTAGTTCAATGCTGCAATGCTGAGTTCTTGTATAAGCTGCAGTGCTGGGTTCAGCTTAATGCACTGCTCACACTAAATAGTATTTTTTTGTGTCAGAAGTTTAACAGGGCAAACAAGTTTATTGTCAGTTATGAAATTTATTTATCAAATATCAGCAATATACCAATATATCAGGAATGTACAGACACTGTAGTGAGTGTGTACATTCCTGATCAGATAGACCTCCCACTTGTTGTACTGGGCTATATGGCTGTAGATTTGTTTGGTTGCAGAATCATCTGTCATAAGGAATAATAGCAATTTCACCCTGCTGCAGACTGCCAACCAAGGAATATTTTTTAAGAAAATGTATAACCAAATGAGAAAGCTTAAGGACTTACATACAGTATGCTTGTTTTGGTGTCTCTTACAGGCTGCTGTTTTAACTTCCATACTGGCTGTGCTGTCTAATGGAGCTGCAGCTCCAGAGGCCCATGGCCTATATCTCTTTAATGTAGTGAGAGGTGAGCAAAGCTGGCCTCCTCCAGCCCCCCGCTGCCCCCAGATCCAGACCCTGACTCTGAGGGGCAGTGGCACACCCAAGAGGAGCAGTATGTGAGTGAGGGGGAGCTCTGCCAGGGGGACACCCAACCAGCAGTGCCTGACTGCAGGGACGCTGAGACCATCACAGGTGACAAGACATTTTTGCAATAAAACCAGAAAAAGTTCAAATGTCATATTGACATGTTGTTCTGTAGATGTGTGCAACAGCACTGACCTGCCTGAGTTTGAGATCATCAGTCTGCTGGAGGAGCAGCTCCCTGTCTATCGTCTCCGGGCTGACACAGTCTATGGATACGACCATGACGACTGGCTGCACACGCCACTTGTTGCTCCAGAGGCAAGTCTGGAACTGACCACAGAGCAGATCGAAGAAACACTCAAATACTTCTGTAAGTACCAAAGAGTGCATGTGTATTACGAGATCTATAAATCATAGACGTATATCTGCTTATGAAGAAATTTGAGGATTGGATTTTGTCATTTGTGGGTGGATGTGTAATTTTCAAATGCTCAGGTTATGCATTTCTGGGAAAGAAAAAAAAACACAACAAAACACAGTTTTTTGGCATCTAATAATCACCAGACAGAATTTTATATTTAAGTTGTACTTTGATTAGTATTGAATGATGTTTACCCTTTGGGGATGGTTAGGATGTAACTGTGGTGTTTTTGCAAAAGGCGGTGCTGTGTACTATTTTTCTATATAGGTTTTATGGGTACTGTGTATTTGACATATAAATTAATATAAATGTAGAAATGAAATCAATAGTTTTGCTGCCTTGCTTTATAAAAGGTAGAAAAATACACATTAAAAAAAAGCTCTCTCTTTTCAGTTGGTGACCTCTACTTTTCACAATCACATGATCCATTTGCAACTCACTGACTGCACAGGAAGTGACCTCCCTAATAGTAACAGGCGCCCGTGCATGCTTTTACAGGTCTGAAAACTGATGGAGTGCATGTAGACTTTGTTTAGTAGTTCTGCACAGTAAGTGCATGCATTACAGTTCAGCCTAGTTGTCATTTCTGCTCGACGATCTCAGAGTGAAGGGAAATGCAAGAGATAGACAATGAGCTCAGTTTGGACTTGATGAAGAAATATGAAACACAGTTGCATGACTGGGTTGATGCTGACGACAAAAAAGGTAACTTTGGCAGTATCTACTTTAGAAAAGTTATTATGTTTTACTGGTTCACTGGTGAATTCTAAGGTGTGTAACTTTTGTCTAAAAAACTTTTACATTTGGATGCATTTACATTTGCTGTTGATTTAACAATGTACTGTACTTTACTGTACCTTTGTTTTTGTGTTGCTCAATATTACAACAGCTGCAGCAGTCTCATAGTTCTTTTCTTTTTTTGTTATTATGCAGCAACACTCAATATCTATAAAATTGCTTTTGCTATTGTCACTGGTATCTGAAGGTTTGGTATACTAACATTATTACAATTTACGTATGTATATCACAATGTATTGACCTCACAGAGAAAGTCATTGATGTGAGCTGATGTCAATAAGCACTATCACCTCAGGGTAACAAAGCCAAATGCTGTGCGCCATGGAAACAAGCCATTGCCCTTTATCTCTGACCCTATGGCCCTCTGTGAGAGGTTGGTGACTGAAGGGTGTGAACACTTTGTGTTACGTAATTTTGTGTGGTTATATGTTGCCACAATGTGGCATTGTTATTCAGAAATTGTAACATTTAAATTGCTTTTAACAAGAACATATGCTAAGAAATATATTTGTTTTTGCACATTTGACCCTGATTTTTGTTTTATTGTTGTCACTTGCAGTGCTATGTGCAGACAGAGTGGGCCAGATGACAAAGACTTACAATGACATTGATGCTGTTACTCGACTATTGGAAGAGGCAAGTCATTATCTGTGATTTGCAATTAAATAAAAAATAGTAATAAATATAGTAGCCGGATTAAGCGGGAGAAGATGGATGGATGGATGGATAGTAATATTTTAGTAAAGCAAATAAGATAATCTTGCGCACCAATCTCCAAAAAGAAAGAAAGAAAGTTGTTACAATTGGAAAAGAACTGACGTCATCTAAAAATCCAGGTTTAGAACGGCAACAATGGGAAATTCAAGTTGTGGTCCTATGGAATAGTCTACATAAAAAAATCAAAACTTCAAAATCTTAAGTGTTTAAAAGACATGAAATATTATATGTTACAAAAATATAGCAGAGTAACTGTCCTCCTTTTCATTCGCATGTATTGTTATTTTATATCCATCTTAAATGAACGAAAGACAACTTTATAATATATCACTAGGTAATGCATTAATTTGGTGTTTGAAACATATTATTTGTACCACGTCACTACAGAAAGAAAGAGATTTGGAGCTGGCTGCTAAGATTGGACAAAGCCTCCTGAAGAAGAACCGCACTCTGACTGAGCAAAATGATTATTTGGAGGAACAAGTGGCACAGATCACAGAGGAGGTACTTGAGCTGTTTTGTCATCATGTCACAAATTTTGTGATAAACTGTGATAAATACATTAATGTTTACATTTTCAGGTCGCCCAGTTACATCATGAACTCAATCTAAAAGATGAACTCCTGCAGTTTTACACCAATGCCGCAGAGGAGAGTGAAGAAGAACCTGGGAGCTCTCCAACGTCAGTTTCCTTTATCAAAAAAACAACAGCAAATGCTCAAACATTTGAGATTTTCAAACTATATGTTTTGGTGTGACTTCAATCAGGGGCAGGAAAAGTAAGGTGGGGGCAGCATCCGGTGTCTTTGTGAGTGACACACTGCAGCGAAAACTCAAAGAGTTGGAGGAAGAGAACCTGTCACTGCGCTCAGAGGTGAATGACCATACACTTTCAAACACATTAAAACAAGTGAACTAATGATTTATTTTTCTACGTAGGCTTGCCATCTGAAGTCAGAGACTGAAACGTATGAAGAAAAGGAACAACAGCTGGTTAATGACTGTGTCAATGAACTCAGTAAGCACTTATGCTTTGTAATTTGGATTTAATGAGGAAATTTGATTTAGCCAATTGTTTTACTTCTCATGTGGTTTTCTAGGATTGTCCAGTCTCCAAATCTCTGCCATTGCTGAAGAATTGGCACGAAAGACTGAAGATGCCTCTCGCCAGCAAGAGGAAATCACACACCTTCTGTCACAGATTGTTGATCTGCAGAAGAAGGCCAAATCCGTAAGGGTGTTTTTTATTTTAAGTCACCAAAATGTCTTTATGACTAGTTCACATGTCTGTGTGTGTAGTATGCTGTGGAGAACGAAGAGCTCTCTCAGCACCTGATTGCAGCAAAAGATGCCCAGAGGCAGCTCACAGCAGAGGTATCCTGCATAAGTACATTGATTAATGAATTATTAGACCACAAGATACTTCACATCATGTTTGATTGGGATAGGAAAAATAACATTTTGTTTTGCAGCTTCAGGATCTGGAAGACAAATATTCTGAGTGTATTGAGATGCTGCATGAGGCTCAAGAAGAGCTGAAGAACCTACGCAACAGAAACTATCCAGCGGGTACTCCCCGCCGCTACCATCCTCTGGGACTGTACCCCATGGTCAGTGCTGAGTGCTGCTTTAGGACAGCATTCACAACACAGCATCATAGATGTACTATGTGTCGCCATTCTTGTTGCAGGACTCACTGGCTGCTGAAATTGAAGGAACAATGAGGAAAGAGTTGAGTATGGAGGACCCAGAATGTGAGGAATTGAAGTAAGACTTGAATAAATGTAAAATATTGTTCATCTCATGAGAAACCTTTTATTGGAATAATTTATAAATTGTTTGATTTAAACCTTTGAACTTGAAATAGAAGGATTTGACATATCTCTCTGTATCTCATATTGTGTATTATCCTTGAAGAAAGGTTCAAATGACAGTGCTATATGAACTAATGACTAAATATATTTAATTATATATTACATATGAATGATGTGCTGACGTAGATCATGTGTTTTGTGTGCAGGAGTCACCGTAAGCGAGTGTTTGAGACTGTGAAGACTGTGAATCAGACAGTTCGACAGCGGTCACTCACTCCAACCAGCAACATCCCAGGATCAAACCAGTCTCTGTCTGCTCGCACATCCCCCCAGTCCAGTGGGCACACTACCCCACGCTCCACCATATACAATTCAGACAGCAACGTCATGGACAACAGGACACAGAGTATTCTCATGGAGGTAGCAGAAAACCAGGACAGGTGAAGCATCTCTAAGATTCACTTCTTCAACTACTGGTTGTGCAATTCATTAATTCATGTACTTTGCAGCAATGCAGATCAGGAGAAGAAGGCCAGTGGGGCAGATGAGCTCCGCTTGGCTCTAAGAAGACTGTCCCTGCGTCGGCAGAACAATCTGAGTGAGAGGCGATACTTTGAGGACGAGCGAGAGCGCCGCAGAGGGGCGAACGGGGGGATCGGACTGGGCCATGAGAGCTCATTGACCCCCTCAGACAGCATCATGTCCCTGGGGAACCTCCAACTCTGGGCCACTAGGGGGCCCTACCTCCCTGATAAACTACAGATTGTGAAACCACTTGAAGGTGAGAGCAGGGAGAATGGGTGGAGCACCAAGACAGTCAAGAAATGGGATGGCGAAAGACATAGGAGTGTTGGGACAAAAAAAGTCAGCAAATATCCAGGGGTGGTAGAGGGGGCCAGGAGAAGAGACACTAAGCATGGGCATACTCTGGAGGGGGACAGGGCACGGGTGTGGGGCTGGGTGAGGAAGACGGCAGCTGGCATAGAGAGGGAGAGAGGCAGGCGTTGGGCCCGGGACAGAGCAGGAAGTAGGAAGAACAAATGTCCCCAGGAGAGGAATGAGCGGCCCCTGTCACTCATGTTGTTTAACTCTTTTTGGTCTCTGATGCACCATCACAAGTCAGGCAGCTTCACCTCTCCTCACTCTTACTACAAAGACACACGGCCCAGAGGCTGGCTCTAGGCACCAATACCACTGAGGCTTACATAAGCTGCCCAGAAAGGTGAGGGGTTTGGATTTCTAAGTGTATGTGCAGGGGAGTTAATCATCTGACTAATTAAATAACAGTAATATATAATATCAAAACCCAAAACATGCTACATAGGTCTCCAGGGTGAATAGCTGATAACTAATTGTAAGTCAATTAAATCCAATCAATCAATTAAATACCGCCCCACTTTAACTGTAGGCTTTTAACTGTATGTTTTAATCATACTTAATTTGTTTATGTTGTTGTAAAGCGACCTTTGGTATCCATAAAGGCATCTAATAAATGGAATTTGTATATATATATATGATTTATTTATTATATATTTTTCCTAGTGATTTATTGTATATTTTAACCAGTTGCATGAAATTAATGTCAGGTGTACCTTTTTATTATGTTATTTCCATTATTGACGTTATTCAAATGTACATTATGTTTGAATTTTTTAGCATTTTAGTCAGTTTACTAAACTAAGAAGCATGTAACATAGTTGCCTTTAGCTCAACACCTAAAGGATACTTAGGATTGGTTGTTGAATACTATAGACTATGACTGAGAACTTGATTTGGGCCTTTCTTTTTATCTCATAGTATAGTATCTCACTACAGTTTACTGGACACTGTCTGTGCTGCCACTTGCTGGTAGTATCATGTACTGTATTTCATTATTTCTATAATTTGTATATTTTTATTTTGGGTTTGCTTTGCATGCCCTGTAATTCATTTCATCACTTTATTCTCTTTCATCTTTAAATTTTTTCATGTGTCTGAACAATAAAACTCTAAAACTCTCATTCATTCTGTTTCCATTTTCCATACTTTTCTTTATGCCTGTTTTGTGGTCGTGTGTCACACCCACTTCTCCATCATTCATTTTTTCTTATATATCCCTCTAAATGTATGTTGGACATATCTGTCACTCTTCTTCCTATTCACACCATCAAAAATGGAAGAATCATAAAAGTCTTCCTTTGGGTTGGATTTTAAATGGTATGTTCAAATTATCAGTAAGTGGAGCAGCGCAACAGTGCTTGAAAAATATGATTTTCTCCTTAATTAGGTGGTTGAATTGAGTTCTTTTATTATTGTCTCCCACAGGCTCTGCCACCCTGCACCACTGGCAACAGTTGGCGCAGCCTCACCTTGGGGTGATCCTCGATGCCAGGCCGGGAGTTGTTTCCAAAGGATACAGGCCTCTGGAACTGGAACTGGAACAGGTATGAAGGAGTACCATTATCGTGTGTTTTGTTTTCCTCCATCCATTTCATATTTCTAAAATTGTTTACTGTCCATTGTTTTCTTGGGGTCTTCAAAAATGGATAGAAGTGGGTAATATGGGTCAAGTCCTGTTACATTGATAAAATAGCTGCATGGTGATCAACCATGAATTTTCTTTACTGTTCTGTCTGTTCACCATTTTGCCTGTATCATTGGTGATACAGAGTGCAATTTCCCTTTCAAACAATTGTCAACTGAACATTATGTACTGGCTGTGACCCAGTTCTGAAGATAGTTCCATGTACCGCAGTAGTCACTTGTGCACCTGGTGCCCATGCATGCTGTGCTCTGCAGACATATCCGTGGGGTGGCTTTGAAGAGGATGAGCCTGGGGAGCAGTACTTCCAAAATCTGCCCACCTCCTCGGCTGCTGCCACCCCTGCTGTCCCTACTACCTCCACCCCCTTCAGCAGCAGTGAGGTTCCTCAGTCTGCCTCCAGCCTGGCTCCTCACACCCCACAATCTCCATCACCATCGCCACATCTTAGCAACACTGATGGCCTGGGTAAGAGTTTCATAGAGCATATTTCCAGTTGATCGAATTTTGTATTTGCAGTGTTATGGTGCTTTATTGATCATAAAAATCCTGTGTCTGGGTTTGGGTTTTCAGCTGCGTACTATCCAGGTAAATGCATGGCCCACACCAGTTCTACATACACATTCACAACCTGTCGGATCCTTCACCCAACTGATGAGCAAACCCGGGTGACACCAAGGTATTTTGCCAAATTATTTTAATTATCAGTAATTTGTAGGACTTTTTAACTGGCACTTTTGAATATAACTGTTAATGATAACGGTAATTAGGAGGTGTTCTATTACTATAATAAAAACATTATGATCTTTTTCTTCCTCTCGAAGTCTTAATGCAGTCCCAGCATCATCTTCATGTGTAATGACTAGTGCTTTGTTGGGGACTCCTGCTGTTACACCTTGCACCCCACGCAGACTCAGTCTCAGGCCATCTGAATCTTCAACTAACCTCAGGTGAATCTTTAACACTTATTTAATAACATCAGGAGTCAGCAGCCTCTGTACTTTTGGTATTAAAAAGTCACCTGGCAGATTTTATTTACTTTGTGCTGCAAAAATGCTCATTAAGATTATTACATTTTTCATCTCATTTGTAGATGGCAGTAGTGTTTCCTGTTTACTATACCTACTAAACAACAATGATCCATCCATCCATTTTCTTCCATGATGTGCTCCTATTTTATACCTGGTTCAGCAGCTCTCATTTAGACCTGGATTAGTCCTACTATGGAATTGGTTTAGATGTATTGCTACTTAGAAAGCAAAATATTATAATATTAGGGTGTACTTTGTGTGAAGATAACTGTAACACAATTGTACAGTTTTATTATATATATTTTTGAATGCTCTTTTTTTCAAATGGTTAACTATTTATTATGTCTACAGAGATGCCACTCGCACCACCAGCATGTCCTTGGGGTTGGTGCGTTTACTCCAGGAGCGGGGGATCTCAGCAGCCATGTATCACCATAACCAGGGTCTGGAGTATGGCCAAGGCAGTGATCGGGTCTTATTTAGTACCTGTGTTGCTCCTAACAGAACAGCCACGCCTAACACTCTGCGGCCTTCTACTCCTCCTAACTCCCCCACGTCACAGGCAGCTTTAACCACCTCCGCATCAGCGGGATTTGACTTTAAGAGCCCATCCTATGACAACTTCCTGGCATCCAAACCAGCGCGATCCATTCTGAAGGAGGTGACTGGAGGATTGAGAGGGCGGCAGAGAGGCAGAGACTGTGAAAGCCAGACTGATGTCAGTGTAAGCATTCACAATCTAAACCTACTGGACAAAGTTAAGCGGCTTGGGGTGTCTGGTGCTCCAGGAGGCAGAGCCATTAGTCCTGGCCCTATCTTGGGACCTCTGGGTGGGCTGCGCAGATCCGGCTCTCCTTTTGGGCCTGATGGGATAAGGAGGAACCGGAGTTATCCAGCGATGGTTGGAGCCAGCATGGCCATGAAGGCCCCAGGGCCCCAGGAGTAGTCAGGAGTTTTGGCTGTTCAAGTCGTCTGGAGCCCAGGCACAAAGCCACCACTCTTTGTAACGTTTGCCAGAAACATGTTACTACTGGATAACTTCCTCTACTTAATTATGTTGACTACTACTTTATAAGAGTCAGCTTTTAAAACCTCATATTTATGCAGCTCAATCTAGGCAGACCGATGCACTATCATTTGCATTAAAACCCTTGATTATAGGTTAGGTTAGTAAAAGACACTTTGAATATGAACTTTCATGCATGGTACAAAGGTAGCCTCACCTGTCAGGCTAGATTAGGCAGGATTGAAGTGATAAGTGAGATGCACAGATTTCACAGAATTCTCTATTCAAGCAAGTTCCTTCCAAGTAAACCTAAACTATATATAATTTCACTTTATATCATATATCATATATAAGTCAAGCATGTGATGTCTTTTGGAGTCTGACTCTGCTGGTTAGATGTAATACTCCCACCTTCCTTTCACACAAAGAAAAAAAAAACTCATTCACACAGGCACAATACCTGTCCCCTTTATCAAGAGGATGTAGCACATTTTTAATTTTCTATATGGTGGAATATTATGAAATGTGATCAAACACATGAATAATATGTCCTCCATATTGTTGTTTTGTTTACACCTTTAGTCTATTTGGTGGTGCTTTGTCTAAGTGGAACACAACAAGAGGGTGGAAGAGGATGAAAACTGTGAAAATGGAATAATGTATGAAATATATTAGTGCCTGAACCATTTGTCTTTGTTTAGTATTGGGTATGTGCAGGTAAAATTACTGCATACATATTGCACTTTTCTCTTTAATTTATTTTATGTATTAGTTATGTTTTCATAACTGTTTTTGGTTATTTCAAACATTGTACATTTGTATATATCTAATACTGATAATGCAATGGTGGCAGGAACACATTCTGCTATTGTGGTGATCTGTACTCTGAAGACGGAGAGTGTGTTGTCAGGGTTTTCCCTAAAATAAATGTATTCTGCTAACAGAATACAAAGTATTGCTATTTTAGGTGGATTTTGAAGCGGATCAAAGGTGCAAAGTCATAAACGTAGATGGAAGTAGTTCTATTCTCAACCAGCAGGTGGTGCTCGCAATGTGGTTTTGGTTTTACAAAAGCGATGCATCTGATGCATCAAGATGGAAATAAAAGCGTGCATTAAACTCACATTGCGCAGAGAATCAGGTAAACAATCACCTGAGACCCCACCGTGACAACAGAACTATTGTAATCAGAAGAAATGAGTTTGAAAATGTTACAACGTGTCTTCTACAATGTCTCATTAGCTCTCACCTGCAAATGATAACTACCAGTTCATAAAAAAACAGGGATCATATGAAACGTGGTATAAATAGTGCGCCGGTTCCCTCAATTTAAAGTAAATGGCACAGAAGAAGATAGGCCTTGCGTGGTTTTATTCTTCGACTTTGCTTGCCGCAGTTAACTGTAGGCAATAGTCCTTAGTGCGTGGCATTCTGCCCTTACCTTGTGAAAGGAACACAAGGTAAGGGCCAGTGTGCGGATTGGACTGCATTAGTGGCCCAATGTGCAAGGTTCAAAGTACTGTAGATTTTCATCATATTAAACATACATGAGTTTGGTCTAAAATAAGATGTTAAGATTTGTAGACTAGGCTACTGTAAAGGCTGTGGAAACTGATGGTTGTGTGAATAGGCTACTGCAGCACATAGGATAGTCACAGGACTGGTTTATTTATTTAAATTTTATTTTGATATTTGTACTTAAGTAATGCTCCTTTTGGTACTTATTCCTATATTAATCATTACCTAGAACAATCAACAATTATTAAAAAATTTTGCTAGTGAAAAACTTTTTAACCCCCTATTTTCCCTGTTGTCACACAAAAGAGGTTTATCGATTACATCAGAAACATTTTATTTTTCAAGGAGATTTTTATGTCAAGGACGTATCCTTCAAGTTGCTTCAGTTCACTGTCAGGGGCTGTCCTTGCATCGCAGACCAGACCAAGGACCTGTCTGTGTAGATTACCCAGCAGTGTGTTTGCTACAAGTGAAGAAAGCCTAGAACCAAAATCAGACCTCCTTCAATTAAAAAAAGATGAATAACATTATTGTTGACGTTCTTTAGCAGGGGATTGTAGAAAACCATTTTTTCCCCCTTTCTATGGCACACATTACATGTTGCGTTGAAATAGTAACACATTTTTGAAAATTAATTTTAAAAAACTTAAAAATAAAAAATAAAAAAACTCCATTCTTCATCCTCCTCATGACCCTAAAATGCCATACTGACTCATAAAATATTTCTAACTTGAGAATCCAGAATGGAACTATATTTCCCATACACTTCTTGTACCAATAAATGCTTTAAAGTGTTCTATAGAAAAGTGAAACACAACATAAGGGCGACAGATGAAGTAGTGGTGCCAGAATGAAGATATCCCACCATCTGCTCATGACAATGTCGCCACTTTTCAGTTACACTCATGTTGTTTCCATGAGTGTGTTGTGGCTTCTCACCATTAGCACACAAACCCACAACACTTAGCCATGTAGAGCTACTTCAGTGGCTCTAAAGCAGCACTGTGGCCTCCTGACCTTTTGTGCTCTGTTCTCGTCTCTGTACTTTCACTGAAACACCTGAAGTCTCCATAAGCTTTAACCTCTAACTCCCCAACCTAAGGACACAAAGTCTGCCCCCATCTCCGTGGTTCTTCCTCCAAATCTGCGTCTTGGTTTATTCCTCATTCAAGAGAGCGACATGCAACAGACTTCTCCCTCAAGGCATCCACACCACTTGACTGAATAATTCACCCTGGCTGTCTTTGTTCATCGATCCCCTCCCCTCTCTGCACAGCACACGCATGCAGACACATCTTTCACTTAACTCAAGTGGCCAGAAGCTGCATAATGGGCCACTTCATCACTATTCTTTCCATCACTGTGATGCTCACATCTTTGGCTGCTGTCATACTCTCTGCAACTTGATTTTACACAAACCACTGACCTTTGGACAGATACGAAACAATTACACATTTACTGCATATTGTTAAAAGTTTTTATTGATTGTGGAGAAACTTTGGGAAAGTTATGTAAGGTAGCCAAAATATTACATTTATATTGTGTTTTAAAAGTCTGATACGGATGAAAATATACTAAACATTACAGCAAATAGTGCTTGTATGTACAGTATGAGTTTATTTTTATGTTACATAGGTGTACCTCTGGTGGGTGGCCTCCATTACTTTTTCTAAAATATCAATTTACTGAATTTTCTTAAACGTGTGAAAAACATGCATTTTCTGCACTTGTGATTTGACCATGTGGCAATACCTACTAGTTTCCATATGTGTGACATAAGTTAAATTAATGTCATAACAACAACAAGCCTTCAGTGGGGGACAGGTCTCTCACTGTGATGTCGGCCAGAGTACCCGGCTTTCTTGGAGTCTTTGGGAGGGAGGACAATGACAGTGAAACCTGGAGAGGCGTCATCGGGAGGAACAGTCTCCCTGATTAGAACCCGAGGGATGTTCTGTTATTGGACTTCTGTGCCAGTCATAGTTTGTCCATAACAAACACCATGTTCGAGCACAAGGGGGTCATCCTGTTTAGATTCTGATGTTGGTGTTCCACAGGGTCTGTCCTTGGTCCGGTTTTGTTCTCTCTCTTCATTAATAACCTAATACATGCCCAAACTTCCTCTCGCAAATGTATGCGGATGATGGAGTCATCTACACTCAAGGAAAAAATGAATGATCTCCTGAATCTCCTGAATGGAGAGGAGCTGGACCTTATCTAGAGTTTAAATACCTTGGAGTAGTTCTAGGTACAACATTGTCCTTTAAAAGTGACATTAAAAAAAAGTAACAGGTAGTCAAATTTAATCTCCAAAATTTTTTGTGGGCCACAAAAATTTCTTTTCCATCATTATTTCTCATATTATTGATTGTTTATTGTTTAATCACTTGGCCACTCGTGTGCCCCACATCCTAGAGAGCCTCTACAAAATAGCTTTAAAAACACTCGATAAAAAAACATTGTCACATCACCACTGTCATGCCCTAAACAATTATAGATTACTGCATTTTCAGAACATGATCAATTTAAAATCAGCATGTTTGATTATAAAGTCCTGCACTCCCTGGCTCCTCCACCTCTGAAGAAGTTTATCAAATGTAAAGAAAACTCACAAAGGAGCACACGAGCCTCCACCAGAGGAGATCTGATCATACCCCCTTAGGTCAGATGCCCCTGTCTGTCCGAGGTGGGAACCTGTGGAATTGTTTACCTTTAACACTGAGAGAGTGCCCTATATAATTCTTTTAAAGCTCAACTGAAAAACTGGCTCTGGTCAAACCAAACACTTATGGACCCTTTAAGACTGACTGGAATTTTTTTTAGTGTTGTACGTTGCCTGTGGAGTATGGATACTGAGCTGAGTGAATGTTAATAGAGTTTTTGTGTAAAAGTGACTATGAATTGTATGGTTTTCTATATGATTGTGCAGTTGGTGAGTATGGAAATTTGTATATAAGGTCTGATTATTGTTTAATGTAAATTTTACTGCTGTTACTGCTGCTTTTTTTGACCACTGTGACCTTCACCCGTGGTACTATAGATGGAAATTAGCCTTATGGCTACAATCCGGCATGTTTACATTCATGCATTTTGTCATGTTTGTTCATTAACATGCATTGTCCCAATGAAATAAACAAATAAATAAATCAGTGCACATGGCACCGGAACACGCTAGGACGGAGGTCGAGGATCGACTTTGTTGTCATGTCATCTGACCTCCAGCCACATGTCTTCGACACTCGGATGAAGAGAGGGGCAGAGCTGTCAGCTGATCATCACCTGGTTGTGTGTTGGGTCCTCTGGTGGGGGAGGAAGCCGGAAAGACCTGGCAGGTCCAAGCGTATCATGAGGGTCTGTTGGGAACATCTGCTGGTGTTCTCTCTGTTGGTGCAGCCTTCAACTTACACCTCTGGGAGAGCTTCTCCCAGATACCAGGGGAGGCTGGGGACATGGACGCTTTGTTCTCGGCCTGTATTGTCAGTGTGGCCTCGCTTACCTATGGGCGTAAGGTCTGTGGTGCCTGTTGCAGCAGCAATCCCTGAACCCAGTGGTGGCCACCAGAAGTAATGGATGCCGTCAGGCTGAAGAAGGAGTTCTATCGGGCTTTGCTGGCTCGGGGGACTCCAGAGGCAGCTGACGGGTACTGGCGGGCCAAGGGTGCTGCAGCCTATGCAGTCACAGACGCAAAAACTCAGGGTTGGGAGCAGTTCGGAGAGGCCATGGAGGAGGACTATTGGACAGCCTCAAAGAAATTGTGGCAAACCATCCGGCGCCTCAGGAGAGGTAAGCAGTGCTTCACCAACACTGTTTACAGTGTGGGGGAAGAGCTGTTGATCTCGACTGGGGATGTTGTCAGACGGTGGAAGGAATACTTTGAGAATCTCCTTAATCTCATAGTCATGCCTTCTGAGGAGGAAGCAGAGGCTGGGGACTCGGAGGCAGACTCGTCCATCACCCTATCCGAAGTCACTGAGGTGGCCAGCAAGCTCCTCAGTGGCAAGGTTCTGAGGGTAGATGAGTATCTGTAGTCTCTGGATGCTGTGAGGCTGTCTTAGCTGACACGTCTCTGCAACATTGTGTGGCAGTCGGGGACAATGCCTCTGGACTGGCAGATTGGGTGGTGGCCCCTCTGTTTAATAAGGGGGACCGGAGGGTGTGTTCCAACTACAGGGGAATCACACTCCTTAATCTCCCCAGTAAGGTCTATGACGGTACTGGAGAGGAGAATCTGACCGGTAGTTGAACCTCGGATCCAGGAGCAGCAGTGTGGTTTTTATCCCGGCTGCGGAACACTGGACAAGATCTACACCCTCCATCGGGTGCTTATGCTCGGGGGTTCATGGGAGTTTGCCCAACCAGTCCACATGTTCTTTGCAGACCTGGAGAAGACCTTCAACCATGTCCCTCGTGGTCGTCATAGTGTCCTGTGGAGGGTGGGGTGGGGTCTGGGGCCAGACCGGTCCCTGTATGTATTCACATTGCTGGCAATAAGTCAGACCTGTTCCCAGTGCATGTTGGACTCCACCAGGGTGCCCTTTGTCACCGGTTCTGTGCATTGTATTTATGGACAGAATTTCTAGGCACAGCCAGGGGCCGGAGCGGGTCCACTTTGGGGACCACAGGATCTTATGGACGATGTTGTAGTGTTGGCAAACCAGAACCTGCAGCGTGCACTGGAGTGGTTTGCAGCCGAGTGTGAAACGGCTGGGATGAGAATCAGCTGTTCCAAATCCAAGGCCATGGTTTTTGACTGGAAAAATGTGGCTTGCCCTCACGAGTGAGGGGTGGATGGAGCATGAGATTGACAGGTGGATTGGTGCAGCGTTGGCAGCAAATGATCCGGTCATTCTACGTTCCTACTCTCACCTATGGTCATGAGCTTTGGGTAATGACTGAAAGGACAAAATCGCAAATACACGCAGTCAAAATGAGTTTCCTCCACAAAATGGCTGGGTGCTCCCTTAGAGAGGAGCAGCTGAGGTGGCTCGGGCATCTGTTCTGGATGCCTCCTGGACGCCTCCCTTGCGAGGTGTTCCGGACATGTCCCACCGGTAGGAAGCCCTGGGGAAGACCCAGGACACGTTGACTATATCTCTCGGCTGGCCTGGAAATGCCTTGGAGTACCCCCGGAGGAGCTGGAGGAAGTGTCTGGGGTGCAGAAAGTCTGGGAGTCTCAGCTTAGACTGCTGCTCCCGTGACCTAACCCCGGATAAGCGGAAGAAAATGGATGGATGGACAACAAGCAAAAGAAATCATACACCACTCAACAAGACCTTCAAATCAAGTCCATGTTTCACATTTACTCCTTAACTAAAACGTTTTTGAGTTTGTGGCAATTTTTAAAATAAAGTAGCCTATGTAAAAACCTCAAAGATTCACACATATTTTGGCCTAGGCCCTATGCAGTAGCTATGGACATCGAATCAATAGCGATGAGAAATTTATTTTGGAACTTTAATAAATAATTCGATATGATTGGTTTCTCCAAAACCCAAGCTTTTTCAGCGTTTAACTCGGATGTTAGTGCTCATAACAATCTTGCTGCTCTTTTGAAGACATTCTTCAGCTTCACTGCAAGGGTGCATTCAGTCTTTATCTGGCCTCTAACCCATCAGATCCAGATAGTAACAGTGAGAGTTTACATAATTGGGGTGTTCTGCATTAACATAACCCAGTCATGTCTAGTTATAGTTGTGATGTAGATATGTACGCACGGGAATAGAGGGTAATATATGTGTTCTATTGATTCTCAATTAGTACCTAAATGACAGGTTCATTTATTCATCATCTTTCAGGAAAAATTGCATTTTATTTTGCAGTGCACCAGGTGATTTAAAAGTATGAGTGCTTAATATCATCCAAATGTCTCTTTAAATTAACTTAAGTAAATAGGTCTAGATGACAGTGACTCTGAAAAACAGAATTGTCAATGAACCACATTAACCCATCACCTATGGATTAATGAATAATAGAATTTTAAACTGATATTGTTTTAATGGTAATTTCATACAGGCTGAGGTGCTGTACAACAAGGTCTCTTTAATCTAAGTGATTACAGGGATCTGACATAAAATATGTCAATTTTAGTTTAGTAATTGTAATATCAAATGTATTAGATACTAGTGTATGCAGAAGAACCAGGCCTTTAAATAACTAATGAATGCACTTGAATCATACTGTGTATAAATAAGGAACACCATGTAAATATACATTTTCCTCTTTTATTGAGTCCAGTGAAACTCGACAGCCCCACTACCACCACCACAATTCTCACTACCCAAAATCATAAAGAAACTAGAAACAAACAAATAAACCATGGACAGTAAGAGTTTTCTGCAAAATTTGGCATATGTATATATTGCATCATTACAGTTTTACAAACCAATGTACAACAAATACATCTTAAATAAATGTTTTATTGTGAGACAGTGAAGAGCCAGCTTGATTTTAGATTTTGTATTTTCCTTTCTTTTCTTTCTTACGAGGGATATTCATATTCCTCTGCACTGCGCCGCCCGAAGTCCATCCAGCCCAAATAGTCCCTATCTGCTATCCGGTGGTTGGCACTGAGAGCACTGCTTCTGTTGGCTGTGGAGTTTCTGCGCACGGACCCTGGGAAGAAGAGTAAAGGAGAAGCATGATGTAAGAAATAGAGATTCTCATTGCAATGTTTTGGTAAGAAATTAAATCTTACCTCACTATTCTACACTCACAAAACTAAACTAAATAAAAATTCGTACATTTCACAATTGCACAGTTTTCCATTCACAGCAAACAGCCTTTTAATTTTCCTGTCTCACTGGTTTTTGACATTTTAATTACCAAGTAGTAGATCCACCCATAACATGTGTTTCATTGTAAAGGACACACAGCAGCTGGACCTTAGCCTGACAACATACTATCAACACATTTTCATTGTTTTTCAGTGTTCCCAGTCCGAAACAAAATCCTTGTAATAAAATACAAAGTTTGAACCGTTAATGTATTGGTAATCAATTTTATGCTCACACAAAGATTTTGATCTCCAGCCCACCCACGGCTGCCTACGCACACATGCACGCGCATAAACAGAGCTCCCTGGCGAGCTGAGGAGCCTGGCTGCAGAAGGCTTGACAATGACACCTCCCACTACGAAACATGCAAGTGAACAGCAAGCAAATCAACACCCACTGCCACCACAGACACACAATTGGAGTTTATATTATTAAGTAGCAGTGTACCCTTTGACTCTTTTTATCACCTAATATTCTCCAGATGACCACTTTATGAGATCGACTGTTAGGAACTTGCAGCTACTACATTTGAAAATTCACATAGTTTGGTTATTTACATGATTTTGTACCACAGATTTCTTTATGTTCTTTTGAAATCTCTCGAGACTCATAGTGGAAGCGTCAGTTGTTCAAAATCCTCAGTTAGTGGAACTGAAGATGCTCCCTAACCACAAAAGAAGATATGTGTTCTTCAACAGAAAGACACGATCAACTTGGGGTAAGATGGAAGTAAGATAAGTAAAGAGGCTGTTGTCCGGAAGACTGAACAACTAATACACGCACTTTCAAGCCACAAAAGCTTTTCAGGACCACTAATTCATTTTACAAAGCACCACTGTACTGATTGCAAGTAATTAGCATCAATGTGGAAAGTAGCAGGAAAAGCACTAATGTACAATAAAGCTCTGTCCACATGTTAACCACAAAAAAACACAACACCAAACAGGATGTGAACAACTATACCTTTTCTAGATGAGATTATTCTAGCTAGCAGCTCGCTCAGGTTGGCTTTAGAGTCTGCTTCCTCCTCAGAAGCGGGCAGAGATTTGAGTGAGACAGAGCGCTTGTGTCTGGAGTGGGGCTCTCCAAAAGTATGCATGTCAGTCCCAGGATGGGCTGTGGCATAGGATAAGGCAGGATTAGGATCAAAGTAATAATGAGGTGTTTTGGTAGGGTTACTTTGGACCTACCTTCCTCTGGAGCAGAGACGGAGCTTTGTCCCTGATCATGGTGGGGTGTTGAGAAGGGGAGCCCCAAACAGCTTGTGCATAAGACCGCGAATAGGACGCACACACACAGCCCCGCTGTCATCTGGACAAGAGAGGAAAAGGCTCTAAATGATTTCTACATGTACTATAGACCTCCTTTATGTGCATTCTAGCATTGTATCTCACTTTTCTCCCTTTCAAGAAATGCATAAGCATACTGGATTTTTTCTCTTTTGGATATATTTAAGGTTTTCAAAATGTTTCAATTTACAAATGAAAGTCAGTTTTTGTAATATACAATTTAAATGTTCATTAAAATAAATGCATATTGAATAGTTCAGCAATTCAATATGCATGTTGAACTATTGTTCAACATGCAACCAGAAATGGTCAAGAAGAAATAAACCCTTATTGTAAATAAGGGTTAGATTATTGTATCTAAAAGTGTAAAAAGTATAAAAGCAAAATACACATTTCATAAATTAAGCATTATTGCATTACCTTGTTGCAAAACCTTAACATTTAAATCAATTATTTTGTTATATTACACAAACTATTTATAAATAAAGGCAAATATTCTTAAAAAACTGCGTTTTATATGTGCTTACCTTGAGAAGAGGCGTAGTGTCTGTAGGAGCAGTGAGAGCAGTGAGAACACTTGTGCACTCATTGGGAGACTGGCCCCTTTTATACTGGGCTCCGGCTCTGTGTGTGTGCTGTGTGCTGCAGCTTACAGCGTGTGTATTGGCTTTGTGCATCTCCAAGTCAGTGTGTGTTATGGTTACAAGCTTATTACTTTGGTGGGCTTTTGTTAGTAATTTGGGTCTTAGAGAAGTATGTTTAATATATATGGAATATTCAATTAAAATAAACTTTTATTATTTATTTCTTTTGTCTTCTCGACACTCAGTCATGGGAGGTCACGTTCCTTAGTAGATGGCGCCCTGCGTCAGACTGAAGGAAGAAACGTCAATTGTACGTAGTGCACACGTCTTCAGTGCATCTATGTCATCGTGCACTGCTAAGAAAAATGTATCTTTTATTAGACACGTATTAGTAGAGTATTTTTGGGGCAGCAAAGGGGCAGCAGAGTTGGTGACTGTTATTGAAATATTAAATCAGGATAATTGTTACTAATTATATGCTATAAGTAACAGGCTATAGACTTGTTCAGTGCAGTAGAATAGTAAGTTGTAGATGTAATGAATATAAAGAGTTACTCTGTTACTTGATTTTACATTTTTTTTAGGACTTGCCCAGTGATTATACATGATTTGTATATCAGATGCCCTTCCAATTGCAATTGGCCACATGATATTGACTGGAATAGGCTGGGTGTTGGTTAAACCTCTTGCCTGCAGACACAACGTCAGGTAGGATCAATCAACTAACCTTTAGGTGAGTTGCCACTTTCAACCTCTATATATAAAGGTATATTATTTGCCATTTTTAAAGTTTCAAAACCTGTGATGCATGTTGTTGAACAAATCACAAGGCATGTTAATAAAAATTATAAAATAGCTAAAAGTGTAAAGAAGACTGGATAATGAATCAGTGAGTGGGCCATCGTGTGGGTGGCAGGGTGAATGGGGAGGTTGAGTATCCGTACACGCCCACCCAGGCAAGAGATATCAGCAGAGGCAGGAGCAGGATTGGTGGGTGGAAGCTGTAAAAAAGTAGATCTTGAGATCTTGAGTTTTCTTCATTTAACAGGTCACTGCGATCCAAATGAGATGCCTCAGTCCCGCTGCATCTCTATAACCACACAAAATTCACCCCACCTAATTGATAATGCATGCAGGTGAAGCCGATCAATCAGCTGTGGTCAATAACTATCGATCGACTGTTGAGACCTATTGTGTGTTTTAACGAGGTTGACTGTTCAGTGTGGCGTGAGAGGATTATCTGGCTGTTACCACATTTCTACAGTTGTTCATCTCTTGAGACAGCTATTTTGAATATGTCCACAGCAAAGTGAAGCATGGAGAGTTTCTATTGGCAGTCCACAAGCCACAAGGGAATTGCACTCACACACACTTCCTTAAGTTCTTTAGGCATGGTTTAAGCAGTTTACGCATTTTAATAAGAAATCCATTGCAAAATTGAATAGTGAGGACATCCATCTAATGATCGGTAGTGCTTGAAAGAATCTCTTCAGAAGTAACACTGAAAAATTGATACATTTTTAGATGGCTGAATATTTTTTGACAGCCAAACAGCCCATTTCTCCTTAATTGTCATGTTGTTTTATTCATTCAACCATAACATTATTCATTCCATCAGTGTAGAGGGACCCATGGGCCAAACTGGGGACCACTTTAAACTGGCAGAGGCATGTGACGATGTCACTAGCTGTACGTCTTCTCATCATGACAATGTATCCGTATCCTTGCTATAAAATAGGTGTCAATCACCACCGCATCTGAAATGAGGAAGCCAAGATTTTCTCCTTCAAATAGGTGACTTTGTGGGATTGAGCCAAGATAAGCTGTACACCAGTTAAACTATGCAGCGGGTGGTGAATTACACACAATTAGAGTCAGTCCGTAACATTAAAATATGTTACTAAGTTCTTCTTAAAGGGCCCATATTACACCATTTTCTGATCTGTGTTATAATATTTCCTAGTCAAAAATGTACCTGGAGTTGTGTCTTGTTTCATTCACATGTTTATCACACAAACCCTGCATATTTAGGCTGTTCTTCTATCAAACAGGATGCACTCTGTTCCACCTTGTGATGTCATGTGGTAATACAGGTAATGTTCCACTGTGTTTTTAAACTCCATACACCTTCACTAGAATAATTTTGATACTTCCAGTCCTGGATTTTCTGATCTCTACTTAACAAAAGGTAAAAGTAGTGGTAGAAACTACTGCTTCATGACATCACAACAGAACAGAGTATTTTGTAATAATAAAAAGGATGACTCAAACATGTGTGAAACAAACACAACTCCAGGTTTGGCTTAAATCTTTTGTGTAATATAGTCTATTTAATATATAATATATATAACCAATTGTTTCTTTATGAATTAAGTCTTTGTTTATGCTTTATTAAGGATAATTTATCGACCTGTTTTTAACCAGTATATGTAGCAATGCTTTTTATTTATTTATTCATTTGCATACAGAAATAGAGAAAACAGTAAAAAAAAAAGTTTTAAGGCAATGACAGAGTACATTTTTGAGCTATGCCTTTTTTATTCTTACCAATAGAAATGGAAGTACCAAAGTTCCCCCATATGTCAGACAGAAATGATGAGAGCACCCGGTCACTCACATGTCTCACTCTGTCTATAGACTTTTCATTTTCACTTGACTGTTTCTTTTTCTCTTCTCCCTCCCTCTAACCCCCCTCTCTCCCTCTTTCTTTCTCTCCCTCTACCTCAATCTCGCTCTCGCTCTGTGTCCGTCTCTCTTTCTCTCCCTCGTTCCATGGCTGTGGAGTTGTCTCTGGGCTCCATCACAAGGCACGTGTGTGGGAGGTGAGGCCATGGGCGTTCAAATTAGAATTAATTAAGCATGTGGTGTGGGAGGCGGACATGTGCGCCAAATGTGTGTGTCCCTAAGAGTCTAAGAGACTCCGGACTCCTCTACACAAAAGTATCCAAAATAGAGACAGTTTTAGTTCACAGCCTGGAGGCAACCTGTTGTATCTGCTTATTCTTTCACCTCTACGAGTGGGCGAGTGGGCAATCTGTTTCCACTGAGTTTAAGCATGTAATTCACATCTGGACTTTCACAGTGGCTCAAATATGCAATAGTTCACAGGCTTTATAGATGATGATGTTGTTTTATAACGAGGCAAAGCAATGGAACACGATCTTACTTACACAGCTTAGTGGAGGAAAAAAAGTTGTACATAATTCATACTGCTTATAGTGCTTGTAGTGATAAGAGAACATATTGTATCTTGGTTTGTATTTTTTTACCCGTTTAAAGAGAATCTGGTATTCAACTGATATTCAATTGGATGTTCTTTTTATCTAAAGAACAAAAAGGAACAAAATGAACCACTGAGTATTATAGTAAAAGGGAAATTACAGGGCACATTGACATTCAAACTATGTGTGCTTTTCAAAGTATTCTTTTGTATTAGTAATTTCTACAGTGCTTACCCACATACATAATCTTTACACATGGGTTCATGTTTTTATACACATTCTAATATATTTAGATTTTGCATTTAGTTCAATTTATTCCAAAGTAGATAATACAAGCTGTATTTATAATAGGATTGCACACCAAAATAAGAGGCAAACATCTTGATAGTTATAACCTTTAGCTGCAAGTCATTTCATATTTTTCAGACGTGCAGAGCTATTTCACCTCCCAGCACAAATACACACACACATAAGTGTGTCAAAGCCTGATCTCGTCAAATCTCAGAACCTAAGGAGGGCAGGGCCTGGTTGGTATTTGGATGGGAGACACTGGGAATATCAAGTCCCACAGTGGGGCACTAGTGTCAAAAATGATGTTGTGTCTTTAGGCAAGACACTAAGTAAGTAAGTGTTTATTTATATAGCGCTTTTTACAGACATATGTCACAAAGACAGAGGATTATTTACAGCACATTCTTCATTCACTCCAGACCCGGTGGTGGTAAACTACTGTTGTAGCCACAGTTGCCCTGGGGCAGACTGACGGAGGTGCAGCTGCCAAGCCAACCGGTGCCAACTGTCCCTCCAACCCCCACCATCACTCACACCACTTTCACACCTACAGTGCATGTTTTGGGTTGATGGGGGAAACCGGAGTGCCCGGAGGAAACCCATCCAAACACTAGGAGAACATGCAAACTCCACATAGATAGGCCCAGGCGACCCGGGGCTCGAACCCGCAACCTTCTTGCTGTGATGTGCCACCACTACATCCACTTTGCCTAGTATGATTGTAGTGTGTGCTTGAGTGTTGGTGGGGGTCTGAGGGGCCCTACCACCACTGTGTGAATGAATAATGCATCAAATTATAAAAGGAGTGTCAGGAAAACCACTACGTAAGACTAATGAATTCTTATTATTATTATATTCTTAATGCAGTATATAGTACAACTGAAGCACATTCACTTACTAATGCTGAATGATTCTGTGTGAAGCTAGTACACTACATATGACAATATAGAATTACCAAATATGTGTGTTCAGATTTGACTATTTCTCTGCTTTCTAATATATTTTTTCTGAAGTCTCAGTACTATTTGGGTAGTGTGCCCTGTAATCTTTTTAACCAAAAAAGTGTGCTGTGACCAAAAAACGGTTAAAAAAAACACTGTTATAATACATTATTAAAGCTATATTACGCAGAATTGACTCTTGTGAGCTTTAAGCAATTTTAGAATGTTTTAAAATCATCAAAAACATACCCGGAGTTGTGTTTTGTTTCACACATATTTGAGTAACACTATTAGTCTGTCTACATCTCCAAAGCTCAAAATGCTTCAAGTTTACAGGTACCGTTAAGAGATTCCAGGCAGTTCCAGGTCTGAAATTATCCAGTTGATTCTAGTGAATGTGTATGGTGTTTAAAAACACAGTGAAGGAGAAGAGACACAGTTAGTAGCTCCTAAATGCTAAAAGAGGGTTCAGATGCTTAAGAGTAGCAGAGGTAGCATCTGCTTATCCACACCAGGTATTCCAAATATCCATAATTACATAATTTGGACCTTTTAATATAAATATACGTGTTATTTTAATACAAATCCTAAGACAAATATCCTACAATTTAATATGTAACATTACTTTCTTCTCCTGTCCATTTTACCTTCAGATTATATGACTTTGGACGTTTCTATGTCAAGTGTAAAAATCCCCTGGTGTGTGGCCCTTGTATGGAGCAGGCTGTTAGAGCTATTACACACAGTGCTATCTTACTATCAATTGTTCTGACATAAGCCGATGAGTCCGACCTCTCTTCTCCGCTGCCATGGCTCCCTGATGATGGAGTAGTCACACGTATTATCATGTGCAAATTGCTCAAATCTTTGCCTTCTCAAGATTTCCTGCACATTTCCCCTCCCTTTTCCACTGGTTCATGTACCAGTACACAATAGATCCACATTCTCATATCAGTTCATGTCAATTCATTTTAGTTGAAATTTTAGAACACAATGGTAAAGATAGCTTCATGTACCTGATGCATTTTCTTATTCCACATTTTACTGAGGATTGTTGTGTTTGTTTCTTTCCTCTGTTACTCCTCCAGGTTTCACCTGTTTCAAGTAATTGAATAACTTTGTGCTAAGGTTGTGCTTTTAAAGCAGGAATGGTGTCAAGGCTTGCTTTCTGGGTTTTGTAATCCCTTCCTAATTAAAGGCCAACAACTTAAATCCCCTGCAAAAGCTCAATATCATCGACTAGTGGTAATGAAAACATTGGTTCAACTGGTGTTTAACGGCTTGTCTCCAGATTTGTTTTTGTGGAAAAGTCAAGCTTTTGAATAAACTTGATCACATTGACAATGGCATTTCTTACTGCAGCCCTCAGGTTATGGCTTGTTAATGGATACTATAGTGCCCCCGTAGGCAAGTTTGTACTCTGCATTTGACCCACACTTCGCTGCCTCTGAGGTAACTTGTCAGGAGCAGTACTCAGTGAACTATTTCTTTTGGTTTGGTCTGGACTTGATAGCTGGTGTTTTTAGCGAACTGTTCATGTTATATTTAAACTAACAAGCTTGAAGATAACATATCAAATTCTCTTTTTATGAGATTTTAACCTTGTTGTAACTGTGGTCTCTCATCATTAGCTTACTCTGAGTTTTATTTTGATTGAGTCACCCATATTTGTGAAATCCTCTTGTGTCTTCCATTTGAGACTGGAGTCCAAAGAAAAAAAAAATTTCACCTACCAATTATTATAAAAAGTCAAGCAAAATGCATTCCAAAAAGTCTTATTGTCGTTGTAACAATAAAAACAAGTATATTCAAATTAGCTGTTTCAGGGTAAATACCATTATGAGGAGATAGATCTTCATACTTGCAGTTTTGAACAGGAAATCAATGGACCTTTGCTTTCATTAAACCATCTTAGATTAATATTGCAGTTTACAATGAACAAAATGTAAAATAACGATATGTGTATCTTAGTTTAATACTCAACATCCAAGGGAAAAAGCATAATATCTTCTTTAACAACAAACCAGAGCAAAAAGAAATGAAATGTAGTAATAGCTTGTAGTAAGAGCTTGAGTCTAATAAAGACACAGAGGATGTCTGAAGTGCTCTCAGATGACCACTTTAATTGGGTTTTGTTGGAGTGACAGAGGCTTTATTGCTTGTTCAAGGTGTTGGGAGTTTGCAGCCTCCTAAGTGTTTGTAGGGAACCATCTGGGACCTGGGCGGCTTGGCTCCTCTCTCCTCGTCTGTCGTCTCTGTGCAGCCTTTTGCATTTGGACGCATCATGGAATTCTCTGTAGATTCAGGTGCAGTTACTGGACTGAAGTGGATCACATGCTACACTAATGAGAAGCCTTTGTCTGAATCCAATAACACCACAGAGGACTTAAGTTTGGTTGTTTTCTTCATCATGTGTGCACTTTTTGTCAAGTTCATGTAATGGCTTTAGTTGGAGAGTTAAACTATTGTAAATTAGCTTGATAGCAATGTCAGTGATTAATATTACTGCTTTGTTTTTTGAGGACTGAACTTTGCTAGTCTAGCACTGTTGCCTACCACTTTTGCCTAACAAAGAATGTGTAAAAACTGACTAAGATAGTGACTCACACAAATAGTGTTTTATGGGAAACTTTACAATGACTTTTTGTATTTTAGTTGTTGGTGCTAAGTCATGCATAGTTGAGCTATATATACTATTTAACTAGACCCCATAATAAAATGTAGTTTGAATGGAAATGTGTTTAAACACATTTTCTTATTTTGTATTTTGTACAACCATCATTAATGTTTTTTGTAAATGGGAAATTATTGAACCATTTTCACATGGAAAATAATGAATAAAGCACACTGTCTTGGTGCAGTACAACATGTTTCAGTGGTTCAGATATTTTTTTGTATGAGTATTGTTTCAGTCATACAGCTGGGGAGATCTTGAATCAATTATTAAAAATCATTTACAATGCTCCTCTAATCAAACCATTCCTGAAGTGTGCATACCAGGGAAGGGACACAGTTAGTAGTTCCTAAATGCTAAAAGAGGGTTCAGGTGCTTAAGAGTAGCAGAGATAGCATCTGCTTATCCACACCAGGTATTCCAAATATGAAATATTCATTCTGAATCCTTGGAGCACACAGGCATACCACACATACTGTATTTGAGGGTGGCCTGAGGCTGTGTACATCTATATGCAGTAAGTCTGGAGCTCTGTGTCTGTGTGTGTGTGTGTGTGTGTGTGTGTGTGTGTGTGTGTGTGTGTGTGTGTGTGTGTGTGTGTGTGTGCGTGCGTGCGTGCGTGCGTGTGTGTGTGTGTGCGCGTGCGTGTCTGCAAATGTGTGTGCTTGTATAAATGACTATTTAGGACAGTGCCGCTGTGACAAGGTAGTGTGACTAATTTGTGCAAGTCAGCTCAGATTAATGTTGTTCCGTATATGGCAGCAAGACAGAAATAATTATTTAGTTGGCTCTATCCTCTGTGAATGAACATATTTTGGGATCGGGACTGGTCTGACAAAAGGTTTTTCCAAAATGTATTGTACTGCCAATATACAGAAGGATTTAAACCGGTAATATATGTTATATGTTATGTGTGAACTCATACTAATATTCATGTAAATGTACTTTCTTTACTTGTACTGTTGTTACTGATTATAACAGCTCAAAGCATTTGGCTCAATTTTAGCCTTATAATTACGGAAATGCTGCCACATCCAAGCTTCCCGTGGCTAGAGTGATGAAGCTGACCATGAAGCACGATTTTTTTTTTGCAGCTGAGAATTTTGAAGAGTGGAGAGGTGTAAATTGCTAAAATGCCCTGCATTGGAGAGGAATTACTCAACACACGTCTGCCAGCAAACTCAGTCAAGATCCAAAATTATAAAACAAAAACCTTGTTTATTTCCATAACAACTTTCTGATGTTATTTTTGCAATTATTTAATGGTGAATAGACTTAAAAGCATTTGTTTAGTCTGCTTTCCACAGAAGTACATGTTGCCATTTTTTTGGAAAATGGCAAGGGGAGAGAATATGCAAATTACATCATGTGCATCTCTGACATCCATAATTTGGGTAAAAAAAATCACTCATATCTTTTTCATATGAATGGAGCTAGAACTTGTCAGACAGGATACTCTTCTTTCAAGTAATTGCCAAATTTGTGTCATATTACAGCTCTCAACTTAGCTGCCAAACTGCAGTAATGAATCATAGATGCACCAACAACTGTATGTATCATTAGCTCACTTCTTGGTTGTTAAAATCTGACAAAGTTGGAAGTCATTCATGTAATTGCATTGAGGAATTAGGGAAAAATAGGAATTGGACAAAAATATGCAGATGATTGACATTAATTCATAGGGTGTTATTGTGCGAGACATGGAAAAAAAAACATGTTAGTGCTGTTTGGCTGTCCATTGGCTGTCTGCTGTCTCAGATGAACTGGCAGGACCACAACAGTGACATAACAGCAGATGCAGACCGGATCATCTTTTGGCTGTACTCTATTGGTTTGTACTCCAAAAACTCCCTAAAAATAAAACTGTTGATATCAGGCAATGCTTCATAAAGTAATTTAAATGAAACTATTAATTTGATTTGCTTTTCACCTTGGTAAGTGCTAATTTGTGCGCTCATTCATTTGGCTTAGGCTCCAAACACAATAAATAAATAAAATGTATTGTATAACAATTTTAACTAACTAAATCTGAAATAGCAAATGCTCCTTTTCCAGGTAAGCAGATCAATACATTGATACACATTAGATTAATTATTTTTATGATTAGAGTTTTCCTTTCCTTGAAAGCATGAAATAAACTTTTTAGAAAGAATGTACATAGGCTACAGAAGCATTCTAGTGTGTAGGATAAATGTTGATAGGGATGGATGATTTCAAAGAAGAAAGTATTATTGTGTCTTGAAATTGGAAGAGAGTACACTCAAAAGAACTGCTGTAATGAACTCATGATTTTTTTTTCTGTACTGTCCATCAAGTTATTGCTTGTTGTTAGCTGACAGCCATATTTTTGGCATCATAATTTATAAATAAGGATAGACATTCATAAGTAATCTCACTTCAGCCTTTGGTCATAGTCCATCCATCCACCTTCTTCTGTTTTATCCAGCTGGATCACAGGGGCAGCTGTTCGCCACCCAATCCTCTGCGCACCTGACCCCCCCTATGAACCCCTGTGTGAGTGCTGAGCCCACATTAGGTACCTTTGGTCATAGTTTTATGTAAAATGTTTGTATCAATCTGAAGAAAATAAACTACATTTAGTTACACCAAACCACTTCAAATCTGCATGCAGCAATGTCACCTACCCAGTCTCACATGTACTGTATTTGGACATTTGTTCAGGGTTTGTTTTGTAAAATTACAATGGCTGAAATTTAATATTAAACACTAGACAAAAGTAAACACTAGACAAAAGTGTTACATCTGATCGGGAAGGTCCTCTGCTCTACACATTCATTCATGTGACTGAATGAAAAGCACAATATTTATGACTGACAATCGATAGTCGTTTCTATGCTATGGGTAATTTTTACAGCCGGTGAAATCATTACAGAGGCACATTCATATCTTTTTCATGAAAGATAAGAGAAAATCATGTCTTTATCTGCTTGAGTTAGCTCGTTGATTCCTGTAACACAGACACAAACATGAGGACATTCTGTGGTAACTTAGTACATTTATTATCTTCTGGTAGTATTATCTTAATATTTAATGAACTCTTTCCTCTAATGGATTTAGACCCTTTTACTTTGGCTCATAATAACCTGTAATTTGTAAGGCTGGACGTGTATGACAAGTGTTGTATTTAAAATTATATATTCTAATATGAAGACCCTTCATAGTCAGGAATGTATTCACATGGAGGGATTTTGATAGGAGAGACACAGGAAGGAGGTTGTGAGATCTATTCCCAAGTGGAAGTTGAGTGGAGTTTGTATATTCTCCCTCTGTTTGCCTAGTTGGGCCAAGGTGGCAGTGGTTTAGGACTAACCCATCTGATCTGTGCAATTTTGTTGTACTTATGTGTACAAATGTGTCAAATGGCTTTGACAGTTCTGAATTAGAATCAGTAAATGATCTAATCTAATCTAACTGGACCTGATTAACTATTATCTGTCAATATCTATTTTGTAGTCTTGAATTTTGTGGCTTGAATCACTTTTGGGTTTGAGTTGTAGAGTGAGACTGTGCCCTCTTCCCACAGACAGCGTCTTGCTCTGAGTCATAAGTTGGATTCTTCTCATGGACCTTTGATTAAAAATTAAAACACCATTACACTCAATCTCCGTGTTTGGTGAGAAAAGAAAATGCTCTTTCACAGCTATTGCAATAGCACGGCTCCTAAGAGCACAAGAGGCATCATGAAAGTGTCAGAGATGCAGCCCACTGGGGTTCACGCACGTTTACTCAGTGGGAGTGACCTACATCCACATTTTTCAATTCAAAGCACAGCACAATAGCACATGGGTAGCTTTGTTGAATTCAGCAAGTAGCACATCTCTGTCCACTGTCGTGGCACGCTCTCTGCACATACATCCCTGCTTGGGTCACTCTTCACACCTTGAACCACACAATGTAGATTTTAAAAAACAATTGCTGTTTTTGTCATGTTCAGTCATAGTGGCATAACATTGCTGCCTGGAGGGTGATATTTGTGAAGAATGCACAGTTCATAGAGGCATTGGTGTGTATTAGGTGAGAATGTTAAAAAATTTTACCCTTTAAATTAGTGTGCTCATTTTATTATTATTATTATTATTATTATTATTATTATTATTATTATTATTATTATTATTATTATTATTATTATTATTATTATTATTATTATTATTATTATTATTATTATTATTATTATTATTATTATTAGAAATGGTACAATGATTTCAAATAATTGCTTTTTTTGTAATTTAGTGTATTGAGAAGTGCATCTACAGTCAATGTAGAGAATATTTCAGCTGTAGTAATTTGGACACCATTTTTGTACTCAAAAGATTTTGACTCCCATCCAGCTTTTTCAGTTTGCTGGAACTTGAGATCCAGGGATTTATACTACACTGAATTGGATAAGTCCTGCTGCCTATGGGAGGAGTTTTAGAGTGAAACTGCTTTGCCCCCGGACAGGAGCAGAAACATCTAGACATTGGTGTCCAGATGACCGCTGCTGAAACCTTTTTTACAATGGTCGTAGACGAATGAGAGATGATGAGCCATTTACCTTGAATATACTGTGTCTATTGGATTGTAATTTAATTAATTTAATGTGCATTATGTGACATTTCTGGTGGTGCTTGTCTCTATGGAGATGTTATTACTTTATCTAGAATGTTACACATTAAATATCTATATTCACATAGACAAGGTGACACCAACAGGTCAGATGTGCAGAGAGGCAAGCCCCCTCACAGTGGAGAAGGCATGTTTTCCAGGTATACTTTTTAGTAATAAAAATGCATAAATACAAGATCAATTTAATGCTATACTGTGGAACATTCCAGGCAAAGCAGTAACATATCCATGGAGACATGGACATATTTATGTTCCAGTAACTTATATATTATTATATATTATATTAGAAATCATTACAAATCTTTATACTGACCATGAGTTTTCTATTTTCAGTGTCTTCAGTCAGCACTTCATCCAAGGCTTTTTAATTGCACCAAGTTTAAAAATGTGTCTGATTAATGAACACTTGTCAAGGTAATTGGATGCAAATTATTCACACACAGATGCTTAATAGAACCAGTGACTACATAAACACACATGCGCACACACACACACCTTTACACAGACGATATGTACCTTGTAAACTGCTGGAGGAACATCTGGGACACTGAAATAGGCCTTCACCAAGTTGACTGATTACAGCACTACCAGATATGTAAATGAATGCTATTACCAGTTACTTACTGGCTTACACCAGAGTGGCACTTTGTGGTGATGACATTTACAGTAACTTACTATAAAGAGGTTGGCAGAAATCAGCACTGGATTTGTTGCTTTTATTGAGTTGTCCAAAGTCCATATTATAAAATATTATGTACAGGTGTCATACAGCTTCTGTGAGGTCTGAAGTCACGAATTATGTAAATGGGTGGTGATGTAACTTGTGTTATCTTGCAGCTCAGAACACCTACCTCATTATCAGCTGCACAGAACAAGGTGCTGCCTATTGACATGAGAGCACTGGTGACCGTGGTCAATCTGTTAATTGAAAGGAGTGCGTGTGATAACATCTGTCTGGAGGAACAGCCATCTTTGAATCACATGTTTTTCTGTGAACAGCTGAGAGTGGCTGCTTAATGAGGATCTCACAAATGTTTATTAAAAATGTGATTTGATATTTTAAAGGTTATAGTACACATAATGTTATATTACACAAAATGTGTAAGTAATCCTTTATTGGGCTAGGCTAATGGGATCCAAATAAAAGAAAACAAATGTTATTTACTGTAATTGTATTTTAGGGTGTCACAGTTTGGTTACAAATTAGTGAATTTGATTTGTATAATAAATAAACATATATTAAAAATATATAGCTGGAGTATAGATGTCAAAGTGAATCAGTTAATCGGCTCCTGAAATGACCACAAGTTAGGGATGCCACTGTTTTTTTTATCTTCAGGAAAAGGAATACAGTATAGTTTAGTTTTATGGACTAAGTATTCTTGAAGCACTCTTGAATTGGAAGAGCCCAAGTCTGTTCATTCATATGATAGGTTCAGTGCCACTAAATGTTCTGTGCACAAATGCCTCTGTCTCTGTCCTCACAATTTATGGCCTGAAGTTTCTAGTCTTCTCACGTCATTTCTCATCCTCTCTGTGTCACCTGTGCTCAGGCCCTGCGGAGCACCTCATAACTCAATCCCCTGATTCATTCATTGAACCAATTATCAAAATGACTGATTTCCTGTCAGTTTTCAACGCCAAAATGTATTTCTCATTCACAATGCATTTGAATGCTTCTGCAAAATTTCTCATTAATCATAGTTCCTCTCTTTTGATTTGGTGACATTTACCCAGTGAAAATCTCCTGGCTACAACTGGAAGAAGAATGCTCATTATTTCAAACCTCCAGAATGAAATGTGAACTCAACTTTATTCAAATTACTCCTACAAGAGTATCTCCCCGGGAGAGTGGTATGAACATTTCCAGGAAACCATGAAATCCAATTGGAAAGAAAGTAAAATACCATAATTTGTAAACACTGGTACATCCTCATAACGATTATTTTTTTGTATTTTAAGACGTTTACTCCTTGAACCACCACCTTAAGGTGGTGGAGGGGTTTGAGTGCCCGAATTATCTCGGGAGCTGTGTTGTTGGGGGCTTCATGCCCCTGGTAGGGTCACCCAAGGCAAGGCTGTTACCAGGGCCTCACCCTGGAGCCAGGCCTAGGGTGGGTGCTAGATGACGAGCGTCTGGAGGCTGAGCTTTCCCCCACAGGGCCCAGCTGGGCCCGGCCCAAAGGAGCGACATGGGGCCATCCTCCCACGGGTGGATCCATAAGGGGCCAGTGCAGGGTGATCTGGGTGGCAGTCGAAGGCGGGGGCCTCGACGACCGGATCTCTGGACATGGAGACTAGCTTTGTCACCTCGCTTGTACAGGAGGTTGAGCGTTATGGACTAGATATCCATGCACAGCTTGGGCTCTGGAACCCAACTCTTTGAGGGAGGCTGGACTTTCCATTTCTCTGGTGCTGTCCACGGGAAGTGGCGAGAGCTGCTGTGGGCCTGTTCATCGCCCCACAGCTCAGCCGTCATCAGTTGGAGTTCACTCCGGTGAACAAGAGGGTTGTGTCACTGCGCCTTTGGGTCGGGGACAGGTCTCTCAAAGTTGTGTCGGCCAAACACCGTTGTTGAGTACACAGCCTTTTTGGAGTCCCTTGGAGGTGTACTAGACAGTGCACCATTCGGACTTTACTGGGGGGACTTCAAAGTCCACGTGGGCAATGACAGTGAAACCTGGAGAGGGGTGATGAGGAGGAATGGTGTCCCTGATCTGAACCCGAGCGACGTTCTGTTATTGGACTTCTGTGCTAGTCACAGTTTGTCAATAACAAACATCATGTTCGAGCACAAGGGTGTCCATCAGTGCACATGGTACTAAAACACCCTAGGCTGAAGGTTGATGAACAACTTTGTCGTTGTGTCATCTGACCTCCGGCCACATGTCTTGGACACTTGGGTGAAAAGAGGGGCCGAGCTGTCAACCGATCAACACCTGGTTGTGAGCTCCTTGGTGGCAAGGCTGCAGGGGTGAATGAGATCCATTCTGAATATCTTAAGTCTCTGGATGTTGTGGGGCTGTTTTGGCTGACACATCTCTGCAACATTCCGTGGTGGTCAGGGACAGTATCTCTGGACTAGCAGGTAAGGTCTATTCCAGGGTACTGGAGAGGAGAATCCGACCGATAACTGATGTCTCTCGGCTGGCCTAGGAACACCTTGGGTTCCCCCCAGAGAAGCTGGAGAAAGTGTCAGGGGTGGGAGATAGTCTGGGAGTCCCTGCTTAAAAAGCAGCTAAAGACACTGTTATTCAAACAAGCTTTTAGTTAATTCACTGCTCTTGGTCTTATTTACCTGTTTTAACATTTATTATTGTTGTTTTGCACTTCATCTATTTTTACTTGCACTCTGTAAAGCACTTTGTGATTTTATCTGTGAAAGGTGCTATATAAATAAAGTTTACTTACTTACTTACTTACTTAAACTGCTGCTCCTGTGATCCAGCTCTGGATAAGTGGAAGAAAATGGATAGATGGAAAACTACAGACTAGTGTTACAAGTATTTTGCATACTAGAGACTTGTGATTTCATGGACCAAAGTAATACAAACTTGAAGGCATATTTTGAGAACATTTAGATTTTATTTGATTTTGTTTATCTAATCATTCTATATTCATGCAGGTCTCCTGAACAACACTGAATTATTTTAATTTGAAACAAAGGGACTACTTAGCTACATCACAGCATCACAAGCTGTTTGCACAAGAACTTCCTACAGCAGACAAACAAAACTTAAACTTTTCTTTCCATTGTCTACTGCTTCACTCTCAGCATTTTGAAATTCAGCCGACCCTGGGCCACTTCCAAACTCTGAGTCTTTAAACCAGGGCCACAGGTGCCATATTACTGTTAATCCATTTCACGTTCTAACCTGATAGTGCTGTATACACCATCCACAGAGATAAAGACATATATTGTCATGGGATCAGACATCATCTGGCACAAATACTCCACTGGCTTATATTCAATGGCTAGCAGCTTGATTATTAGCTACAATTGGCTTGTATAAAACATTGAGTACCACAGTTTACTGAAATTTAGGTCTCCTCTCTTGTTAATTTCCCACATCAAACAAAGTTTGACTTTGAAAAGACAAAGCCAAATTGTCCCTGTCACAATGACGTGTATTGTGTCTCAAACTGTGTCTTCCTCCATGTGCCCACGGACTTTTAAAGCAGCGTGTGATTACAAAGTCTCTCTGGTCTTCATTAGCTTCTGACTTCAGATAGCAAGAGAAAGGAGAACGGGGAATACAGAATAGGCACTTTGGAGAGGAGAGGTGGGGATAGAAACGAAGATGGAGAGATTAACACTTTGGATGTGATCCTGGGGAGATCACGGAGCGGGTGAGAGGGGAACTGTTTAAGAGCAGTCACCTGTTGACACATAAATGCACAGAATTAATGAGGTGTGATGTCTAAATATGCACATCTATGATTACCATGAAGCTCGAACTGATCATCATTACAGCTTACAGTACAGAGATACAAGCAACTATAAAATGCACAAGCTAAATGTTTAATGTTAACACTCTCATATACAGCAGATTATACAGAGTTTGAATGCAGTGGGATTTGAGTGAGACATATTTTCTCGTCTAGCACTTGATCAGTGATACAACCATCACAAAAACAACATGGTATTGTTAACATCATGCATTTTTAATGGGAAGAGGTTCAATATTTGATGGTTTGAGAGTACCAAAGTTGGTTTAATGTTATGGTTTCAATTTCACGAAAAGTCTAGCAACGGCAGAGTTTCAGTATGGTCATTTCTGATCATTATGCTGTACTGCTTAGTTTAAAGGAAATGTCTCCTTGGTATTCTTTGTTGATTTCAAGGTTTGTCTAAAGTTTGTCCAGAAATCTGTTGCTTTTGATCTTTTACAAATATTTCTATGATGAAATATTATATAATTTAAAGGTCTTATATTATGCAAAATGGATTCCTTTGAGCTTTAAGCCAGGTTAGAATGTTGTTACCTCATCAACACCATACCTGGAGTTGTGTTTTGTGTCATTTACACATGTTTAAGCAATTCTTGATCATTAGTCTGTCTACATCGCCAAAGCTCAAAATGCTCTGTTCCTATATTACCACATGACATCAAAAAGTGGAAGTGTTTTCTCAGCGTAACTAAATATGATGGATTTGTGTTGGCATGTGTGAATGAAACAAAACAAAACTCCAGGTATGTTTCTGATGAGGAAACAACATTATAACATAGATCAGAAAATAGTGTAATATGGGCTCTTTAACTACACTCCTGATGCTATAAAGACAGCCTGTTTTCTTCCCATCCCTCATGCCATCTTCAAATCCTTCCCTGCCCACTAACAACATGTAATGGTGCGTTGTCAGTCAGTCCAAACAGACTAGAAAGTGGCAGTGCGGCTCCTTGTTTGCTCGAAGTGAATGGCACATAATAACTAACTGTCCAATGTGTTGTTTCCATTTGAAATTGATTGATTTACATATTCTTGTTTTATGCTTTGTATTATAATTCATGGGAAATATGCAATTCACCAGTGATGTGCAACTTCTGAAAGAGTAATATATGGAGTTACTATGATTAACTGAGGTTCAGGAGCTGGACCACACCTCAACCTCCTCTCCAGCCAACCACAGCTTATCTCAACCACGCATTCAATTACCCAGAAGCCCTATTTACACGGCCTATCCCAACAGCACCATCCGTGTCAGCGCTCTCGACCTCCCTACCATCCTGTGTCTCTTGTCCATCCTTCAGTTCAAAGACATCATCTTCAAGAAATCAGCTGGGTGACCATTTTGGATTGGAGACGGAGCCCCCACCCTGAGTCTCCCCCCAGCCATCACATGTATCCACCGTCAAAAAATATCTTTATCATATTCTGTTGTTGTGGCTTGGTTCTTGCTAGTGAAATAGATATTAACTGTGCATTATACAGGGGCATCAGGATCTTCATTTTGAAGTCCAGGCCCACCAAGATGATTTGTACTCGGGAATTTGGTGCTATACTCCTGGCACTATGTAACATTTCTGGACCGCCACTTACTGTGCCCCATAGTATGACATAAATGTATCCTGCACTTACTCAATTCTGATTTGCAATACTGGGAAAATCCAAGCAAGTCACTGACTTCTCTCTTTACACAAGGCACTTTTAAAGGTTGAGCAATAAAATTACCTGCAATTTAACAAACTTAAGGTAGAGCTGTTCAGTGTCATTAAACATTCCAAGTAGATCAATGACATATCCATAGAAACAAGCACGTGACAGACCCTAACCGAAAAGTTACATAGTGCACCTTTAAGTTATAAAATATGATTGTAATTTTAGGGATTTAAGGTTAAAGATTTAATACCAACTAAAATGTGTTTCAGTATTTCAAATTATCTATGATTTATAAAGTGTAATTACTTAAAGACCTTAATCTGCATTCAATACATTAGGTGTAAATCTGAAACATTTTATTTATGTTTGAGAGTAAAACTGGCTGATGACGCTGTATGATTTATGAATTAGTGTCATTAATCGATCAGTGATGTGTTTGCCAGTAGTGTTTATTGTACTCAGTGGATATTGACAGAATCATTAAGACAGCGCTGCTCCACCTTTTATCTCTCTGTTTGATGACATTTAAATACTGGGCACACATTTCCACCTTTGTGGGTCGTTAATGGAATCCATTTCTGTAGAATATTAATGTAGTCTTTTTAATATTTTTGGTTATTTTATGCCAGTAAAAAAAGGCAGGAAATGTAAGTGAAGTCACCATTAATTAGGATGTAATTATAAAAGATATGATAAAAGTCATACATTATTTATCGCCATCTCAGCAGGGGCGGACAGTTTTGGCAGAGTTTCCATTTCAAAATCTTTACTGAACCATGTCCATGCTTTTGGAGTAGCCAGCTGTGCAGTCTGGTCACTGTATTCTGAAATGCCAGATGCCCTTCCTGACATAGTATATTTATCTCGTTTTGGTTGGAGTTTTGGCTCGTGTTAACCTGCAGATAATCAATATTTGCCCATATAAATATCACAATTTAAAAATTTTGTCCCTGTTGTATAGCAAAGTGATAGTAAAGTTCTCAAGTGAAATGTTCAGTGTTGTATTGCATATTTCCGCAGATATAGGTTGCTTTTGCTAGCATACAACCACCTCTCAAACATCAATGTTCTTCTATTTCTAAAAGAAAAAAAGCCAAAAAAATGTTTCCAATACTGGTACCACATAACAATACCATTATCCTAGCACCCCTGGTAGCTTAGGCATTAATAAGTTGATAAGTATTGATAATATATTCTTTGTGATGTTTTCTTGCATCTTTTGCTTCATGGAGTCACATTATATAATCATCTGCCCCCTGGTGTGCAGTGATTTGCCCTTTAGGTACTCTTTGAGGCAACAATCTATTTTATCTGGGTTTTGATCCATCCATCCATCCATCCATCCATCTTCTCCCGCTTAATCCGGCTGGGTCGCGGGGGCAGCGTGCTGCCCAATACTCATAGCACCTGACCCCCCCTATGAACCCCTCTGCAGGTGGTGAGCCCACAGGAGGGTGGACAACATGGTCCTTGATGTTAGTTCATAGGGGTTGGGTTTTGATCACTTTGAGTAAATAGATTGTTATATTTGTATGCATTACTGGTCTAGTTCCTTAAAAACATAAAGATAGCCAAAGAGCATGTTTGACGTCTTCAGCGACCCGACTCGACCCATGCTGATGTACAAAGCAGCATTAAATTATGATTTTGCACCAATTAATCATTGGCTTCAATCCGCAAGATGTGTAAGGGAAAGCCTACTTGTGACATATTGCCCGAAAACTTAGAGATAGACGAAAAAGAAATGTCGAAAATATATTTTGGACAAGCTGTGGGTTTGACATTTGTGTTTTTCAGATGCCTGGACGTTTCGGGTCCCTGGAGCTTTTTTCTTCTCTGAGAGAGTGCTAATAAAAAGGCTGCCATTTGCACACACATGAAACAAACTTTGATGCACTTTACTGCTGGCATCTGAGAAGAGCTCTGTCTATTGTTCAAACGGAAAGCTCAATGATGAAGATAAAAACTAAAACTCGCAAGGCTTAGCAGTAAGTCAACCAAGAGTATGCATTATAGACATACGTACTCCATCCTTCACACATGAGAGGTATGGTTGTCATACGCTCATACAAAATGCCCCAGGCGGATTCACACACGTAACAAATGTGTGAGAGAAGAATCTATAGCATAATCATATTGACAGAAACATACTTTCTATGCTCTACAGGACTCCCAGAGTTAAAAAAAAAAAAAAAAAAAAAAGGAGAAGAGACATAAATTGGCTGAGTGACTTCTGTCTCAAGGGAAGCTTTGTTAAAAGAAAAGTAAGAAACACAAACATTAATCAATAAACATGATACTTTTAAAAAATAAGTGACTTAATTATACTGTTTAGTTAGTCAAGATGCAATTACATTTATGTTTTTCTGTCTGAACTTTTATTTACCTGGAATTATACAGTACATTTTGTTATGTTTATTGGGCCTCGGAGATTTGGGAGATTTATGCTGGAAATGTGTGAAAGTAATTATATTTTGTTTGCACTGAATCGTGAGAATTGGTTGTATTTTTTATTTGAGTGAGCAATATGATGTATGTGCAGAATATGTTGGGGGTAGAAAGCAAAGAAAGTGCAAAAAATACTAGACCTTTCATTTATTTACATACTACTGTCACTTGATTTTGATACTAAGTAATATACTCGATACTTGAAACCTAAATCCCATATCAAGAGAATCTGCATTTTTCAGTTCATGGGGTTGGCAAAAACTTAAAATCTAAAATTCATTTATTTTGGCTAAGTGCTACTAAAGGTCCTGTATTACACAAAACTGACTGAATGAGCTTTAAGCCATGTTATAATGCTGTTACCTCCACAAAAACATACCTGGAGTTGTGCTTTGTTTCATTCACACATGTTTGAATAAATATTTAATCCAGTTTATTCATTTTGGAATTTTTTTTTTTTTTGGTAACTTAATTTAGTTTGATGATTTGATTCAAATGTATCTGAACAAGGACACAGATGGTCAAATCATGTCTCAACAGTTCTCAGGACCTTTCTCAGAACACTTGACACAGCCCTTATTCACAAACACACATGATCATTGAGTTCAACTTATTTTTTTCAGTACTACAGGTCTGTTCTCTCATGGTAAAGGATGTTGGCCTACACTCTGTTACTTTCATTATAGAAACTCAAGCATGACATTAAAAAGCAAATATTTATGAGCACCCAAAATCTATCAACAAAGGATTTCACACATGCCTCTAGAGTACGGACATCCTTTACTAGCCTAGCCTATACAGACCATATATCCAGTGTACTGTTTGCATAAGTGTCTTGTTTGATTTTCCAAAACACATACATTACGTATAGCAAGTGTTGATGCATTTACTAATCTGATGTCTCTGAATTTTTTTCATACAGTACAGATCAGTGATATGTACATGTACATTAATTAGGCAATTTTTCTATCAATCACTCAAACTTTATTTATGGAGTGTTTTTCATACAAAAAATGCAACACAAAGAGCATTGTATTATTACTATTTTTTTTTAGAATAGATCAAAAAAAAAAAAAAATCATATGTGTAAAGTGTGAAGCCCACTGGCTGCACTAAACCAGTGATTCTCTCTAGTCACTGAATGCAGGTCTAAGGTTTGTGAGCTGGACTTTCAAATTAATGAAAGAGCACAGAAAACTCATGAGCAAAGAGAGTTTTGACAGTTAAATTTGCTTTGGTGGCATGATTTTTGAAGGTTTTACTGCATTTTGCTGAGTTAAAATTTTAAGAAAGCCGTAACCTTGTTTGGGATTCTGCGTGAGCTGTTTGGAAAATGTCAGTTTTCAATAGAGAAGTGTGTCAAAGTGATTGAATCCAATTGAATCCAATTGATCCACAATTCACTTGTGGATATCTACAATTCACTTGTGGATATCCACAACGTAAGTTACAGATATCTACAACTGAATTATAGATATCTGTAATTCTGGTTTGAGATATATATAATTTGATTCTGACTAGTCATAACTTAAGTTCAAGGGTATCTCTAATTCACCTCAGTTGAAGATATCTACATGCTCCTTTTCAGATATCTTAAATTAAGTTTTTACTAGGCAAAATTACATTGTAGATATCTGGAACTGGAATTGCAACTAGTCAAAATGATGTTGTAGATATCTCAAACTGGGGTTTGGGATAGTCATAATTTAGTTGTAGAAATCTCGTATCAAGTTTTAGATATCTTGTAATGAATTTTAATTGGAGATATCTGAAATTGGAGATATCCGTAAACTTCATTGTGCCTAGTCAAAATATAATTACAGATATCTTGAATTGGAGTTTTGACTCGGCGAAATGACGTTGCAGATATCTGTATGTAAATGATCCCACTTTAGGCGGGAGTGGAGCAGTTCTACATAGCACCTGTCGACTGCTAACGGAAAGTCCATTTATCAGTAAGATAGCGAAAATGCTTCTTAGGGTGGTTTTGTTCATGTACTCTAGTGAAACATTCATTGAAAATTATATTAACAACAAAAATAAATTTTAACACAGATGTTGGTTGTAGGTTGTTTAGCTTTAGGGACAAATGGCTTTATGGACGGTTTATGCACTGCTAATAGCCAGAGACAACCTGGTGCTTTCTGTGTCATAATGTCATAATGACATTTGAGACATCTTTAATTTTCAATCTTCCTAGTCAAAACTGAGTAACAGATATGTGCAATTGTCATTTATGATGTGTGGCGAGTTGAATGTCGTTTTCAATGACGTAATTACTGATATCTGTAATTCCGTTTTGCCTAGTCAAAACTGAACTGCAGATATCTCGAACTGTCGTTTTGTCTAGTCAAAATGACATTACAGATATCTCAAATGACAATTCCCACTATCCAAAATGAAATTACGCCTAGTCGGAAAGACATTGTTGATATCTAGAATGTTAATTCCAGATAGTCAAATTTAGTGTTTAAATGTTAAAACGGCTTGCCATAAACAGCTACCTTTTACCTTTTGTTCAGTAAAGATCAGCAATTCCAGGACTGAAGTTATCCGAATGATTCTAGTGAAAGCAAAGGGAGTTTAAAAGCACAGTGGAGCTCTTCCTTTATTACCACATGCCATCAGAAGGTGGAACAGAGTGTTTTCAGTTTGAGAGAAGAACTCCTAAATATGCAATATTTGTGTGTTAAACATGTGGGAATGAAACAAAACTGAATGAAACTACTCCAGGTAAGTTTTTGATGAGGAAACAACATTATAAAATAGATCGGAAAATAGTGTCATATGTGCCCTTTCAATTGCACTGTCTCACTGCCTCCTCTTGCCCATCTTCTTTATAGTTTTCTCATAAGCTTGACTGCACAGGTATATTGTGTCAGGAAATGATGTGCGGGTCATTTGCTTTGGTGTACAAAGCGCCCTGATACGTCAGAGGTCAAAATCTCTTGCATGACTCTATATTGATTCTGTCACTTCAATCACTGTTATGATGGCATCTTCACGTGTACGTCTAATGTGAGATGACTGGCTAACACATGTTTTGTCCATTGACTTTTATTACAAAGCTCACTTCATATTAAACCCTTTTGACATCCTAAATTTATCCTGGGGGTTGCCATGGCGCCCTAGCATGAAGGGAATAGATGAAGATGTCACGATTCAATTAATGTTGTGTTGATAAAATGAATAGTCTATGCTATAAGAGAGCACACCAGTACAGGGCACGTCAACAGTGTGTCACAGAGTTGTCCTGTCTCAGTGGGGTCCAGCAGCAGATGTCTCCAGGACAAAAATGAACCACAGCATGATTCAGCGTGTCACCTCGATCTACTGCATATTGGAAGAGGCCCTCATCTTTTAAATGAAGTCTGATGTTGGCACGCTGTATCTAAAGTCCTGGGGTCTCATTTATGAAGCCTATGTACAAACAAAACAAGGCCAGTAATGTGCGTATGCAGCTTGTCCCGTCAAAGTTGGTATTTCTCAAAAACAAAGTGACCTCCACGTAAAGTCTGGGGCTTGTGTACGCGGTACGCACTTTTCTGAAACACAGCACAGAGGCACAGGGAGCAGAGGAGCCGTGAGGGGAGAGAGATTGGGGGAGTCATGCTTGGGAAAAGTTTAAAACAGTTAATTTTGACTTTTAATTTTTGTAAACCATGCTCTTTATAGGAGCTCCAAAACATCAGTCGTTTCAATAAAGCACAAGGCGCGCGCCAGAGAGCGCAAAAGACAGCAGTACCAGAGGCCACATAGCCAGAGTCTGTCCGCGCAAACAGTGGTGCAGTGATAAATAACAAATGGTGAATGATAAACCGGAACAGGCACCAAAAGAGGAAGCATCTATCTGACCAAAGGTGATACTTATAGGGAAAGGAAGAGGCCTGGTTATTTAGATGACTATGTTTGTGGTTTTGAGGATGATGTGACCAATACTGACTATTGTTACAGACTATTGTGTAACTTACCTCAAACATACAAAGTTGTAACCTCACCAGATGCAAAAGAGTGAGTTAATGCTATGGATGAAGAGATGCAGTCATTAAAGGACAACATAAAGTTTACCCTGACCACTCTACCGCAGGGCAACGATGTAGTGGGGGGTAAATGGGTCTATGTACTCAAAAAGAACAATGATGGATTAGACAAATACAAGGTCATGTCACCATAGGATACAGTCAGAAGAGACGTGTGAACTATGAAGAGACATTCTCTCCTACAGCCAATATGACCAGTATCAGAGTGCTGGCACCAAGAACAGCTCGGGACTAGCTGATAGTCCACCAGATGGATGTGAAAACAGCCTATTTACATGCACCAATCGAATGTGAGATTTACATTGAACAGCCCCAGGGCTATGAGGTGAAATCTGAGGGAAATAACAGACTGGTGTGTAAATTGGAGAAATCCCAGTGTGGACTAAAACAGTCAGGGTGAACTGGAACAAAATGTTGCATGACTGTCTGTGTGAAATTAAATGACTGTGTATACAGCAAAGTAACTAACAATGAAAAAGTGTACATAATCATTTAGGTTGATGACCAGAATATTGCAGTGATGAAAACATTATGAAAAGTGTCAAAGAAAAGCTCTAATTCAAATTCAGGATGAAAGGAAAACTGACACATTTTTAGGCAATGACTTTGAGCAAACTGATAATTGCATCAAAATGTCACAATGCATGTATGTGGAGAAAATATTAGAGAGGTTTGACGTGCAAAACTCTAAGGCTAGAGCTACCCCCCATGAACAAAAACTGGACTAGTGGTGAGGCTGAAATAATGGATGATGTCAGAAAATACAGGGAGGCAGTCGGTAGCTTAATCTATCTGGCAACCTGTACCAGGCCAAACCTGAGTTTTGTTGTGAGGAAGCTGTCTCAGTATTTTACAAAACCAAATTAAGAGCAGTGGACTACTGTCAAACATACAGTACTTTGCGTTATTTAAAAGGTACCCAAAGCAAAGTATTTAGTTTAAAAAAACACACAGATAATAAAGTGTTGTATGCTTACAGTGATGCAAACTGCATCACTGCTGCTGCTGATGTGAATTACCGAAAAAGCAACAACAGGTTATTGCATCAGTCTAAACAAAGATGGACCACTAGTCTCGTGAAAGACTAAAAGACAGCCTACAGCTCTGTCCTCCCGTGAGGCTGAGGTGGACAAAGCTATAGACTGGCTGGCTTTAGCTGCAACCATACCGGAGTGTAGGTACTTACAACAGATTTTGGAGTGTTTTGATTGTTGCAAATATTCATGCAAGATCTACGAGGACAACCAGGGAGCAATAGCTTTAGCAAAGAATCCTATACATCCTATACATCAATTGTTTATAAACTGTTCTCTAATTTTGATCTCCAGTGTAGACAACGCAGCAAACATGTGGATATAAAATACCATTTTATGAGGTCTATGTTAAATGACGGCAGACTCAACCTGGAGTACTGTCCCACCAGTGAGATGGCTGCAGATTTAATCACCAAACTTAAGTTGTTAAACTTTGAGATGTTTACATTTGGTACACTATAAAAATGTTATAGGTGTATGGGCCTAATTGTGTTTGTATATAAATGTATTTTTTTCAACAGTGAGCAAGTGGGGGTGTTGAAATGTGTTCTCATTTTGTTGTTATGTGTACATGTAATGTAGCACCATATGATTTGTGCCCAATAGCATGTGCGCATTTTTGATCATGAGGTGAAAAATTATGAATGGCATGCACCTGAATGAATGAAAAATGAAGTGTGCCTGAGGACAATGCAGCAGTTACACAAAAGAGTATATCTGTGTAAACTCTGTCTTAAAATAATCATGTTAAACATTGTGTAGAGGGGATCCTCCATCCATCCATCCATCCATCTTCTCCCACTTAATCCGGCTGGGTCGCGGGGGCAGCTTGTTGCCCAATACTCATAGCACCTGACCCCCCCTATGAACCCCTCTGCAGGTGGTGAGCCCACAGGAGGGTGAACAACATGGTCCTTGATGTTAGTTCATAGGGGTGCGGGCATGTTTTAGGTTGATGGGGGAAACCGGAGTACCCGGAGGAAACCCATCCAGACACGGGGAGGAACATGCAAACTCCACACAGAAAGGCCCGGGTGACCCGGGGATCGAACCCGCAACCTTCTTGCTGTGAAGCCTGAGTGTTGCCACTCAGCCACCGTGCCGCAAAGAGGCCTAGAGGGGATCCTGCCAACACAAAATGATTAGATGACAGTGTAAAGCTAGAATTTCAAAATAAAAAACTGGGACATCAATGTTTTTTTTTTTTGTTTTTTTTTGGTGATTGGTAATAATAAAATTGTGAAACGAATGCGTAATTGAAGAAAACTTATGCAGAGATCATTCATAACAAACATGTGAACCAGTATAGTCACATTTTCTGTGTTTTGGTCATTTTTAAGCAGCTTTTCTGTATTTTACCCAAAGAGATGATAGTTTATGCCTCTCTATACTGTTGGCAGAGATCAAATTGGTCAAAAATAGGGACACCAGGGACATTTCTTGTATAAAACTGGGACAAATCCGTGGTTTTGTATAAATCTTTATGATGAGATTGAGGCGTTAAAGGGGCGTGGCATGGATCACGTGCGCAGGTCTTCCCTTTTTTATGTGAGGGACCTGGCCTGCAAATTAGCCTTTGGCTAGACGGCTTATGGATATGGCATCGGTCACTGTTTTAAATGTGGCAATGCTCTCTGTTCTGTCCCTTTTAAATAAACATGATGATGATGATTGAACTCTAACTATATTTGTTAAGTTTTAACTCAACTAGCCCATATAATGAATCCCTTTTAGATAAATCACTTGCAAGGGAAATAACTGTTTTCAAAGACAATTTTGGATGACGTTCTTTGTTTTTCAGCAAATTCAATAAACAGCCACAAGTTAGTAAGCCATAAGGCTGGTTTTAGCACTTATCTGCAGCTCCCTATACAGCTGACTCTGCCTGCACGTGTCTGACATGAGAGACTTTAGACTTCCACCAAACATACAGGGAAGAAGCCTGTGTGTGCACAATGCACAATATGCACAGGCTGCTATAGTAAGATATGAGGTCTGAAAATTCAGTTTGTGTTGAAAAATGAAAGCGTGTGAAACATAAGACAAAATCAATGCCAGTCTGCAGCTGCCTACTCTTTCTCCTCCTCACAACTCTGTTTCTCCCAGCTGCGTTCAGGAGGTCGAGAGGATTCGCATGATGTTGACACCCGACCGAGCCGCAGTCTCACTGCGGCCCGGGAGGCCTCTCACTGGGAGTAACTTAGATGCATTACGCATAATGTGAGCAAATGCGGAGGGAGTTTAATTTTGTGTAAATATTGTGTTGTAGGCCTATAGATCTCTGGATCGCCTGAATAATCTATAGGCTATGTTAAAAAATAAAAATAAAATAAAAAGTTTTAGTGACGCATCACAGTAAGACCAAGGCCAGCAGTCCCGCTGGTGACCAAAGTGGATGTTTTTTTCGACCTCTTTACCTTAGCTGCCTATAGTCACCAGATCCGCTAATTGGTTCCACTGAGATACCCCCACAAGTTGCCCTCGTGTTCCTGTATTGGATGGTATTACCCACACAACTTTGCGCGGAGCTCGTGCCATCTGCCCGGGCTCACACCAAGCCTACAGGTGTCCCTCAGGTCCCACCCGCCGGCTGTTAATGTGATCACTGCGTCTTGTCTGGGTCTATCAAACCATTCAGTTCACGACATTTAGCCTAAATCAGAGCCTGTGCCGTGTAGGCTACCCTCCTCAGGTCTGACATCTCACGTCTCATTACAGTTATCGCCACTTAAGAGCGGTTAATGCGTTACGACTCCCTACATGGTTTGGATGTCATTAAGATAGTTCAGTTTCATAATCTAATTTTATGACCAAGCGGTTCACTGGATAAAGTAATGCTGACCTCTAGTGGTGGCAGCAGCACACAGCAGATATCAAACGTCAACAGTTGTGTGGTATTATTCAGAATTCTGAAGGACAGGGTTGTCCCAACTTTTTTGAGCAAGGGCTGCATATTGAAACATTTAGATGGAAGTATCCTAAAAGGTTTGCCCAATCTTTGTCAAGCTTGGAATGCCAAGTATTTTCGTCTACAAAATATTTAACAATGAAGCTATTTGTACGCAGGTTATTTTATGCCTTTAATTTAGTGCTACATGTACTACATGTCATGACAGCAAAAGGATTTAAAATGAGAAGTAAAATTATGATAATTTGGGACAAATCATCCTGAAGACAGAACATAAACAAATTGAGGGCCACATTTGCATTTATATAGCGCCTTTCATGACACCCAAAGCGCTTTACAATTCATTATTCATTCACTCAACACTTTGTGGTGATAAGCTACAGCTTGTAGCCACAGCAGACTGACATGCCATAGTCTGAGCACATCTGCTGTATAGGCTAAATGTCTTAATGAGGAGGATTCATTTTCAGTCAAATATACAACACAAAAATTAGAGTTAAAGTTAGAGAAGAATAACTTTATTTACGTGTAAACAAAAACAAACAAAACTGCATAGGAAATGTTTAAAGTCCAGAGAGTACAGGGAGAGCAGGTGGCCAAAGTATTATAGTCTCCTCTGCCTTATTTAGAGTGGAGACCCGACAGTTGTGCTTCCCCCAGAGCCATGTGCACGCTGTAGAGGGAGGGCATGTGCTGGCTCACACACTGGTCAGTTGATATAGACACACTACCCAGGGAAAAGCACCAGCAGCACCCATCTAAACTCAGCCACTGGCCACACTGCGTCTCCCACCTCTTGGGACTGTGAGGAGTATACATTCAGTGGATTTCTGCTCGGACAACACAGATGCAGCGCACACACAAAACCCACACTTCACATAAAACAGTGTCAACAGGTCAACAACACAAGAGGGACATGTGCCAGTGTGCCCTGGCTCCTGCAGGGTGGTAGTGCCGCTCATTCAGCACCAGGGTCTGGACACAGGACCACCTGCCCACTCCTGAGCTGAGGCCTGTTCTTGTGTTAGCCGAGTGTGCATCAACAAGAGCTCATAAAACCCTTTTCTTCACAAAATACATTCTAAAAGAGTTCATGAGCATCAAGTGGTGTTTTGTATTTGTACTTCTGGTAGAAAGAAAACATTGGCAAAAATATTAAATCAAGGGAACTAATCAAAAAGCATTAAGGATTGGGAAATAATCTTATATGTAAATGGACACGCAGAGGGACTAGTACAGGGGAAAAACACTACAATATCACTATGGAACACAATGTTTTAATGAGACAGCTGCAGGGCAGGGCTGCCAAGATCTACCTGAGTTTTTTTTTTTTTTTCTTTTACATTTTCCAAACTTTTTTAGCATACAATCATTATAAGGTCTAAGACCTTGCACATATAACCTGGTGCAGTTTGCTTTTTTCTCTTAAAGCCATTTGAGGGCTGAAATAAAATGATGGACAAAGTTCCTGATTAAAATCCACTCAGCAGGAGTGCAGTCAACTAATTGAAGCTGAGCGGCCATCACCACCAATCTGATTTAAACCCTGAAGAAAGGCTGATTGAGTGTTTGCTGTAGTTACATGGCTGCTTCCAACTCAGCAAAAGATGTTCAATGATATATTTTTAAAAAAGTTATAAGTTCCAGAATATACAATGAATGAATAGTCAACATGTCCATAGATCTACCCATATTAGTTTAGTACTAATGCTCAGAGGCACAAGGCCTTCTTGCATGTATCAAAACCCTGCCAGGTGTCAAGAAAGAGGCATGTAATCTGCAGAGTCTCGAGAATAGGAAATACAATCGCAAAGGTCAAAGGTTAATTCCATCCAACACTAACACACTTAAACATCTTTGGGTATATAATTTGGTAAAACCATTCCAAAAGCCATCTTTTAGTCCCAATCAGTTTAACACCCATCAAAGAGACACCAGTATTATACGAGGACTTTTAAAGCATGCAAAATATGGAACAAACAAGGTTTAAAATATATTTTTTGCTCTTTAAGAGTGAAGATCTAAAGATCTTAAAGATAAATTTCTGCAATCTTAAAAAAAATGCTGCAAACATGAATGCACATTTAACAGAGTAATACTGAAATCAAACTGAGGTATGAATGAACATGTGTTGGGATCAAAGCAGCAGAATCCGTGGACCAAATGCTGGTTTACTGTGCTAAAGCTCCAAATATTGAACCAGCTATTTGTCAACCTGTATAAGTATAATGCAAAGTTGTTTTTAAAACATGCAGCTATTTTCTTCCGCCTTCAAACACTAAGCATTTTAAATCCACTGTAATTGGAATATATCGTATTGTGCTGAGAGTGAAGCCAACTGCTCTGCCTTCAAAAGCAGAAAGTTTTAACTCTTTAAATAGAGGCATTCTCTTCTTTAACCTCTATGCACACAGTAACGGTGGAATTTTGAGGTCACATGGTTATGAGGTCAAAATAACAAGGGCCCAGCCCTCTTAAGTGCATCTGAACAGAGGCTGATGTACCCCAGTGCTCTGAATCAACAGATGAGAAACTGTCCAGTGACACTTGTGTTTAATCACAGCGTTCAAATGCCAACACTGTTTGGCACAGAACTCACACAGATCATTTTGGCACAATGCTCAAAACGGAAAATATTTGGTTTGTTAATGATAAAGGCATAGTTAACCAGGAAACTGACAGCAGACTGAGCACACCATGCATATACATGGATGAAGAGTGGAGGGGTGAATCAAGAACATCTTTTGATGCACTTTAAAACAGTACCATGATCTTTGGTCCGAGAGCTTTGAGACATGTACTGCACAGTAAGAGTAACACAATTAAGTATACTAGTATTTGTAATGTATAAATAGACTGATGAGGTATGTAAAAATATAAGTACAACTGAGGTATATAGAATGAGGTACATGAAACAAACACATTAAACACGTTTGAATGTTGACACAGCAGCTCTGTGTGACAGAGTCTACTTGAGGTATTCATAACTTACATGAGGTTGTTGAAAGACAGTTAAGGTCTGGGTGGCTGGGATGTGAGGATGCTGATCCCAGTCATGTGCAGACAGGCCTTTCCAAATCATTGGAGGCCTGTTGGAAACTCTTTTCATAGGTCCTAAGATTTCTTGCTAGGTTCAGGAAGAAAGGAATTGTCTAGTGCTTTCTATGGGACATTGATCAAATGGACTGTGAAGGGATTTAACCCCATAACAAAAGGGAGAGAAGGACCTGATCAGAGAAAGATATCTACTGATATTTTATCAGACAACAAAAGTTGCTACCTTGAGCCTATGGACAGTTATTACTTCAAAGAAGTGAAATAGAGGGCAAGGTTTTCTTTGGTGTGGGTGTCCTCTGTTGACAATAGAAATATCTCTGCAGATTGAAAACTAAACTGCTCAATACTTCAGACTAGATGTTAATTAAAACTACAAGGAACATTGGACGTCCCAACAATGATTACTCTGAAAACATTTTAGGGGGATTTCTAATTTCTATTATTGCCAAATCTAGGATTGGCCATTGTGCAGAAATCCCAATTTTGGTTGACTCCAGTAGTTGCTCTACAGACCTCCTTCTTTAAAAAGAGTAATCTACCAGTGCCCCAATATGAGAGGCTAATTCAGCTCTCAGCATGATCAAACAGAAGGGTTGGGACCACAACAAGGGCCCAAGGGAGCAGCTTTTAAAGCAAAGGTCCATAAATGATATTGTGAACCTTTAAGATGAGGTCCCTTGACACATTGGCCATTTTGCTTTTCCATCGTGTATTTGAGGCCTTTGTCCCACTAGGTTCCTCAACAAAATAGTGTAATAGCAATTTGATACAATATCTAAAACAAGATCAAATTACTTCTGGATAGTTAATCTAAATGTTTGGTGGATTCTCTTATTCAGAGAAAACTGCATTTGTGCATACTAGTGTTTGCATTTTACTTGTTTAAGTGACTTTAAATTACGCAAACTTGCTTATTTATTCTTAGGGTAATTAGGGAATATGAGGAATATTGTAATATTGTTTAAAATAATCTTCAAATGGGGATACTTTTAATGAACCATTTTTGCTCATAATAAATTAATCTAGCATAGCGTCATCTAAGATTATAAACCAGCAATGCTATGAGCGGGTGCCTGAAACAGACGGTGCCATTTTCCAGTCCTATATGACCTGAGCTAATTTAGATTCTATTAAGTTTGGCATCGTTCTGCACTCTCATTCCACTAAAGCCTCAAACTCCTTAGATCAACAAGGAGGCAAAACTTGACGCACTATCCAAAAAAAAAAAAAAAAAAATTAAATTAAAAATACAGATTTTAAGGGAAACCTCTATACACTAGTTCCCTCTCCCAGCAAAGCCTTCTAATAATGAATCATGCAGCCTCTACAGCGGTCTGAGTATTGTCTCAGCAACAACATTCAGGAGGTTCACGGTTCTCATCTCTATGCACAGCAAAATTCCATTAATCCTGTGCAAATTTCAACTGAAGAGTCCATTCTGTCTCTCTTAAATAGCATAGAGGTAGACTTTTCTTCCTTGTAAAACTTCACGGACTAAACCTCTGCTCGTTGACTATGAGTACATTCATAAAGAGCTAAATGAGGTAGGTATGGAGCAGAGGATACAAGATTTCAAGAAAAAGTGAGAAAATCCCTGAGATGAAACCTAAGGAGAGCTTGCAGCGAGGATTCAGGGCAGCCCGAGGGAAGGAAAATGGCTCTCTTTAGACTGATTATCATTTTGTCATTTTGACAGCTGATTAAAAAAATGTCAGTATAAAGGCAAAAGCTCTTGCCTCTGTAAAACTCCCCTCACTTCAACATGCTCTGAATCCTGGCTGAGCTCACCTTCTGTTCTGTCTGTTGATTCATTCTCTGTCCTCCATTTCCTTCATCAACTGTAAAAGGCAAAACAGAGGACGAGAATGTAAAAATAAAACTTCTTAGAATTTTAGAATACGGTTATTTCCAAAGTCTACAACTACAATGACTCCATCAGGTGTCACCGCTACACCAGAGGGTCGGTCCATCTGTCCAAAACCACTCCCCTGTGTGCCAAATTTGCATAAGAAATTTCCATTGGGCTCAAACACTTGTATGCGATGATTGCGAGAGTCAGCCACAATGATGCGGTTTTCCTGGTCCACTGCGACACCCTGGGGCCTAAGAAACTGCCCATTCCCTGTGCCCTCGGAACCCAGGAAGCGGGCAGACTGGCAGTCGGGTCGGATCACCAGGAGGCGGTGGTTGTTGAAGTCGGTCACCACCAGATGGTCCTCATGGTTAAAGGCCACTCCTCTGGGAGAGTCAAAGTGTTTCCACAGAGCCCCCTCAAAGCCATACTTATTGAGGAAGGAGCCGTCAGGGGCGAAGAGCTGCACACGGTGGTTCCTGGTATCCGAGACTAGGATCTTACCCTCAGAATTGACAGCCACATCCCATGGATAGTTGAACTGCCCATTCTTGGTGCCCTTTTCCCCAAACTTTAGCAGGAACTGGCCCTCAAAAGTAAACACCTGTCAAAGGAAGCAAATGCATTCAAGTTGTAAGTGTTTACATGTACTGTGCTGGGCGAAGGCATGTGGAGCTCATGTTTATCCACAGATGTAATGTTTGAGTTCCACTAATCCAACATTGAACAGCTGGTGTAAACACTTATGTCTGACACGGTCTCTTTAAGCATACAATATGGAATAGTGTAATTACAAGTATGTCCAGACATACCTGAACACGGTGATTGTCTTTATCAGCCACAATGATTCGTCTCTGACTGTCACAAGCAACCCCAGCTGGACGATCAAACTGACCAGGGCGAGAACCCAAAGAACCAAACTTATGGTGGAATGCACCACAAGGCTTGAATATCTGAGGAATATAAAATAATAGTAAAAATACAACTTTGCAGATTTCAGTCATAGATTTCACTTTAAGTTGATACTACACCTGTATACGGTTGTTGCTGCGATCTGCCACCACAACATAGCCTTCCTTGTCAACACTGATGCCCCAGGGCCGGCATAACTGGCCGTCTCCTTCCCCCTCACAACCAAAAGATGACACTTGAGAACCTAATGTCCCATAGCAGCGCCCAGATTTCACCATCAGTTTAAAGGGGCTCCCCTGAATGTGCTGGTTACACACAAGCACAGACACAAGGTGCTCGCCCTCACATTTGGGCAGGTAGCCCACTGTGTAGGAGCCATTCAGATGATCCGTCACCTCGGCTGCAGATAGGTTTCCATCTGCAGACATGATGATGGCAGACACAGCATCGCCACCAGATAGACGTGGCTCACCATCATGATCATATCCAATAACAGTGAAGGAGGCAGGCTTGCCCCGGAGCGCGCTTTTCAGACCTTCTCCATGGGCTTTAGTAACTGGGGCAAATGCTCCACTGCTGATCAGGCCCATGGACTGGATGGCTATGTACAGAGACTGAAAAATAGAGAAGAGTGGTGTTTTTATTTCATTTCTCTATTTAAACTGAATAAAGCATGTGATCTAACAAAGTACTTGGTCTGGAGGTGTGAACATGAAGCGGTCATCCTCCTGTGGCTGAAGCAGGCCTCTGAGGGCTTTGAGCTCATGGATCTGTGAGAGCATGCGTTCTCTTGCCAACAGCACGTCAAGGTGGCGTCCTTCATCCAGCACCTGGCTGACAGCAGCAATAGTGCTGTCCAGTTTGGTCAAACTTTGGTGTAATTTTTCCACCTGCAGGTACAATGACTTGGCCTTCACCTGGCGAATCTTCTCAATCTAGAAACGAGGAAAGAAAGCAAGGAAAAGTTTTGCTGTATGGATTTTAAAATCATACATATAGTTTTTTTCAGCAAAATATGCACTATTAAATGTTACTGTTACAATTTTAAAGTGAACTTTAAATGAAGTACATTATACTCATAAATGTACTAAGAAAAGGCATTTAAATTTAATCTGTGGCTACATAAAGGGCCACAAGAGGGCAGCAAAAAAGATGCTCAGCCTAGGTTTTCAACTGAAAAAGCTACACTTTTGACACAAAAAGTGATGTTTAACCAGCGTTCATATTACCTATAGTAAAATTTATATTTATTTTTATTTATATATACAATTATTTTTAAAGGGGATAGAGAATATAAATAAGTAGACCAATTTTCATAAGAATTTCTGGCCATTGTCCTGGTCTGAACTCCACAGTTTGAAATGGTCACGGTTGGTATTAATGACATTATCAAGAGGAGATGAGGAAGACTCATAGTGATGTAAGAAGGATTAGGACTGAACAAGACCAACTGAAGACGTTCTTTATGACACTTTGACCTGTACTGACTAAAGCCTGCTCAGACGCAGAGCACTCGGTTAGGATAATGCTAGCGAGAAAGACCTAGTTGGTTCATAACAAAACACTGGTCATGTAAAGCTGGTACCAGAATATTACTTAAGAAAAGTATTTAGTTACAGAATACTCAATACTTGCCTTAAAATGTATTTTGTAATTGTGCATTCGGTTACATGGTTCAATTAGATCACTGTATTCAGAAGATTTATCAAATTATAGTGTAAAAATGCAACCAAAGAATAAAACTATTTTATGTTTGCTGGACCATGTGTAATGTTCCTATCATATCTCTCACCAATATCATGCAGTTTGAAGACTAATTTGCGTGATCTTACATGATCATGATCTTTTTTTGCTTTCATGAAAGTAACTGAGTATCACTATATAAAAGAGTCACCGTATCAGAAAACAGTTACTTTGTATTCTGAATATGTATTTTCAGAACATGTATTTAGCATGATAGCAGCAGTGCAGATATTAAACTCATGGTGTAACCTTCAATTAGCGCTCAACTGAGAAGCACTCAACCTGCTAAACTGTTCTATGCTAACTGTTGTTAATTGCCTGTATAAAAGGTTTACCTTCCACAGTAGTTCACACTCCCGTTCCTCGAGTGCCTTCTTGTGTCTTAGAACAAGGGCCTTCACTTCAGTCTGCACTACCTTGGCCTTGATCTCCACCTGCTCCGCCATGGACTGGACCTTCTCCATGCTCAGCTGAGGATCAAACAGACAGGGCTTAGATTGTAATCATCTGAAATTGTAAACAGCAATAACACCAATAACAAACAGCATTAAGAGAATTGATGGCATATTGAATGAGGACTATTTTTGATGCTCAAAAAAGACACAAACCATGAATCACTATTATAAATCGAATCTTTTTAACCTTGCTTCCAACTGTTGTTGGAAAATACGACTTCTCCTTGAAAATGTCATGGGATTTCATGGGCTCAACATGAACCCAATCTTATAACATGACACCTGCACCGCATGTACAGTGATGAATAATATCCAATAATGAATAATATTGTGAATATTCTTCGGTAGATATGAAATATATAAATATAGAATATGCATTTTTAAAGTAAAAAACAAATGGAACAAAAGTATAAAATTAATGTAATGTAATATAATATAATGTAATGTAATGTAATGTAATGTAATGTAATGTAATGTAATGTAATGTAATGTAATACAATATATATGCATAAGTTAGAAATCTGCACTTTTGTGAGTATTTTACAGTTCTTTCATGTTGGTGTGATAATAAAACCTCAACCAATAAATTTCAACTAATGTTTGATAGATGTTTCAAAGTATTTTCTGAATCGTCATGGGGATAATCCAACAAATATGACTCACCACCACATTTTTCTTAAATCTTAATTAATCAGGATAACAACACATAACAGGACAATGCTGGTTTCTTCTGTTTTTTGTTGTTTTTTGAGATCCTAAGTACAAAGGAATATGGCACTGATTTATGCCTGGAATTCTGCAATTAAAAGGAAGAGCTTTGAAGAACACATGATGTGCATTTTTGTGTTTTATTTGGCCTTTCCTCTGGCTCTTTGGGGGAGGTCAGGGGGTGATGCAGACCTCACATGGACAGAGGGGAGGTGGGATAAAGCTCTCTTTGTGATATCGGCCACAAGGATCATAGGTCAACTAAACCTCCACAGGTCATGATCTGCAACCCCTGTCTTAAGACCCACTGCGGCAACCCCCACACCACCCCTGGAGGAATAAAACAAGGCAGCAGGCTCCTTTACAATTTGACATTCCAGTTCCAGTAATTCCAAATAATGACGCAATGGCTGAGGAGAGGATGCTAAGAAAAGATGCAGTCAAACAGGAACTAAAGTGAATATTTTAGAAATACCAAAGCTCATTCTTGTTCTATGAGATTGAGTATATCCATTTTACACATGCCATAATACCATAACTGCTCTCTCAGTGTGGGGGGCGACATTCTCACTTTTATCAATACGACAACAATCCCGGAGGACTGAGGCATGTAGAAGAAAGAGGGCAAAATGACCAATCAGAAAGCCCAATGGAAGAGGTGCGGCAAAGCAGAAGGTCACAAGTCCAGGGTCAGAGGTCGGGGTAGATAATGGATATAGAGTGGGCGGAAATTTCCTACCTCAGGGGACAGGAGTGTGTGTGTGTTTGTATACTATCTGGCGTCAGCATTACCCCTGTGTGACCAATGACAAATACATATGGCCATCTGGCAGGCGTCTCTTCTTTGTGACTTAGCTGCAAGCTGGGATTAGTTAGCCTTTTGTTTACATTTTAAAATATATAATATAATTACAGAATGGGTGAATTGGATCTACCTATACACAGCACAATGACCTTTGTTTTGCTGAGTATCAAAGTGAGAATGGGACAGACGAGACTAAACTGAGGAGATCACAGTGTCACATGACCCCAGTTGCTACCAGCTAATGTTTCATGATTGTAACCAAGGTCATGACACAGACACACCTTCTCTGTAAATTAGGTAACACTTGCATAGCTTATTTGTGTAAAGTTTAAAAGCAAATTTTTAAGTAGTTTAGAAATGTACAAAAGTTCATAATTAACCCGTTAAAAGCTTCAGGCTATGCCTTTTTGGTATTGTATTTGATTTAAATAAACAAAATTAAATTTATTGAAAGAATTTATTGTATTAATTAAATGAAAACTATGTTAAAATTAAAATGGAACCATCTTCTAGCTTCCTGATTGCATTAAACCAAGCAACAGCTGGCATTTTGCATACAATCACATGGTGCTACTTCAAGCAGTAGGGTTCCTTTCACTACAGTACAGCAACAGACAGAGTGGGGTCTGTCAAGCTACTATCCAACCTATAATCATTAAAATGAAGAAAGGCTTGAGCTTATGTGTGTGCATGGGGTGAGTAATGGCATGGGTAAGCGGCTGAATGAGTATGCTCATGAATGGCATGAGAAAAAGTTTCACTTCTTTCAAAAGAGAAGGGGAGGTTTCCATTTTCTGAAATCCTTTAAATACCTCTTTTACCCTCCCCCAGCCTCCTCTTCACTCCTCCTCCCCTCTGACCTTCAGCACTGCCCCCAGCCAGACCTCACCTCGAGCGACCTACCCCCGCTCTGGGCCAGCTGGACATCTCAACCCCAGGGTTCCTTGTAGTACTAGCCTGGTCACTCTCAAATGTATTCCTCACTTAACACATGCAAAGATGATTAGACATGCATTTTTTGTGATGTAATTGACGTTATACCTAAGGTTGCTCAACTGTGGCTTTAACAATATGTTCACTTGCTCATTTCAGGCTACTTTAATTACAGATATAAGTTCTGCTTATGACCCAGATCGAATGCAAGGTCACAAATTCAAACAAAACAATATTGTGATTATTATTTTCATGTTAAATATACCCTAGAAAATATACCATTAAAACTCTCTGGTTAAGGAGATCAATACTATGGTACAATGTTTCACCTGCACAGCCTGCCGTCCCTGTTGTGCGTCTGACAGGAGCTGGATGGTGATGGCTCTGCAGTCCTGCACAGCATCCTGGAGGTACACAAACGTGTGGCCCATGTGACGCCCCACACTGCACTCGCGACAGATTGGCACAGAGCACGATTCACAGAAGAACAGGAACACCTAATGAACAAGGAAACATAAATATACATTTACACACTGGTTAGATCAAACATGTAAGGAGTAAGTGTTTTAAGCTTGTAGTGGTATAGCTGGAGGAGGAGAAAGAAGTAGGGATAAAAGTTATGGTTATACAAAAAAAGCACTATTCACATTTATATATTTGTTCAATGGCAAAAAGGAAAAAAAAAAATTGTCTGCATTAGAGCTGGGCACTTTTGTCTGAAAGTTGTTTTTTTCTAAAAACCTGATTTTTCCATTAAATTTTTTATCTTTTCTCCCCTCTTTTTTCAAACTACAGACAATGGTCAAAATAAATGTATAGTGATCATATTTAACAAATTGACCATTGGGGAAAAAAAATAAATGAATGCATTATCTGACATCACCGATTTCAAAAGAGCACCACTTGGCCCTGTGACTGCAGTAAGTATCCTTTCATGCATTTTAACACAATTTTTAATGCAACAAAGTGGGGTGAATAAAAATTGATTTTTTTCCCAAACAAGTCGATTTACACTTCAAATTAAATTAAACTATTTAATACATTTTTGCCCAGCCCTGCACTGCTGATTTTTTTTATATATATAAAAAAAAAACATTTACTTTTAATAAAACTTAATAATATGCACTGGCAATTATATCCAAAAGACACCCGATCAATGACCCACAATGCAAGGTGAGCTTCTATTGGAGGGGGAGGGACCTTGCAATCAATCCATCAATAATAGCCGTTCCCTGGGGAGCAGCATAATCTAATGAGACACATACAGAGAACACTTCCCCTTGATTGCACCCTATGCTGCTCACTCCTAAAACCTCTCATGGAGCCCATTCTTCCTCCTCCATGGCCTTCTGCCCAGCATCCTCCTGTAGTGTCCACGGAGCTCTGTCACTCACATCCAACCCCCCTCTTGAATGGAACAGAACGCACAATAGTAAAGAATGCAGCTGGGCAGAAGTGGTGGTGTGATGGAAGCAGTTGGAAGTAAGTCATACAGCACAGGCAGAGAGGCCGACCGTGAAAGTGTTTGTTGGACTTTTAGATCAAATATTGTCAGGTTTGAACAAGTACTGACAAGAACTTTAGTTAAAACACATTTTATACTGAAAAGCAAAAGGAGCAGACCCACTTCGCCAAAAGAGTGTAATTAGGTCATGCTAATTAAACGTGCCAATAACTTTTATTGCAGACCACCTGCCACCAACAGAGGCCTGTTCCTGGTAGGGTGCAATAAAATGAACTTCTACTACTACAATGTTGCCCTAAATTATTTTAAAAAGAGCAAGTTATTCTCTAAAGTGGTTTATGAGAAAGGGAATGCAACAATGAACTTTAAACAATCTAAAAGGAAATATTAACAAAGAATTGTTCTTAAACTCAGTCACACAATCCATAGGCCATGTGTTGACTTATGAGACTAACCTGCATCCAATTCTGTATGCAAAGTACTGCAAATATGGATTTACATAATTTCCTCTGTATTGAAAAGAACCAAAATAAAGGACTGGATTAAATTTGCCAAAATGTCTCAATATCTAAAATCAAGTTTATACCTTACAACAAATAAGACTGACAGCTAAATGACATCAGTGGAGTAGGGTTCCAGGTAAGATACATTCTCCCCAGTATCCACTGCTGGTGAAAAAGATTACGTAATAAACTGACCTCTTGGAATGTCAAGTCAATATCATTGACTAAAGATACTGGTTCTTCTCAGTGGTCTTTATGGAAGGATCTCATTTCCTCCCTGCCTGCCGCCTTTACCACTCTCTCACTCCCAAAACCAATTACGGACACAGCTTAAATTAGAAATTGAACAAATAAATACTCTTCTAAGAAATAAAGATATTTATAAAAAACTTTTTATAAAAACCTTTTAGATTAATGAATGCTAAATGTCTTCCTCAGAATACAAGATTAAGAATAGAAGGCTTGTTAAAACCTACTGTAAACCAATTGATATTTAATGTAAAAAGTGACTGTGTGTCTAGTGAATGTATTTTCACTGTTAAATGAAAACAATCTCAAAAGTATTTATTTATAAAGTACACCTTATTTTTAATTTATGGTGGTTGCCAAGGGCCTGGGTTTAGACTGAGAAGCAAGCTGCGGCGTCTCTGATAGCCCCTCCCTTTTCTTTCCCCCTCCCCCAGTAGGTACTGGGAACTGGGGGAGAGGGCACGAGCTCAGGCAGCCAGTAAAATCACTCCATGCAGCATTCGTTGACCGCGTGCACACCGCAGCAGCAGTGGGGGAAGGGACAAGGGCCATGTTGTGTCAAAAAAAAAAAACAGACAGGCTGCTCTGCTATAGGTAGCATAAGCATGCAAAGTCATTGCAAAAAGTTAAATACAAGAAATACTCATGTAGGCATGTTCTGAACAAGATCAAAATGTATAGTAAGAATTTAAGTAATTTCATTTTTTATCCTAATCTGATCTGTTCTGCTCCATTTTACAAATTTGAGATCAAACAATTATTTCAATCCTACATAGATGACATATATTTGCTAAGCCTAAATTTAAGACATTTTTTCCTCCTAATATTACAAATATTAATTTTGAGCTGAACTACAGGCCTTCCCAGGTCAGTGAGACATTTTGAAACTAGTTCTTTCTACCAACTTTACAAACATTCCTTAAGAGTGATGTCAGACTAGCAGTGGCTTTAGAGAACAAAATTTAATCTTTAGAGACAACTTTCAACACACAGACAACTATAAAGAGTTTGGTTTAATATAGTCTGTTAGTAAATATAGTGTAGTTAAATTTGTTACTTAAAGGTAAGCATTTTTATTTCTTTTTCTAATGTGGATCAATGCTCCTATGTTTTTCCCTTCCCCATCATCTGTTTGCTGCTCTGCCTTCCCAATGGCAAACCTTGTTGGCTTGCTGCCACGGACACAGGACATGCCTGGCAATGTTTTGACACTCAGCCAGATACAACATAGGGGGGCGGTGGCCATAAGCCAGTGAGCTGATTGGACGGCGCCTGCAGCGGAGAAGGAAAACAAACCACAGTCAGCTGGTCTCCTTCGCCAACAAGCATGTGACTGGGAGTTGCGCGTTTAATACTTGGGGTGTAAAAAAACAGCAGACACATGAGAGAGGGAGGAAGGGAAAGATAAATATCAAGGTGAAGAGTGAGTAAAACAATAGGTAGGAGTGGAGGATAAAAAAGGTAGAAACACGAGAGTCCAGTTCAAGAGCAAACAAGGGCTGAAATAGAGACGCTGTGTGAATGAAATGTGGAGCAGCTGGGCGTAACCAATACAATCAACTGTGTACAGTATCCAGTTATTCTTAGTTAATGAGGCTTTCTAGGGTACCACAAACACGCTGCATCTTTTCAGTCACAGTGCACAAACTAAAAACTAGATTGGACTATTTTTCTATTTTTAAAAACCCCACCAGTCCATTTATAGGCTTTGTCAAACCAATACAAATGGCCAGCAGACCAACCTGTTAAGACTAAAACATATGACTTTTCCCCTGACATGAAAACTGGGTGTGATCTAAGGTCAAAGTTTTTTTCTTTCTCTTCAAAAGTCAGCTACACTTTTAAGAAATCACAGCAGGAGTTTGATTAAACTGCTTTAAGTCTGTGCCAAATGGTTAATGGCACAATCCCGTCAAGTGGGGTCAAATAATGGTCAATTAAAAGCCCATTTGAGAGCAGCTACTGAGTAGGAAGTGGCAGGGTTCAGCTTCTGGATAAGTTTAAATCCTGTTGTCACAGAAATGTGATAAATGCCTTCCTCTCTAACCATTAAATTTATATGGCTCAAAGTCCTAAACTGCACATCAAAGCTTGGACACACACACTCAGTGAGCCTACCTTAAACACATTCACAACACACAGGAAAAGGGAATGCACTCTAATTATTGGGCACATGTTGTGCATTAAAATCCTGGAAGTCCGACTTCATATAATCCAAGTGTGCTGGCTGTGTGGAAACATACACTAAAATCCTCTTCAGAGGATAACTACCTGCAGATGGGAGATGCTCTTGGAAAGGAAAGTGCAGCAGCCACACACTTGCATGGATACTTCCAAGGGTCATGAAATGTAATGGCTTTACCCTCAAAAGCAACAGCTGCTAAATCATGTTAGGGTAACTTTCTGCTTCTATAATGCCTATTGTCTCTGACACAGAGCAGGCCGAGGGCTGATGAGAAAGGCAGGAGCCAACAGAGGAAATACCCAGAGTGTGTGAGAGCGAAAGGGAAAAAAGAGAACCCAGGAGGTATAAACTCAAGTTACAGGAATTCCTTTGGCCTTGTATCAGCGTCAGTGCAGGGTTAGGTTTCCTTACAAACATTCTCTGCTCCAAAGCTGTGGAGTGGGAGAGACAAAGCCAAGCCCACATATGTTTTCAGTGATAGTTTCCAATCTCACTTGGAAAAACAGACTGGCAAAAGTCTACAAAATGTGTAAAGATCAATTTCCACAAATGACATGCAGTGGGGTGTCCACTAAGCCCTGTCGTCATGGTGATGAGTCAGACTGATGTGTAGGATTATCATATCATTAGACATTACTCAGATGAGTAATGAGTAAAGTGTATGTCTGTATGTCGGAGGCTGACATCACAGCAAGCAGAGGGCACCCTTTCATGTAATCCAATTTTGTATTTCCTCTTCACACGCAGCATGGGAGCCTGACACAAGTCACAAAGGATATTTAGACTGCCAATGCTGAAGTCCACACACAATAACCATGTCTTCGAATATAACTCCCTTTCAAGCCATATACTACAGAAATTGGTATTAACCTCACATTTTGTGTCTACAACATTAGACATACAACAGTAAGTACAACTTGTTATGACCTATATAATTACTGTATAATTGCAAATGTTGGAATGGCCCAAATGTAAAACAATATTTAGCCAAAGGGACATGCTTTGGCCCAGATCAGCCTAACACCTGACTGGGGGAAGTCCCAGAGTGAACAAAGTTACTCATATTTTATACTATATGTAATTGAATCATAGGTTGTCAGTTCCATATGTGAACAAAAGTTATTACATTTTGGAATTAAAAACTGCATTTTAAACTCTGAACTGACAGTCACATCACATTGGTGTTCTGTAAAGCACAAGGGATGTGCATGTGCACAGTCTCTCATATCATGGAGCGAGTTGACAAAGGCTTGGCCAGTCCACCCAGGTAAAGACAAACAAGCCTTCTCCTGTGTCATTCCCTCCCCCCCAGGCCTGAGGCACTCAGGACCAAGGAGGCCTTACTGGAAGATGGATCTCTTACTGGAAAACTGAAGCCTATTTACTGGCACTGGTGGGGGAAGTGGGGACGTCTGTGGGTCACTAAAAATCTAAATTAGAAATGTGAACCAACCTTTTGAAACTTAATTAGTGTTTGTGTTTTGTTAAGTTTTAAATGATAATGAGATGTTGTGAGCTTGCAAAAATAATACAGATCAGAAAAAACATGACATTCAAGTTTTGTCATTATGCAATAGAAACTAATGCGTTTGGCTTAAAAAATATTAGAGCATGTACAATATATCTGTTTATTACTTACGCTGCATTTTTTTAAATAATGCATAATTTGATAATGCATAACATTTCTCCTTGAAAAATAATTACAAATTCCAAAGGCCCCTTAAAAGATCCTTAGAAGATATTTATAAAGGTCTCCTTCCTGACTGAATGGCTAAATATATATACATTTTGTATGAAGCTCTTGGTACAAGAAAAGAAAGAAAGAAAAAAAAATCCTCCAACTTGTCTTTCCCCATTGTCAGAGAAAGGTTGGATCTCCACAGTGCCTCTCCGGTCAGGCCCTCTATCAGAGCCAGAAACATGTGTGCGTTACTGGGGCCTCTCTTAGACCTGAATGGACGGTGTGGTACAGATTAACTAGACTCTGCATAGAAGTGTATGAGTGTATGTGTAAATCCAGCTCAGCACACGTGCCTATGTGTCTCCAGGGAACTAGGTGAAGAGCCACTCTGGTCCCTTTGAACTTCAGGCCATATGGTCCCCTGTATGGCCCATACTACACAGTTAATCCAATCACACTATACGATACAAATGCTATTGTAAGAGAGGGGGAGGGGTATAAGAATGTTTAAGACCAAGGGCCACTAAAGCCTCTTGTGCCGACATGATTGTTTATTGATATAACAATAAAACTAGAGAAAAAGAAATGTGATCCCCAAGAGATAATGTGTGTCACTCACCTCATTGTCATGGTGCTGGCAGAAGCTCATGCGGTCCTGGAAGAGGGACAGTAGGGCAAAGTTATTCTGAAGGGACTGGGCGAGAGACACAGCCACCCCTGTCTGGCCTGGGTTGCTGTTGGCATTGGCTCTTCCTAAATGGAGACTCTCTCCTAAGCGTTCAATGAAGTGGTCCTTGGTCAGTCGCACTCTTTGATGCGCCCGCACACAATTGTCGCACAAATACTCCTGGCAGTCAAGGCAGTGGGACGTGGCTGGGTTCTCCTCATCACAGGAGCTGCACTGAGGCTCAGACAGGTGGTTCAGAAGGCCTCCATGTGGGTGAGGAAAGCTGGAGGAGCAGCCGCCCAGACCACGGTGATGATGACCATTCTTGTTCTGGATCTGCTCTTCTGAGCTTACCACCACATCTAGCAAGTTGCTGAAAAGAAAGTTGGAAGAAGGCAAGGAGTCCACACCAGCTTCAGAGATAGACACCTTCTGGTCACAAGTCGGGCAGCGCAGCTTGAGCGGGTCTCCAGGACTTCGCTGTCCCTCTAGGCACTGCCTGCAAAAGGCATGGAGGCAGGGTAAGACGTGCAACCTCCTGGTGGTCTGAGAGGAGGAGCAGGAGGTATGTGAGGAGGAAGATGAGGTAGAAGAACTGGAGGAGATGGGTGCAGAGGAGCCACACAGCTCCTTGCAGAGTGGGCATGTCTGCAGCTCTGAGTCTGGAAACGAAGCCATCTGCAGCAAAACGCAGGCTCAGTTTATAACATCAATGTAGCTGAGGTATTCGTTTGAGGACTCATGTGTCCGCAGTGTTGTCTATAAATTCAATTGGTGCTTGAGGTAGACTCTTGAGGTACTGAAGGTTTAACAGTGGAAACAGTGGATAGGGTCATACGGATACGAATCTTTAGCTTATAGATCTCTGGCAAGACGCAAATAAAGTGATAAACACTTCTAGTTAATTGCACACTTTTTGGACTTTCTACACCTACAGCAGACCATTTAAATGTCTATTTTAACTTTGTTTGGTAAGGCTTTGAGTAAGAAAGGCTCTAAAAAATAACCAAATGACAACAGGCGGTGTGCACTCATTTGAAACTCATAAAACCCGACAGAATCTGTAGTGGCACTGGATCTGTGCAGAAGTATGGGGGGCTGCGTCTCTCCTCCCCCACCGATTTGTCGACATGACTACAGGGCTCTATGTTTCAAATATCTAGGCCACTAATCATAATATACAGTTCTTCTGCAGCTTAAGCCCGTCTCGTCGAGGCGTTTCAGGTCTAGTCCACCATCGGTGTTGGTTCACGCGGCGTTACGCGCAGCCTGTGCTCAGTTGATAGTTGCAGCGCCTGCCACGATCCGTGGGATTGTAAATTATTCATCAAAGCGCAGATCCCACAGTGTGGAGCGAGTCATTGAGGCGCCATAAACAAACAGGAGCAAGGGGAGAGGAGGTTTACGCGGAGTCCGTGAGTAAATTCATCGGTGCAGCGTCTGAAGAGGCCGCCTGGTGCGCTTTTCGAAGGCAGCCCGTTGGTAACCCGTCCCTGCCTGGCTGTGCGTGGAGGAATGCGCAGCCTGTAGACTCCTGGAACGTGTCGGAACTGAAAACCTCCTATGACATATAGCCCTACATTTAAAGCGTGTCTTGATCTCCTTTTTTCTGTTTATTTGCGTTCGCCTCCACACCAACGGGAGACGTCCCAAGCGCTCTCGCAGGCCCGTGGTACTTTGGCGATGGCTCTTGCAGTGGCTCTAGTCGGACTGAGGAAAAAACAGACCGACTTCCGCCCTGGGGAGGAGACATGGGCGTGAGCGAGAACAGGCGCGCGCACGTACAGGCTGTAGCTATAGGCGCGGGGGTGCTCGTGCGCGTGTGCAGTCATAGTTTTCTCTTTGCGGCTCATTACTGAAGTAGGTTAGTTAAATGACACTTGTTCAGTTCAGCTACTGAGTTTAACACATTGGTTATCAAAAACAGAGCATGGAAATATGACATCACCCTGGCTTTGCCTTTTCAGTGCGTTTAATCCTTTACCTTGTTTAAATTCTTCGAGGGGGATACAGTCAAATCGGTCTATTCACGTATTTGGCCAATACATTATTAATAGGACTTGAGCTGTGATATATGATACATGGCCACTCTCACCAAACTGTGCCCTGAATGAAACACTCTTCTTCTATCTATTCTTTCCATTATTTACAAGACAACGTATGACTAATGGAGCGTTTGGATCAGGCCTTCAACAGTGTCAGAAAGGCGTAAACTAAGTAGGAGGTACGTTTTGAGGTTGTTACTATCTTCTAACTAAAGATATATTTAGACGTATGGGCAGTGACAATTTAAGAGTTTAAAACAGTACAGATTAAATGTTTAGCTTTTTTTTTTTTTGCATTATAAGAATATTCCTATGACACAGCCTCACCATCTTAAAAAGCATACACAAAACTGCCAAGCTGTGATAATAATGAAATAAACTATTTTGGGAGTACCGTATTTTGTCACTCCACTTCAGCATGCATATTTAAATAAATGTAAGGGTAATAGGCCACTACACCACATGTTTATGGTATCAAAGAAGATACTTTCATCCACCTTATGAAAAATGCCCAAATATGACAAATATCTCCCCCTAGTGACAGACCTGAGTACATAACAAAATTGACAAAGAGGCACTTAACTTTGTCTTCTTTATTCTTATATGCCAAACAAAAAAAAAAACAAGAATTATAAACGAACGAACCACACAGGCTATAAGAACGAGGCCACCTGAAACATAAATGCATGCTTACATAAAAATTAGATTATTCTATTATTATTATCCAACATTTTTGTTTTATAAGACCCAATGTAAAAAGGAAAATTACAGCTTTTGAACCAGTAACACTCTACTGTATTCCAGTACCACAATACTATAAAAGTAACAAAGTAATATAAATATGCATTTATATTTACATTCAAAGGTATAAAACAACATTTCAACAAACAATATAGTAAAATTACTAAAGAAATGCTTTATTTTGATGTTACAAAAACATAGACCTTCTGTAACTCAATAATTACAATTTGTTAAGATCTTTTAAACAATAACTTTGCTTAGAAACAAACGGTCAATGTTCTGTGATCAGATCCGTTTTACAGATGTGTGTAATTAAGAGAATCCAACAGAAAGTCTGGTTCTGATTTCATCTGTTTACAGTCAGTTATTTAGACAGAAGTGGATGAATTTTGAAATGGAACTGTATTAGAGGTATGAAAAAGGGTATAATTTTTAAGTTGAAAGGGTCCAAACCTCATTCGCCCATAAATGATTGTGTCGAAGCCACCGGCGAGCAGAGGAAATATCAAGTGTGAAGACTTGCTCCTGTGTGGAGTTCACAACCATGTAGCGAACACCAAGTTTGGGCTGTGGAATACAAGCTGCAGTGAGCAGGCGACTACCAGCAGCAAGATAGTCACTTTCACAACTTTGAGTTCTAGATAGGAAAGAAACATAGTTAATACTTAAGCCACATGTGTTTGGTACCAACAGCAATACCTGGAGTAGGCTACATCCATGTGTGTAAAAATTTATATAGAAATGTATTTTGTATGCATGTCATTTTTAGTTACCTTATGAGAGTGATGGTCATAGTAGAGGTGGTGTTTTCTGGGAGAGCACGAATGGTAGTTGCATTCATCGTAATGAACATCTCAAACGTGAGAGCCAGTTCAATTTCACCCAGCTGAGATGGGACCATCAAAGTCATCAATCCAAGAGGAGCAGACACCCCAGGGTGGTAGCCTTTTCTCATCGAGTCTGTTGCATTTAAGGAAGAGATCAGAATCAAATAACCAAACATGGATTCACTATATTACACATGCTCGTACCACTGACAAGTGCAAACATTTTTATTGACTTCAAACCTACTTTTGAAGATTTCTCGTGCCTTGAGCCAAAAATTTTGTTTTCCCAGTCTATGGAGAAGCATCTGCAACATGGTATGGTCCACGGATAAATTTTTGGAGAGCATAAAGTTTACCAAATCTGATGCCAACACCAGTATCTGTCGGTCTAGACACACTTGCAGATGAGCAGTAAAGAAAGCAGTGTACTTGGAAATGTCGATGTGGCCTAAGATTGGATAGAAAGGGTTCAACACTAGTGCCAATACAGTTCAGAAGGCAACAATGGTTTTAAAATACCATTTGGCTCCTTAAGCCCAGGTAGATTGCTGAGGACCTCTAGAGTATCTCTATGAGAAGTTTTTTCAGCCAGACCCAACAACACATGGGTGCGCTTTTCCAGATCTGCAGCTTCACAAGGCCAGGCACTGGATGTCAGGAACCACTCGTTTTCTAGATAAACCCAAGACAATTGTGTGACAATCAAAGTTTAAGCATGTTGTAAGAATTTTCCATACAATAAATCAGTTCCACTCACCTCTTAATGTGTTTAAAGCTCCTTCAACGCTTCCATTTAAAAGGAAGAGCTCAGTTGCCACAGATATAAGGTGGCAGCGTGATGTGCCGTCTTCATTCCCAAACAATCCTTTCATTGTAGCATAGCTGACCTTTGCAGCCGATAGTACTTCTACAACTTTTTGACCCTATTTAAAAAAATAAATAATCCAAAATCCAATTAGACCAAAATGGCATAGAAAAATTACATGTATTTTATCTTTACCTTAGCCCACTGGTGAGTTTTATGGTATCGCAACATGAGTGAAACCCCAATTCTACCAAGACAACTTTTAACAGGGCTATCTTCATCCACATTGTGACCAGCTGCCAAACATAACAAAGGATTTCGTATGGAATGCATAATAAGTGTATTTCCTCAGCAAAATGTTTTTAAAATACTCTACCAGTCTCGGCAAAGGCAGCAAATGGCAGAGTGAGCCTGTCTTTGCTTTCAGACAGAAGTGCCACTGCTATTCGACCACTGATACGTTCCACTCGGCTGACTTGGTTTGATTGACAAGTGAACTGAAAAACCTCCCCTAGTCTTTTCCAGTCTTCTTGTTTTGTACAAAGCTTACATCAAACACAGGCACAATTTAAAAAGACTGGAAAAAGACCAGCAACCAGCAAAGAGAATAGAAATAATTTTCAACTATTTACTGACCTCCATCTCAACCACAGCATGAGCCAGGTTAAGGTGCTCTGTAGGTGTTACCAATCTTAGAAAAATACATAAAATCAGGTAACATACTACTGGTATGTGAAAATTATAACTAATGGTTTTGGTCCAGTCACCTTTGTCCAGAAATAGCTTTGGGAGAATTTGAAGAAAACATATGCAAGTCAGGAGTATTCTTCACACAGTCCAGGCAATCCAAACTTAGAGGTAAGCCAGCACCAGCCATCTGTGAAAATAAAAAGGGTTTATGATTAAAGATTTTCATTTTTTTATATCATCAATACTTTTTTCCACAATAAAATGCAACTTGGGTTACCTTAAATGTGAGCTGGATAAGTTCTGGTACAAAAGTCATGAGACTTTTTTCTCTGATGAAGTTGAAAAGGTCAAGAAGAAACTCATACTCAGGCTGGAAAACACCAGACAAAACAAATATAAACTGACTAATGAAGAAAAACCTGCACACAATGTAAGTGAAATACTACTGACCACTATGTTATGGACCAAACTGGTTCTGAGGACTGAGAAAATATCAGACAACATTCCGGCTTGGAGAAGACACCAGAGAAGAGAGGCAAACACTGGCTTAGAAAAGAACACCCCTGGTTTGTTGTTTTGGTAGTAGCCAGTAAATACAGCTCCTACAAAACAAAAGATTTACATAACTAGATTAGCCTTTAGAATTTAGTTTGATATTAAAATATAAATACAACACACACCTGCTTTATGAAGGCATGCTGGAGTTTTGGTAAACCTTGCCACACTTTCTGTACAAAACTACATAAAAAATGAAGACATGAGAAAAAAGAAAAAAACCCTAAATACCAGCCACACACAGCAGAGGGTGTTGTTGCCTCTGCATATGGAGAGATATGAAAGGCTCACCTTCTCATCACCCTCCATAGGCATATGGTGGAAACGGCACAGTTTAAAGCCACAGTTTTGCGAGTCACTGAAGTAGTTTCTGCAGTACTGAGAATTTAAACAACATTAGCGCATTTTTTTTCTTCATTGTCATATTGTTACTTACTGCAGGTTTCTGCCATCTAATATCAGCAGCACTTTGTGAATTTGTCATCTGCGTAGGAAGCCCTGCACAGAATAGTGCAGCAGTTACAAGATTTAAAAATTACAGAAATATAATTATTAAAGGTTGTTTTCTTACCAAGTCTTGAGGCCAACTGAGGGGAAATATGATTAGGGTTTTCAGTTGTAACGTGGTCAGGTCTGTTAATAAAGCATGTTATAAGCATGAGTTTAAACATAGGAAATAAACTGCATTTACACTTTCAATATCGTTTTATTGACCTTTATTTAACCTTTATTTAACCCAGTGAAAAACCTATCAAATATCTTTTTCAAGAGGGACCTAGGCCAGCGTGACAAAATATTAAAAATGCATACCTCTCTTGAGAATTCACAACTCTTGCTTCAGCTGAACACTAAAAACACAAACATTGTGAAATATATTTATTAACAATTTAAATGTACGAAATAAAATATTTCATAAATACATCAAAAAAGAATGTTACACTTAAATTTGCCCCTTTTCCCAAGTTCAAATAATTTTTCAGATAATACTGACAAAGTACTAAAATAACTGGTACATGCACTGGTCATTTTTCTCATTCCCCATGAAATCTTAAAGATTACCATGATTTTGACATGCTTTTTAGTGTTGCTGTGCAGAGCAGAGCTGCTGTTGCATTGGGGTCTCCATGGCCTTCGGGGGCTGTCCTCTAAACAAGACCACAGAGGTGTAGAATAATTACATCACTGTTGTGGGACATAATAAGCCTTTCTGGAGTGTACCTGGACTGTGGTGCAGGAAGTTCAGATTTACAGGAGGAACACTGTAAGAGATCAATTCATTACTATGCCTGGCAATCTACACCAAACCGTTTTGTCAAACAAAATGGAAATGTACAATACCTGAGTGTCATCTTGCATGATTCAGGAACAGGGGAAGTAATTTTTACCATTTTCTTGCGCCCTGTTTCCGTAGTGTCACACGTCCTGACCGGTCCCAGTTTTAGGAGACTTTTGTGTGGTAACTTTTCAAATAGGTCAGGGTCATCTTGGGAAACATCAACAAGCAGAATATCCTGTTCATAAGCTTTAATCTCATCCAGAACCTCAGGCTTCTCCAAATCTTCTTCAGGATCTTGGTTTTCTGATTGTTCAGATGTACACGACTCTTTGTCTGCAGAAGACTCACCATTGCTTTGTTCCTCGTTTTCAGTACTGCTGGGAGAAAAGCTAGAGTCTGGCAAAAAAGCTGAGGCAGGCGGTGACGTGTCTGTGACCAATGGCTCCAGGTTGGGTTGTTCCACAAATGTGGCGACATCACTATTAGTTGGAAACGTTTTCTTTTGTTGCCAACCACAATCATGATCCTTTTTACTGATATCACACATTTCTGGGATGTGATTTTCAAGTGGCATTTTGTGACTGTGCATATCACTGTTTTTATTTTCAAACTCAACTGAATTTAAAGAAAGAATGTGTTTCAGAGGTGAGTTAAGAGGAGAAAGCAGTGGTGGGAGAAGATGATCAGGGTCTATAGACTTATTTTTGCAGGCATTTGTTAGCTGATTTGTTAAATGATTTAAAGGGCTAGTTTTGAAATACGGTTCCAATTTTGGTGGGCAGTGATTTGTAACAATTTCATCTTCCATGTCTTGAGGCAGGAGAAAAGATGAGATACAGGAATCATTTGAATCAAAGTTGAAAACCGTTTCTACTTGCGGGAGGGTGATCCTAAAGACATTAGGCGCTGATGTTGTGAGAGGATACGGTGAACTTGAGACACTGCTTGAGCATCTATTCGTATCTATTAAAGAAGTACTAAACATGTTGGGGGCAGTTTCTGTCAAGCCAAGTCTGGATGAGGAGGGGGTAGACCTACCACAGTCATTATTTGGGGAGGGTGACTCAGCTGTTTGCACAGATGCTGATCCTTGAGATAAGCATGGACTGAAATCTTTACAAAAACTGTTCAGTTTTTGTGGAAGTATCATCACACTTGGTTGAGAGGAGTGTGATGGATACGGACAGTTTATGTTCCTGATAATGTCTGAAGACACACCCACAACATTATCAGCCTTTTTTAAAGCCTCTTCCTTGTTCTTTTCCTCTGCTCCTACCCTTTGGTTGGAAATAGAAAACCTCTTTTGTGGAAGCTGATTTGGATCTGTAGGTTTATTTCCAGTCTGTTTGTTCTGATATGGAGAAATATGTCCAGCCCCTGAGTCTCCATTTCCTGCAACTTCTGGGCTCTTCTTTCTTGACAAAAAGGGCCATGTCAAGTATGTGCGCGCACATGTGATGCTAGTCTTTCCTTGGTACACCCTGACCCGTTGGCAGGTAAATGAGTCTAGGTCCTCTTCATTCTCCAAAGTAGGACCATTTAGGTTCATTGACTGTCCACCTCTAGATTCTCCTTCAGGACAGACTGGACACATCTGTGCAGGTGACTCTGACTGACGTTCTATACAATTAACAGATCCAAATAGGTTGCAATGGGAATCCTCTGGCAAAAGGTCTGCCTTCCTGCCCAGTTCCAGTTTGTTAGCATGCAGGTCCTTTTCCAAAGTATTTTGGATGTAATCAGTACATCCTTTCTGCATGCCATTCATGCTCAGCTTGAGTCTGTGTTCAGTGGAGCAGCAGGCAGACACATTGCTTTCCTGTTTTCTATGGCTGGATAATTCCCCTGAATCAGTGTTGTTTGTCACATCCTCAATTTGCTCAATGGAATTTGTCGACTGAGAAAGAATTTTCTCTGAATCTAACCTGGGCAGTCTTCCATTATTTAGAACTTGAACACTTTCATTAAATAAATGTTTTTTCTGGCCCAGACAGCCAGGCTCAAACCTAAAGCCAGCTCTCATTTCTTTTGTAAAGCAGCAAACAAGTTTTGTTTTAACATTATCTGGAACCACAAAGCTGCACTTATGCTTGCATTCAACACAGATGGGGCCTATGTTGCAAAGTTTCACTTTGGGGTAGAGGCTTTCCTGTAACAGAACCGTCTCGCTCTCATGGTGGAGTTTACCTACTGTGCTTTGCTCCTCTGATGTGTGACTGCTATATGGTGCAACTCCTTTTATGGCCCTCTTGGAGTTAGGAAACACAAAGGGAAGTAGATTAATATATTCACCAAAACCTGTAAGCAAGAAGGTAATAAATGTTAAGAGAGACATATTCAGAGTTTTGGGCAACAAAAATAGAGCATGTCTATCCCCGCAGCTCTAACTTCCTACAGCCCTGTTTTTAAATGATATTTTTGAAAATTAATCCATAACACCTCCTCTCAACCTTAACCAGAGTCTCAAACCTTTTAACCTACAGCCCAACAAATGGGGCAATATGTTTGTTGAACATGAACATATGAACTACAACCCTTTTCGTAAAAACGTGGGAGCATACAGCAGTGGGAATTTGAAGCCGACTCCAAAAAATTTATAAAATTTTGTCAAATAGAAAATAGCTTTTCATTTCTGCATAGTGGCCAAATAGATCCGAAAACTTTATTAGGATTAGCTCATATAGTCAATGGATTAGCTTAGCACCGAGTTTTGCTACTTCTGCATAGTGGTTGATTGACAAATACAAACTTTTTAAACTCTGTTGTGGTTTTAATAGGAATGATTATATTCATACTTTACACAGCACGGACCAACACGGGTTAAATAAAGACAAAGTTCACCTACTTGTCCGCTCGGACCTCAGCGCACACGGCGGGGCTCGGCCTGGTGTGGAGGTGGAGGTGGAGGCTGACACTTTGCTAAAGGAACTCTTGGATGGGCCTTGTCCATTTCCAAACTGACTCCGACCTCCTGCCACATGGGCCTTACAGCGCCTACCTTGGAAAACTTTTTTTATTTTGTTAAATGAAAGCTTCTTAATGTCCTGGCATCTTTTCTTTTTCTGGTGGCTACTCTTCGGTGCACGTTGTGTGGGTGTGGAACTGTGTCTCCGGCGTGCGGGTTTTTCTGGACCTGCACAGCAGCAGCACATGAACTTCATCTTTCTGAGTACGTCCTGTCTATGCATGTTCCTAGTGTTGGTCTTGCTCTGACGGTGTTTTCCTCTCGTGAACGGTCCCCCCGCTGCGTCCATGACGTTAAATTATTTTGCAAATTTGCTAATCCCACGCTTTCATTTGAGTCGAATCTGCAGTGTTTCAAAGACTTCTGTCATTTTTTCTTCTGCGGCCTTACCTGTAGCCCCACGTCGTTTTTCTGTTTGCTTTTTACGTTTTGAGAAGATGGATCCATTTAGATTGGAAAATTAAAAGCTCGACAGCTTAACGACACAATTACACATTACACAAACTATTCAGAACCGTTTTAGGTCATTTAAAAATAAGACAGTCATAGCCTAACCACTTTTATTTACATTAGAACAGCAAATCTTGGGTCTTTGTTTCGTTACTGCGCTTGCGCAATGCACAAGAGACGCACAATTGCGGTGTCTGCTTGCCTACTGCAAATAGATCCTAAATTTGAACTTTAGAAATTCGTAATTTTTTTAGAGACCTATAATGCTCATACTTTACAAATATCTACACATCTATTTAAAAAGGTGGCGTACTTGTAAACGTGCGCACAAGATTGGCCTATGTGTAATAGCCAAAGACTGTATCCATAGACTGTATACTAAAATATACACAGCATGTGATGTTAATATTAATTTTGGCAATATTAGATTTTATACAAAACTTGATTAAACTAAAAGCTGAAAAAATATATGTTTAAGCAGCAGTCCGCAAAGTGCCCTGACCACTCAAAGCAGGTGATGCGGGCCATGTGTGGGACAGATAAGCGGTGGCCATTCAGTTGGCCTCAGTCTATGGTTGGCATACATACTCTGCGTTTAAAAAAATCTATCAAAAAGTACAGTTACTCCCCAAAAAAATCAACTCGGTCACAATAAGGTGAGTAATATAGCCAACAAACATAAACTTTATTTTTCACAATTTTATCCAATTCAAGTCAAATGTGCAGGTCTACATTGCATAAACTCAATTTACACATAAGCCTTATTCTTAATATGCAAAAAAGCTACTTAAATTCAACGTGAGCAGCACCAGCTATAGCTCTCTGTAATTTGAAGTATTTCTCACCCGTCTATAGGTCTAAGCAGGCTACAGCATCTTCAAACAAGGAGGATGAGTGGTGTAGGAGAGACCCTGGTGTTGGGAAGTAGCCGGTCCCTGGACTGTGGCGGCCTGATTCACAACACCAGCTGCCCCGCCTCACCGGACCAGAAGATGGCGCTCTCATGCAGAAGCATAAGGCCATTAGGATTGAAGGGTAAGGGTTCCATCCATAGTTCCATCTCATTAGGTTCCTTCTGGGGGTGTAGCGTTGGCTCTCCCACTCTCATAAGGCTGCTACATCTGTGACAGCTGTGAAGAGAATACACATGCAAATGAGAATCAGGAATCTACTCAGTGTGAGAGACACAGGGAAAACTTTATCTGCACTCTACATGTTAATTTCCCATCACTGATTGAGGCATAAAAGATACTGAGCTTGTGCTTGTGGTAGGAATTTAGCCTCTTGCAGCAGTGGTGCCGCTCCACCTCAGCACACCAACATTTTAAATGCAAATTTTATAATCACACTTAGCAATAACGGACGTCTGTGCGTATGTAGCCTAGTGAAGGAGGATATAAGCTTTTACTTAGCATATGAAATGAGTAGGGATTAAAATAAAATACAGAAAATGCATGAACAGGAAGTGGTATGAGAGGTCATTAATTTTTTTGTGTCAGTTAAGAAGTTTACCTTTATATTTTTGTACAAGCCTGCAGCAAATTAAGAAATGTGCTTAAACAGTCTATGTGAGTAGTTTCATAGATTCATATTTCTGTAGAATTTGTTCAGTGGATAACGTGAGAAGTGAACAAGTGTACGACACTTACATCTACACTAATCAGACTTCATTTTGACATTGGCTAGTGCTATTATTTATTTTAATAAGTAGACAAAATAGTCAAAATATAGACTGGATATGACATTTCAGTTTAAGCTACGTTTGGTTTGTTGAGCCCAATTTCTTTGTCTTTGGCTGGGCCAGTGTGAAGCTGACGGCAATGCAAGCAGCAGCTGAATTCCTTTAAATAGCCTTGCCTGCTTCATCATATGGTTGCTATGGTAGCCAGCCCCTAGTTTCGAGATAACGTCCACATGCTTCACGAGACCTCCTCCACCTGCATGCTATATAGATCACACGCTTCTCCAGCACTTTACGACACACATGTACCATTTGTCTTTGTCTTTAAAGTTGTAAAATGTTACAAAATATATTTTTTTACTTTTCTGCTATAATAAATTCACGCAGCAAGAATTAAGAAATAATTTTATAATAATGAATAGATTTGAGGGGAATGGATTAAGAATGAAACAGATGAGCACACAGCTGGGGCAAGAAATGAAGTGACATGGAGAGAAATGAGGGGTGTAAAGGACTATGAATGATCAGTGACATTTTAGAGAGGCTAAATGAATTAAAAGATTGCTGTAGATAGTATTGTGAGCTATAAGAATTATGGAAAATGTCATCTATTAAAAGATGTCTCTTTTTGTTCAAATGAACTCACCCTGATTATTTAACAGTATATTTTCTCTCATCCTCTCATTTCTTTTCATTCCCAACCCCCTCCCTTTGTTTGGCATCCTGCTTCCTTTCTCACCCCCTCATTCTCCAGTTTCTGCACAGGCTCTCAATTAGTCATATGTTTAGACCATCATCTAGCTCAAAAATTTACCATATATCGCAGGACAGGCAGCTCTTGACCCATCCTGGCTCTCTCCAAAGTGCACTTATTAAAGATTTGTGGGCCTCAGTATAGGTGGAATTAAAGGGAGACCTTAATAACCAAATATCATGTGTTATCAATTTATTATTATTATTATTATTATTATTATTATTATTATTATTACAAAAATCTAATAAAATCTGTAAATTGATTTGAATAAAGTAGTAATTCTAGCTCATAAGCAAATCAAATGTAAATACATTTAAATGGCAGATTTGAAGAGATGGAAAAAAATGTCCCCAGACAAATGTTTTTCAATTGCTCAATTAAATATCAGTTGCTATTTAATGTTTCTGCAACTAAATTAGAGCCAATACAATGTTGTCGGATAGGCTGTTTCATTAGAACAGGACAGATGGGATAGTCTATGAACAGAAAATAGAAAGTACATCCAAATAGCACATTTAAATGGCTCAAGCAGCCGTTTATAATTAAATATATACTAAAACAAATGTTTTTATGTTGAGCATTTTTGAGTCTGGAAAGCTGGAACAGATATTGGATTTGCTTTATTAAGATTTTCTTAACTAAAACATTTACAACATTAATTAAAATAAAAGGATGGCTAGACAAACTTAATGTTGTTTTTTTCTGACTGAGATTGATAAAAATTACTGGGTCAAAGCCACATATATCAGCACACATAAATATCCATAAGCATAGCCAATTCTTTGCGGTATTCAAGTTTTTTTTGGCATTTTTGAACATTCATCTACTCTGTATATATAACATTGATGTGAATAATTGATGTTTGGCTGGGGAAGTCAAATGGATGTCAGTAAAGATGGCACCCTCCATTTCCTCTTAAAACACACAGGCTAGCTGATTGCATTTGAGAGAGCAGGGCGCGCCTCAGCATCTCCTAATGCGTCTGTAAATTGAGTTGGAAAATGACGATGACTGTTGTCTGCTCCCGGGATGAAGAGCAGGGAGGAAGAGGCTTGTTTCTTGTCATTTTAAATCTAACACTATTAACCAGCAGGCCTTCACTTGTGTCAAACATTAAACTTGTTTTTACCATTTCAACTCGTGCTGAGTGTGGCAGAAAGAAAAACAACCTGCTGAGGCCTTGCTTTCTCCCATCTCCAAACTAGGATCTGTTAATGCATGATTTAGAGTATTATTATTATTATCTACAATACACAATGGTGCTGTGTCAAGTATTCGTAAATACAAATAACTCTCTTGTAAGCACGTGGTTGTCAGCTCTTAGAGTAGTTCTGCGGTAATTTCAAGTTCAGTTTATGTTTTTTTCTGTTTTTGATAGAAAGAATTATATAACCACAATCAAGTAAGTATTTTCAGAAACAGAAACCCTGTCATTAAAGGGGAAATAATTTTAAATTATATTGCTTCATTAAGGGGATAAGAAATTCACATAGCGAATACAAAATAAGGCTATGTATTTATTTTATTGCGATCTTTAGGGATTGTAGATTATATAATTTAATATACACAAGTGTATAATGAAAAAATGTATATAGATTAGACATGTTTCACTGTGTTTGTACTTTTAAGGTAGATCCACTTTTTAATTTGAGTTGAACAAATTAAACAAATTGCTAATTCTAATAATTTAATAACGTCTACATGTAAAATAACTTACTTTGCCATAATCTTTTAAAACTTACTTTGGACCCCTGGTACAGTAAAGTCAAATGGATTATCCTCTCTACTGTCCTATTAGCCCTCTTTACAGTGTTGTACATGAAAGGTTTACTCTCACGTACGATTATATGCAGGCACATCCGCTGACACACCCAGCGCCAGCCAGATGCATACAAGCAGAAATCGCTTTATATTCACTACTTCTACAGCCTCGGAGTGGCTGTCTATGTCTTTAGGCTATTCACTGGGACACACTGGACACACTTCTGCTTGACAAATGCATTAGAAACACGGCACAGATTTTACAGTGTAAGGCCGACCCTGTCACATTCAAGTCTCTGAGCATTCACAATCACACACAAGTGCACACAGGCACCCACACACGACAGTAAGCACTGGTAGTCATTTAGTCCAGCTTTGTCTCTTTATAGCGGATCCATGTTAAACGGCAAAACATGCCACCCGTGCAGTATTTGAAATATTATCCAAATGCCTGGGTTTAGACTTAAGATAGCAGAAGGAAAAAGCTTTAGGAAACATTTCTGTACAAGGAGTGTATGGGCAATGTTAGCACTCATAGATGTAATTGAATATTGTCAGCATATTGGATTTGGGACCTTGGAGGCATCATAGCTCTTTTTGCAAATCCTATATGGGCATAAATCATATCAACCAAATTGCTGTCACTCAATATCCTCTCAAAGATCCCATTTCCGTTTGTGCTATACTCTGTGGCAAGACACACTTTATGTCCCTGCAATATAAAATAAAATTCCTTATGCAAGTTTAATATTTGATTGTTAGGGCTTTTTTATTTAACAGCAGAGTCTTACATTTACTGTTTTAAAGTCCCAGTTTGCTACTTGGCAGATGATTTTGGCAAAGACTTGAGCCAAAGGAGCACTAACCCTGATGACTCCTGCAGGTTGCCAGCTCCGGAGAGGGCAGGACACAAGCCTTGGCCGGACCAAATGGATGGGTATGATGCAGCCACCCTGCCCATTGGAAGCTGAACGCTGCAAAGAAAAGACATGGTCAGCTTTTTAAGTGAACACATTCAGCATCTTAATGGTAGCTCATGAGAAACGCTGACAATTTTAAGATGGTATGCATGGACCTAAAAGGAACTCAGACACTAACAACATCAAAAAAGTATCTGATTTTCAATATATCTTGGAAGATGCCAGGGTGTTGAATATGCTAGAATACACTGGCATCACACAGAGTAGGTGTACCAATGAGGGTAATTATGGATTAGCAGTGGTTCACCATGAGCAGTTGAAGTGTAGTAGTTACTTAGAAAAAGGGGAAAAGGCTGAATGATTTTTACACAAATGTCTTTACAACCAGCATGCCTGAGCACAGGCGATCCCATTCAAAGACGCAGACACCTAAGACCTACACACTTGTCGGCCATCACAGAGAAGTGGCAACAGCAGCCATTTTGCAATGCTGTTCTGGAATCTTCAATTACTGTAATTGCAGTGTAAAGTTTATTTATTCAACATCACAGACATACCTCCTACTCCAAAAAGCACTTATTGTTGTGCATAATTACAGTCCCTTCTTTGTAACTAACAGAAAGCCTTATAGTGTTGTATGTGTGACATGTGATGTGCCTATGTACAGGCCCTCCGCAGAAAGCAAGGCATGTATGATGGCCAGCTTGTCAGAGAGTGTGCAGCCATGTGTGAGCTCCACATGGCATCAATGTAAACGCGACTCATAGTAATGTATGTGGCGAAGGAGTTAGGGAGGGGTGTGTGGTAGGGGCACACCCTACGGCTTCACAGTGTACACATAGTGATGAGGGGATGACAAGTGTGTCCATGTGAGAGAAGGGGGATGTGGGTATGGTATGAAATGGATGAAAATCGAACAGCAGAAAGCCATCGAGAGTGAACAAGAGGAGAGCACTGAAGGGAAACTGTACAGCGTGTTCTTATCACCGCCTTTCAAAATGGTGTGGGTCGGTCACTGTTTCAGAGAGAGAGTTTTCAGAACATATGACCAAATAATCTTTATCAATTTCACAGTGTTCAAATGAACCTCCTTTTTGAAATTTCATTATTGATTAGTCAGGTTGTAGATTTTTATAACCCTACAAATGTACATAATGCAGACATTTTAGTTGATTCTAATTAGATTTTCTGTGAACCTGTCAAATATTAGTATTAGCATTTTGATAAAAATCAAGAACTATTCTCTAGTTGTTCACTCTGAATTGATGTACTGACAAAGTATAATTCATAAAGCAAATGGGCCATTACTAATGTATTTTGACACAATAATCAATATTACACATACACTCATTATTGATTATCAACAGCCTAATGGTCGGGTACATACAAAGGAAATGTCACTAAAGGGTTAGGCACTCTGGACCACACTCACTATCATCACATGAGCTGAATTTAACAGAGGCCAAATAAGGATAAGATCACTACTATTACAGTCATTGACACAAAGACGTGCTTGATAAACTGGTGTGGTATGGACACCATGGAGCCCGTCCCTGCGAGTGAGACACTGCTGATGCGCTAAAAGAGCGGGGTCGACGCAGGGGACGTATGACAAAGTGCTGTCACACAGGATGGGTTGAATAAGGGCGTCAGGGCCGACAGGAGAGGACCGAGCTGAAAGCGGCGCAGTGCGTACGGGTGCCAGCCGAACTGTACAGGATGTGCACAGGCATCAAAAAGACTGTACATGAGTAACGAAGAGCATCCGGCATACAGGTCTCACACACTCAGCATATGACACCAGACTGCACGTATGATCACCGCTCTTTGTCTGCGTTCATTGGTCAGTAATGGTCTGCACTTAGGCAGGTTACATGTCTGCTGCTCTACTCTCTACTCTAGTCGGTCTCACATGTACTCTCACACTAGTAGTCATGTGCACGGCGGATGACCCCCTCCCCGCACACACATGCACCAGCCCCCTTCTTACACACACATGTGTTTTGACCTCATTCTCTGTAGAAGCTCTATGACACATTACAGTAGACCTGGTGTCATGACCGCCATAACCCATACACCAGTGTTACCCCCTTCCTCTCAGCCTCTGTGTCCTCAAAGCACACCCCCACCCCCACCCACTGGCTGATCCTCTGCTGTGACCGTGTCCTCCTATCACCGTGAGTCAGGAGACAGCAATGGGGCGGGAAGCTAAAACACATTAGTTAACATTAGTTCTTTTCTTTGTCAATAAAACATCTCTGCTGACATAGAGAACTTTCCGATCGCTCCGCTGGCAGCAAAAGCAGTGGTGCTGGAGTGCCAGACAGAGAAGACCCTTTGTCTCCCACCCACCGCCACCGCACAAGAAGGGATGCTGTACGTTCACACACAAACATACACATTAATTACAAATTACAATGTGCATCTGAGCTCTCGCTGACAAAATTGACACTGCACTGCTACTTTTCAACATGCTATTGTCCCTTACCAAAGACTGACACACACTGACATACATCTTGGAGTATGTGAGTGAACACCTGTGCATGGAAATAGCTATGTGACTGTAGTTACTCAACAGCGTGCATGTAGAGTGTGGGAGTGCATAGTCTATACAAGCGTGTCCTCAAACTCACCTGGCAGTGCCTGGGAGCCGGTTGTCGTGGCAATGCTGCCTCAACCTGGGTTGCAGAAAGCTGTGACACCTGATGTCCCTCCTCCCTCCACACGCTCTTGTGCTGTAGTATAGGATCAGTAGCTACACCCTAGCACTGACCAGGGGGGGAGGGGGTGGGGGGCACAGAGGCGGGGGTTCTTATTGAGCATGTAGGACGTACCACTTCACCACACGTAGACGAGGGGCACTCAGCTGATAGTGATAGTAAAGGTCCTGATAGGCTGCTGGTGGATCACCCTGCTGTCTGCGTGCACATGGTCTCTTCCTGCTGTGGCCAACCTGATTGGATGACGCTCTTCCTCCTTCATCAAAATGTAAAATTCCAAGACAGAGAGAGTAGTGCAGTGTGTGTTTGTGTGTGTAAGAGAGAGAGAGTAAGACAGACAATGCAAAGTGTGGATTTTTTTGAAGCAACGTTTATCATAAAGACTTGTATGACTGTGGGTGCATGATAATTTATATTCATGATCATTTTGGCACACCAGAATCAATGAGCGCTTAAGGGCCTTTGTGTCACAGGCAATATACAGGATGCCATTGTCTGTGTGGGCGTGTGGTAGAGGAAGAGGTAGTCGAGGGAGAGATACAAGACAAAGAGGGAAAGCGATGGGAGGACAGCAGAGAAGAAGGGAGTAGTGTGTGCGTATGTTGTGTGTTTGTGTTTGTGTGTGAGACCTGCTAACTGTCATGAGTCTGCAGAGCCCGGTGCCCGGCTGCAAAGGGGGCTTGTCAGTCACTTCCTGTCACAAGCTGTCACACTAAATGGACGCACACTCGCATTTCAATACACAGTCCCACCGGGAGCCATGTCAAGGATGGGGCCCGGTGGCAGTGACAAGCAGATTCACCCTTATGCAACCTCTCACCCCACTCCTCTCCGCTTTTCAACGTAGGGATCCATCACTCCTTTGTTTTCCTGCACATAAAACATTCAACAAAAAAGGAATAATTAAGTGACGGCACAAAAAACTTTGCAGCATCAAAAAGCACAAAGTGGCAGCTGACACACGTTTTTGAGCATTGAAATTGTGCTGACTCACAGACTGAAAAGATGGGCAGGACTTCAAAGTGGACAGTGGTGAATCTCGACATCTCAAAATGTTTCGCAAAGCTATTAGTGCTATGTGCAAGGAAATGCAGATGTTTTTGTGTGGCGGTATAGGGTTTGTCAGAAAGAGGGACAGCTAACAGCATGCTTTGATCGCGTGTGGTTAGGAGTAGTAGTAAAGGGCTTTATCCACACACATGAAACAGACCTTCTCCGTTCCCTGGTTTTTCTCTGTCTCTCTCCTCCTGCCGATTTAATTACCTTCTATATTTATCAGAGCTCAAGATGCTATTTTGGTTTCAAGACTCTTGTCACTGATATCAGGAGCTACATTATTCAGAGTGAGCACTGGAGGCCGTCAAAAGCGGAACAAGAGTACTCCTGTTAACCCTATGGAAGAACAATGGAGGTGACATATATATATCACATTTGCAATGTGGCTGCTGCTCCATGGTGGAGAATCTAATAGATGAGCTTGTACTAATCATAACAGTTGTCTACGGGTATTTGGCAAAAGCATCTGAAGTTACATCACAAGACATTGTGATTCATTTCTTAGTCTAACAAAAAAGGGAAAAAGTTTGGATCACAAAAGTCAGAAAAAATTGCAGTTTAATTGTAGCAATTTTGAGAAGTTGAACAAATGCACAAAAGGCAGAAGACTCTCCCTCTAACCGCAGATAAAGATTATGAAGGAAACTCAGCTTGGATGTGCAAAGACACACAGAGCAACAGCAACACACACAAGGCGTGTATAGATCGCTGCCCTCCATATTCGGTTGTGATTTATGATTGCTCTTCAGTAGAGGCCACAGTCATCTGTGAGATGATGGCAATATTGATCTGATAAACAGTTTCATTTACTGCCAGTCTGCCATTCACAGCCTCTCATGCACTCGCACACAAACAGCCTTCCCTCCACTCACAGGCGGTGCACAGCAAAGACACATAGATTCACAGCAGGAATAACCCAGCTTTCTGCTTCATCAATTCCCTACCTCTTCTACGTCTGCTTTTCTCTATCTGCTCCTTCTCTTCTCCTCCCCCCAGGACACCTCATCCTCTGCTCTCATCACACTTTAACCCATTAGACCCTGCCCTCGCTCCTCACCACAGCACTGGCTCTTACCTGGTTTAGTAGCAGTGATTTATGCCTCTGTGCTACAGTCTTTGTTTCTTCATTTAGCTCAATGCTGCATCCAGGTCAGGTTTGTGATGGAAATGTATATTTATATTGGAATGATTTCTCTCAATCTGTCTTTGTGTAAATGAATGTGATTTCTGCCTGAGACCAGACCAGTCATTAACATGTGTAAAGGCTCAGCAGACACAACTGTCTCCATGGTCAGGAAGCCCTTTGTTGTCTTAGCTGTCCTCACATGTAAGTTAAGTTGATTAGCAAGTGTATGAAACAAAAGTCACTCAGCTTTGATATGTATGTAGCTTGTATTTTTGTATAAATACTCAGCGCTCAGATGCTCTGGAAGGAGAGAGAAGCATGAATGTGGTAGGGACATACTGCTGGTGAGGTTAGGCTGTGTCTCTGGCCAGGGCAGGCCGGGCCCTTGTCTTTATCTGCTGTAATAACAATAAACCATTGTCTGTATTCCGAAAACTCATTGGGCTTTGCAAATTGATTATTTTTTCTTCAAGATCTAAATATTTTTTTTCCACAACAGGCCATTATACTTTCTCTGTGCAGTTTGTCACTTAAAGCATCACAAACCATCTTAAAGGTGTTTCAGTGTTGTTGTTTTTTAACTTTTCTACTTTTCTCCACCACCTAGAACCATTTATTTTGAATCAGTAGTTTTTTATGTGTTTTTTATGGGACAACTGACATAAAAAAGCCATATGATTATCTGGTCTACAAAGGCGACACCAAAGGATAAAGGGAGCAACAGAAATAATGTAAGAACTAGTGATATACCAATATATCAGTTGACAGATATATCATGCCAGCATTTTTACTTTTTATCATACTGGCTATCGCCCTTAAATCCCTAGCATATGCTGATATTTTGTTTTGGGTGACCTGCAGCCTAAAAGTACCCATAAAGCTTTATTTGAACACTGAGATAACTGTTGAAAATGTGACTACATAGCTCTGTTATAGGTTTGTGGTGAAAAAAGGGCTGTGGGTGAGTTTTTAGTGCATTTAAATCACATCATTTTGGGAAAAATCCTTCCTACATATCGGCCCAAAAAATATCGGCAGAGCTTATTAGCCATCGGTTGTCCTGGATTCTAAACAATCAGAATCAGCATTGGCCATGAAAAACCCATATCGATTCATCTCCAGTAAGGACTGTTAAAGTAGTCTATCAGCTACTTTTTTAACGTAATACTTTAAACTTATTACTATTTCACAAATTTACGTAAATAGTGCCCCTGTTAATCTGTGTGTCTTAATAGATTTTACATATTGAATGCATAATCTACAGGTTTCTGTATTTTAAAAGGTCTCTTAGAACAAGTACAATTAATTAGTTTGATCTCGGCGCGATACATTATTAATGCATTCCTCAGAAATGATTATGGCTTTGTTTTTATCACCAATTGTGTGTTCGAAGCTCTGGTGTTGTAAAATGAAAGACAAGGAATGTAAAATCATGTAAATTTGCTATGTGCCTGTGTGGGCCTTCATTATCTGTGAACAAATAGATAATGTTGGCGCTGGAGATGGATACACACACGTACGTGTTGGATTTCTATACTTTTGGGGGACATTGCATTAATTCATTATAGTGTAGGCTAACCTTAACCAGAATCACTGGTGAAAATTTCTACTTGCCAAACCTAAACACTTGTAACTATATTCAACCATTATCTTAAATTTAAACTACCGTATGTCATTAATCCAGTACTGACAGATTTACATCATGCCATCCTGATTTTTGTCCCCATAAGAGTAGGAGGTCTCCATGAATTGGGTGTGTACACAGATTTTAGTCCCCACAATGTGATAAATACCCACCCACACTAGAAGGCTTTCAGTTTCTAAATCAATCCCACATCCGTAGCTAATGCAGCACTGTGCCCTCTTCAGGAAGCATTAGCCCTATTAGTCAAAGTGTGTATGCATTCCTGTATGTGTGTGTGGAAGCCGCACACTCAGCACTAGTCGATCTCGCTGGATCCTGTGAGGTCAGCAGGTGCAAGAGCGAATGAGGACCGGCTCTTGTGTATGTGTGTGTGTGTGTGTGTGAGAGAGAGAGTGCACCGCCCCTCAATATCCTCTGGGCTCTTTATCGCTCTAAAATTATCCTCCATTTACTGGAAGACACTGGACAGACTGAGAGAGGGCAGCAGAAGCATGGACACTCCAGTCTGAATGGCTGTATCACTTAGGTCGCACTTAGCTCCAAGCACTCTTTTGGCTTTCCTCAATAATGCTTTGAATGGATCTAATGTGCATCTTTGTGCCATTGAATAGTCCAACAAGATACTGTACTCAAGTGTTGTGTGAAGATACTAGTACAAACATACAGACAAGAATGGTCTTACAGAGAAAGTAATTGCTATAAGGTCACGTTACAGTAGAACTGACACAAACTAAATAACGTCATAAATGGGCAACTCTACTGTTCTAATACTGCCCCTTGTGGAGAGAGGATAGACATGCAATAAAAGTAGGAAGACCAAAAGCAAACTCCTAACATCAAAGTAGGCAGACCCCCGCATAAGCTGCTGAAGCATCACAGCAGAACATACATCACACACCACATTCAAGTGATCAAGCATCTTTAGTTGTAAAATAGTAGTCATATATTTACAGTCAAAAGACATGTCAGTTTACAGTCAAATCAGGTTTGTAATTTATGTATTTTGTCCATGACTCAACCTAAAGATTGCTCTGCTGCAATTAAGAGGATTAAAGAAACAATCACACTTCATGAAAATGCATAAAAAATTAAGTTAACTATACATTTCACTATGTCACAATGGACAAAATAGGAATTAGCCAGCAATGTCATAAGTCCAAAGTATCCTGATCATAGTTCTATAAGAGGGCTAATGGAGCCACATTAGATGCTGAGGAGGGGCCAGGGCCAGGGGAAAGATAGAGGGAGGAGAGGAAACATGAAAGAAGTAGAGAAAGTGAGACAGAGACGGGCCATTATAAATCATATCCACTCTTGGCGCCGACCACGTATCCTAGCAACCAGACAGACCCTCCGCCTTTCTTCCACATCCTCCCAGCATCTCTCTAACAGCCTGCTAACTCTGATTACCCATAGTGCACTGGGCAATGGCTGAGAAACACCAAATGCTGCTGACTAATCTGAAGGATACTGAATTACAGCATGTTTGGGCAAATATGCTTAACAACCAGTTCAAAGAGAAGGAACATTTTACCTAATTATATTGCAATTTCAAACTGCTACTAATTTTTATATGGGCCTGACTCAAAGTATATGATAAGTAACAACTATATATTGTAGTTTTTCAGACTTACATTTGCCATGTTCTTCAGTCCAGTTGGTGAATGCATTCTTTTGGAGGATGTGGAGATGGGAAACAAAAATATAGGAGAATTAGAGCCTATCATTTACTATAGATATGTATTCCTGCTTAAGAGAGATTAATGACAACTCAGTGGTGACTAATTTAAATTCATATTCTTTTATATTATTATTATTTTTCCCAGTCAATAAGCTACATCCAGTATATGTCCTGAAAAAAGGTAATGTGCAAAGATTGTGCTTTTGTTATTAGAAGACTACACATCACTCCAGGCTGCAAAACACATAACTGTAAATATAGATGCAGGCATTAACCTATGGGGAGTTTATAACTACCTGCAACCTTATGAAATTTTAACTACTTGGATCTCTAGAAGGCTATGAGCTGCAAGTCAAAATACCACTGCCATACAGTCAAAATACCACTGAAAGGAGGTATTTAAAATAAAAAAAGTGATTGCACTTTTTTATTTTGTCCATAGTAAAACAGGCCTATGCTTTGTGTTTGAAGCAGGCTGCCAGTCATGTTACACTGCTGACAAGCTCAAAGAAAATAATAAGCTATTGAAAATAAAATTAATTAAACTCTAGCTAAGCTTGGAGTTTATAATGCTAAAAAAAAAAAAAATCCTTGAAAAACATGTGAGCAGTGTCACCTCTCCACAGATCTAACGTGTAGCTAACTTGCCCAGGCTATTTGTTTTCATGGGGCTAGATAGCTTTGGTATTGTGGAAGTCTTTGGGATCGGATCGATCAAAACAAACAACATTTATCCCTACCTCATAGCTTGTTAGTGTAGCATTTCAGAAAATAACTAAATCAACGCGGCCCCTCGTAAACACTTGTTATAACCTACCCAATACTGCTAATGCTAAAGGGCACGCTCACATTGGTGCTCGCTAAAGAAAATCACCATTTAAATAATGTTGGCGTCTTTGATCAGTTTCTATATAATAACTGAGAGATTCACGTGCAGTCTGTAAATGACACAACCCCTGTGTTTAAAAATGACTATATTGAGTATTTCGTACTTCACCTGAACGCCTCGGCCGTCCTTCTTTCGGACACATGGCCCACTCCTCCAAACTGTCTTGTCTGATGGAGCTGCCACATTAACCATGCGAAGGATGGCAGAGGAGGTCATTCCTCCGAGACAAGAGCCCTGGTGAGTTTGTCCCCGTCATTTTCCAAGTCTGTCGTAAATGTTAAAGTTAGAAGTTTGTTTGGGTTAATTGTGTGACTGCCACGACTCAGTTTTCCTAGAGGAACTGTGACCTCTTCAGGAACACAGAGGCTACGTGAAGTTCTCTGTTTTACCTGTAACATAATCTAACCTAACAGTCTTTATTGTCCATGTATTTTAATTAGTGGTGAAAGAGAAATATTCGTATGCTCACCACAAACACACTATTTAAGAAACACAGTATGTAAATAAATCAAATCAAGTTTCTGTATGTTCGAATTTAAATGATTAAAATGCCATACTTGTCACTTTAAAAATGCCCTAAATGCTCTGTGTTTTACCAGTGTTTTTTTTTTTTTCCTTTATTGTCTATGGATGTATGTATGGGCAAGGCTCTATGGTAGTTATTGATTAGATTCCATGCTTACAGATTACAGTGGTCAAAGTTCATTGTACCTTTGTCTATGTACACATACTATAGAAGGGATAGTACAAAATGTTCTGTTATATGCTGTGTCTTACTTTACAGCTCTTGGGTCTCAAGTTGGCTTCCCTCATGGCGCCCCACCTCTCCAACACAGCTGAAAGATGCTGAGGAAAAAATGCTTAAAAGTATGCATGCAATCTTTATATCATGTATTATTTTACTCCCATTTTCACTAGTGTAGTTATGCCTTTTTTATATATCAAAACCATAAGGTTGCTGGTGTTCTGTCATTGTAGACACTTCACCTACATTACTATGAGGTTGCTGTGTCAACCCAGATGAAAGAAAGGAAACTTTGTGAAATAGAAATAGACTTTTATTTTCTTTCTTTTTTTACTTTTATTCCATTACAGTTGTTAAGAAGCCATTTTCCAGGCAGTATGTTCGGATATCTAATGGCAACTTTCTGTGGACCTTGGCCTTTTCCACCCAGGCCACCTCCTCATCTCTTCCCTCCCATCGAAGGCTTCCTTTAGTTCTGCTGCATGGCATTGGAGGTGGTGTGGCACTTTGGTCACAGAACCTGGATGCTCTCTCCTGCTCCGGGTCTGTGTACGCCTTAGACTTACTGGGTTTTGGACGCAGTAGCCGGCCGCAGTTCTGCACTGACCCAGTCTTGGCAGAGGGACAGTTTGTGGATACGCTGGAGGAGTGGAGGGAGAGAGTGGGGATAGAGGAGATGCTTCTTCTGGGACATAACCTTGGGGGTTACCTGGCTGCTGCATACACTCTCAAATATCCACTAAGGTGAGCTGTTTTTTCTTTACTTGAGTCATGTGATCTGACTACCTGAATGCAGGTAGCTCAGCACCCCCTGATATTTGTAATATCAAGAGTTTAAAGGCACAATGGAGGCTAATGAGCTATGTGAAAATTAATATCCATAATGCGCTTGTTTTAAGTTCAAAAAGCACATTTAAAAAGCAAGATTCTGAGAAAGGTTTTAATATCTTGGCAGTTTGTAAAGTTTCAGAACTGATTAGCTCTGAGCAAGCTTTCAAACCTATTTATTTTATTTATTTATTTTTTTCAGTCAGTTTTTTAAGTCTATGAGAAAAATATATGAGAAATTTACATTTTAAACCAGGGGGTGGACATCATTGTTGAGCTCCATATTCTAGGATTTGAGAAGGTGATGCCTTTCATTTAGACGGCATGAATACAGCAATTGCACAAGAAGAAAAAAATCTAAATTTCAATAAAAAATATTTGTGAAAAAAAAAAATTCTATTTGATTTCATGTATATGCACTTTTGCAAGTGCAATGGTAACCAAAATTGTTACCAATAGTAGAAAAATATGTGGCCATGTACTCTTGATTGACTGAGTTACATATTCCCTGTCCCTGCTGATACTGCCCTGTGTAGTTTAGATATTTCTTTTAGGTACATGACATTTTTCAAAATCAAATGGAAAACAAATCCTTTTTTATCTATATGGCTTTGTAACAGTTGTAAAATGAATGCCTCAAACTCAACCTTGTGTGCCTGACTTGCAGAGTTAAGCATCTCTTGCTGGTAGAGCCATGGGGGTTTCCAGCAAGGCCCAAAAATCCCAACCCCAGCTCCCTCCCAGTGTGGATCCGAGCCATGGGGGCCTTCATGAGCCCCTTTAACCCTCTGGCCGCGCTCAGATTGGCAGGCCCCCTAGGTTAGTGCGCATGTTTTCAAAATGCAGATTATTTTCCTTTCAGCAATTCACTTCAGGAGTTACCACTACAAATCGTCTGGCTCCATTACCTTGTCTTCCCAACTAAGTTTACACAAGAACCAATCCTATTTAGTTCAGCAAGTACTGCAATGAGATTTTTTTTTTAATTCTCTCTAACACTGTACATTTTAAACATGCCCTGGAGCAGCAGAACATGTTTGTAGAGATCTTTGTTATAGGAATTAGACATTACAAGAATGGATATTAAGCTTTAAACTATTTCTGTTACTAGATCCTCAAACTCCATATCTTGCCTTCTTTCTGACAGCTCAGGCCTTGGCAGACATTAACTAGTGTATTAACAATCTCAGATCAGTTCAAGTTCAGCCCATCTTAACACAGCCTCTCTAACCTCTCCACATGAAACATCTAACATGAACTGTAGTGACCCTCACCATCCAGCACTCTGTCTTAACCATACATTTGTAGGGACCACAAACATAAATAGAAAGCTCCAGACTCTAATGCTTTTACTTCTGTTTGCTGTTATGAAACAGGGCCCATGCTGGTCCAGACAATCAGATCTGATTTTAAGCAGAAATACTCCTCTGTATTTGATGATAACACTGTGTCTGACTACATCTACCATCTCAATGCACAGGATCCAAGGTAGAGCGCTTCAGTAGTTGTACAATAATACATTGTCTGTGGTGTGACATTACTCTGCCTGTTTCAGTGGTGAGACGGCATTTAAGAACATGACTGTTCCGTATGGCTGGGCGCAGAGGCCTATGCTGGAGAGGATTGGACAGGTCCAGGCTGACATTCCCATTTCCTTTATATATGGATCCCGCTCAAGCATTGACAGTGACTCTGGATATGCAGTCAAGAAAACCAGACCAGATGTGGAAATAAAAGTCAGTATAGAGAGCTATTTAATCTATAAAACAAACATTATGTTCATATTTTAAAGATTTTTTTTTTTTAGAAATGTAATCTCTTGTGTACATATTATTTAGGTGATCAGAGGAGCTGGACATTATGTTTTTGCAGACCAACCAGATGACTTCAACCAGACTGTCCTTGAGATCCTCACTAGGGCAGAGAGGAAAGGTCCGAACGAGCCCACCAATCTATGTAGTCCCCTCATGTAGACAATACATTGTGTGGGGTATAAAGATGGCCTCTCAATATTGTTAAGCACTTTTTTTTATTAGTATTTAAATGTAGCCATTCTCTGAGATTTGACCAAAGATCACAGAAAAGATTGTTTGTGTAAATATAATGTAAATAAATACAGAATACAGCATGTCACTCAAATGCTCTATCTATTTTGTAATAAGATTTTGGAAATCTTTTTGTCTTGAAAAATACACAAACTATTTTGTGACCCCTCACCCAGTCTTTGATAGATATTACAGAAATTGGTAGGCTTAAAAGTAAGTCTTTTCCAGGAAAATTGCCTTTACACATTGTATTGTTCTCATAGTCGTCAGCAGAGGGCAGCAGAGCAACAGTCCAGTGCACATCCCTCTGCTTGAGGGCAAAAGGGCCTATGTGGGGGAAATCAAGTTTTAAAAAATGTATTTAGAACAAGTACAATATTTTTAGCACAATCAAAACATAAAAATGCTAACAATCTATTCCACTTTACACCTCTAAGCTTTCTTTCTTCAACAGACCGGCCTAATGCTTGACAGACAGTACCACTCTCACAGCCCTTAACATGATTGTGTATTATCTATTATCATAATATTTAAGATATTACGGCAAGATAAATGCATAAACAGGCATTAGATTAGAAGAATAGGTGACTTTGTTTCATCTGATTTTACATTTTAAATGCCACTGAATTTCTCACTTTGAATTTTTTACCTCTGAAAAAAACATGTTTGAATTATGTTTGTTCTGAATTTAAGTTGCTGAAAATTTAAGTGTTTCAAAGTGTTTAAAATTCAATGAAAAAATAATATTTTTTAATATTCAGCACATATATTTTCAAGCCTTCAAATTAATCAGTGAAAAATTCGCAGTGAAAAAAAATTGCAGCAAAGATACCAAGGCAAAAGCAATCGATCCAAAGTGATCTGATCTAATTTAGTACCAAGCAGTAAACGGTGTAGTGATCCAGTCTGTTCTGAATAAGCCTCATCAAACCTCATCTCTTTTATTTTCTTAAGTGTAAAAGGCCAATAGGAAACAGCCTCTGTCCTCCTCAGTCAAACATGATCAATTGCTTTTGCCTTGGCACCTTGGATTTTTGTTGTGAAATTTTTCACTGGGAATATTGCACTCTGAATTTTGACTGTTCAATTTGAGGTATGAAATATATGTGCTGAATATTTTAAAAGGTGACATATTGAAAAATATACTTAAAATTTCAGCAACTAAATTCAGAAAAAAATAATTCAAACATCTTTGAAGTAAAAAAAAATCAAAAGTGAGAAATTCAGCAGTATTTAAAATTCAGCGGTATTTAAAATTTAAAATCTAACAGAACAAATTATCTTCCATACATTTGGCACAGACTAGTCGTATGGTGGGGGTCTGCTGACTATCATGGGCTGCCTGCATATTAAGCTGAGTGGCCCACTCTGGAGACCTGGACAGTGATGTTTTAAGAGCCCTACTACACCGAGCCCAGCGCTAAGTCACAACTGGGCTGACAGAATAAGGTCAGACTGTGGAGGACTAAAAATAGCTCTTCTGTTTCAAGCTATATCATCAGGTTTGTTTTTAACCATTTGTCTTATTTCTTTTTTGCACCTTATCATCAGCTTCTGACCTATATACTGTTTAACTAACTAACAAGCATGGTTTCCATATTAGACAATTAGACTTAGACAAATTATTAATCCACAAGGCAAATCATTTGGACACTGTAGCTCATATATCACACACATTTTCAATAAAATAAGTGGGAAAAATAACAAGAGAGTGGTTGCAAATTAGGCATAATTGTACAAATGTATCTGTACAAATACAAAAAATGTATGTATATGTAGAAGATTAACAGCCAACCTCTCCTGTCGCCTACTGGTGTTGACTACCCACTGAAAAAAATTTATGTAGAAATAGATATGAGGTGAACCATTGACCATGAACAACATTTAGGACTCCACACAAGTATAATTCATACATTGTGTTTATGTATTTTTTGTCTTTTAGTGGTATAAAGCCTGTTAGGATTTGCTTAGTGCAAATTATATTGTTGCATAACAAATAATAAATTGTTTTCTGACTTTTCCCCCATTCTTAACACAAAGCGTTCTGTAAAGATGACCTTTAAAGACTGATTGAAATGATCAAAGATACAGATAAAGATGACATTTCATCTCATTGTGTAACCACCTCAACCTTTAATAGTGCCTGCTGATACTTCTGCCCATCACTTGTGAGACACTATCCCACCCAAGCTGTTTCCTGGCAACGGGTCGCTGCGGAGATGTCTTTTGGACTGCTGCTCTCCTCAGGAAGTGATGCTGGGGCTTGGACAGGGAAATTATTATGTGTTGCTTGTTTTTCTTGAGACAGGCTGGCTGCTTGTCAAGTCAGACACCAGAAAATACAGCAGGAGCTATGGTACATGTGCGCACAACCTGCTGGGGTGCGAAACGTGTACAGGCCTCTGCCATCCCATAATACTAGCAGGTTTATTCTGCTGTCTGCGTCGCTCTCACCCACACAGTCACATGGCTACATTTGATTAGGAATAGTGTTGGTGAAGTGACAGTGGATTTCATGCTGGGGTTGGACATAATTGAAAGCGCAAAACCTTAAAATAACAACATAAAAGGTGCGCATAAAAAAGCACACATGGGTTAGACCACCATCTGTTTTGTCTGAGCTCCAGTTTGTCTTTAATCAAGATGGCCACATAGAGTTTGGGCATCCGAGGATCAGCGGTTGTGAAAAAATGGAGTTTGATAAGCAGAAAGTTCTGAGTTTAGAATGTTTCATCAAGGGAATATTTTTTTGTTCGGGTTTCAAAAGTTCAGCAACCTTTTTCATACTGTGCTTTGGTGCCCATGTCAAGAAACTTAACTAACTAATGTTCAGTGATGGGTAAGCTATGCCTTTTATTAGCTTTTGCTATTGTTTTTTTCTCCCTTCATATCATTTAAATGATTGTTTAGTCCTGTTACAAGGCATGTGTACATGTCAAACTCTTAAACCTCTCTATTGATTATATGACTGATTACAGGTATGAGAGAGATAAAAAAAAATCAGCATAGTGGAATACTGGGGTCTCTTACTTCTTCTTCTTTACTAATGCTTCTTGTGGCAATAGGCGAATTAGAGAATGCATGTTCTTACAAGCTCAGTTCACTAGCACATATTTTCAGAGTCTAGTCACCAGTCCGTGTTCACATTACTTCTTTATCCTCCTGTTTACTCCTACTGCGCTGATCAAATGCAAATCATTTGCCTCAAGAGTCGCATAAAATACTTTTTTTTTTAACATTCTGCCTGTGGGAACAGCATTAATGATCACAGTGTTGAATGGAGTAGAACAAACCAAGAGGGATTTACCAGCTGCAAGATTTTCTACAGAAAAGCAGAAGCAAAAAGACTTGATGATGTAAGATGTAACCATTCACACAGACATAAAAAAATAATCCAAGGCCATTGACAGTTAAAGATTCAGAATTCCAAGAAATGGTTTGAATGGGTAACATCACTTGGACTGATTGGCATGCTAAACAGGCAGCATTTCAGCATTTCATCTTATGCTAAAATTATTTCAACCACATACAGTATATTTCACGGAACACATTTGAACCCATTTAAAAGCCATTACCGGTCATTTTCCCCCTTGAAGGAGGCATAAATTGTAACAATAAAATGACATTTGAAGTTCTATTATATAAAGAATTTGTTTTGGTTTTAGGCTACTAATTAAGTTTCATAAAGTGCATGCCCTTGAGAACAGGGTGTTTCAGAATATACTCCAGCTAAACAAATAGGCCTTATACATCATGCACGCTACTGTACATGTATCATTATGAGTAAGTACTACTGCCTTGATGGAGGTCTGTGCTGTCTGAATGCTTCTACTTTCTCTCCTTTTGTTTCCAGTGTTCAGGCTGTCAGACATAAAAATAGTCTGTGAACTGACTCATTCCCTTTTGCTTCTCTAACTGTTTAATAATATTTTTAAAATAAAATGTGAAAATCCCTGGTTGCACATGGTTTAACAAATCATTATAGTTGTGCCAACACCCTTAATGTAGTTGATTATATTATTAAATTTTAATTAATGATATCTGTTAAAATTTAGAAACAAACATGAAACAGAAATTAATATGTTTTAAGAAAAATTGATAATAAATATAACAAACAAGATTGTGGTATACCTGATATGCATGTATGTATTTTGTGAATGACAGATTTCAGCATTTTACAACTTAATGCCCCTCCCCCACCCCCTTCAAATGTGCCAGAAGATGTCATTAAAATTGACTAAGCTGAGTGTAAGTGTGTTGATTCAGTGATGGTGGAGGATTGTGATGGGATTACACTGATGCACATGTCCTACACTTTACTCACTCCAGTATGCTATCCTCTTGACACACATATTCTCAGAGTTAAATTTACTTTAATAATACCACATCCCTCCTCCCTTGGGTCTCATCTTTCATGCTTCCACCTTTTTGTCATGAGACCAAAAAAAAATAATTCTCTATAGCAAATGCAATTAGATCAGCAATTTATGTTTTCAAATTCAGATTCAGTTCACATTGTACAATTTAAACATTTCTAGAAGTAGTCACACTTGAGAAAAAATGGATACATGAATTGCTAAATTAATACAACAAATAGATGCATTTTCGAACATATATGTAACAGTCTAGAGGGTTATCAATCAAATAATTTCAGACATTGTGATTGTTAACTGCACCAAGTAAAATGGCAATGTTGATTAAATTGTGCAGCCCTACACCACATGATCATCCCTGTCTGGTGTCTGGGGGGTTGCACGAGTTCATTGCGGACCCAAAGCTTATCTGGTCTGATCTAATTTCCCTCCAGTCGCCTGATATGGAACAGTAGTCCAGATGTGGAGGAGATTACAGGCCCCATCTGAAGCTGCAAGACCATTCAAGAAAACAAACATGATGGGAGAATGTCTATTGCATGATGTTATGATAAACATCATTATACATTATGCTGTACTGTCTTTATTACTGCCACTTGTTTCATAGTCTTCATGTCCTTTACTTCTCTCAAATTGTAGCATATGTGGTGAACAAATGCATGTTCAAATAGATGTACCACACCAAATAAGGTCATTTCTTTAAAATATTTCAGTATTGTTGTTGTATTGTGCATAACCTTGAAATGATTACTAACTCAAAAAGTGATTGCATTGTAATAATTTAATAGATCTCTATCATATACATACAGTACAATATGCTAAGGACAGAACTTATGGCACATCCATTTTTATTTGTACAGTTTGCAGTTGCTGGTATTGCTGGGTGGTGGCTACAGTAAAGTGACTGTTTTAACCCGTTACTGAGATAACAGCAGGTGGTGGCGAAGAATAAGGTTGCTACAGCAAAACACATGCACTGTCAGAGTATATATTCCACTAAGAGTGGGTCACAATTCCAGCTACACTGATCAATACATAAAGGAGCTGTGATGGTATGGTATAGTTTAAGACCTTATAGTGTTGGAATATGCTACAGTGGCTGCCATTATTCAAACACACTATGAAATACACAAATTACAGGAACAGGTTTAGAAAACCTATTCTCAGAATATTTCATAGGGCAAATGAATGATGGCATATAGATCTACATGGGTTCTACTGCAAGACAACTCTACTGCCAGTACAAGTACAGCTTATTATGTCTGGGGGAATATTCACATATGTACAAATCCCATAGGGAAATGGAGTAAGGGCCAAATAAGTGTGCGTTTTGTTCCAAGCATATAGTATATGACATAGAAAAATAAAACTGTGATGGAGCACCACATAAGTGCTGCAGTTCAACAGATTTTCACCTCATTTCTTTTTGCAATCATTTAGTCAAAAACAATAAAATAATTATCTCAAAATAATTTAAAAGAATGGTATTAAAAATATAATTAATATAACAGATAGTTTGTAACATGAATGACTGTACATGGTACATAGTGAGATACTTGTGCAAGCGCTTTGAGCGCAGTTATGAGCAGAAAGTGTCATTGTGGTTTCTAGTTAAGGGACCTTAAATAAACATTTATGCTCTTATAAATCGGAGGCACATGGCCTGTTTCATAGACTCTTTTTAAATGTGCAACACATGCAGCGGTGGGTGTGCAGCTCCTCCTGCCACAGCCAGATGTAAACAGTATTAAGTACTGGAATAACTGACCAACGATGACATAAATGGTGATGTCCAATTATACAGTTTACATATTTACATGCCCACGATACCCTAAATGTACTCATAGCGTTCTGGTCATTTGGCCGCATAATTGGTATAGTTGTTTAACCCTGCATGCATTTGAGCATGTCTTAAGACACTTTCAATACATTTTATTTCATTGAAATATTATCTATTAACAGCAAGTCATAGAGGAATATCGAGTGCATGTAATCACGTGCAATGGCTGTGCATGTGCAGGAGTAAAAAATAGGTGAGGCATGTAACTGTACAGTAGGTCACAGTAAACCTAGATGACTTGGCAGCAGCTGTGAGGGGTGGGGGTGCACAACAGTCCCTCTTTGGGGCTGCGGTGAATATTCACAGATAGTGTCTTGTCACTGAGGGGCATCTGAAGTACACGGTTCTTCATATTCCTGTGGTTTTCTCTGGCCAAGTCCAGCTCTCCCAACCTCAGTGTCCCAGAGCATGGACCATCAAGCAATGGATCAGCAAAAGTGTCTCCCATTGTGGCCTGGTGCTGTGAACGCTGTTGACAAGGGTTCCCTCTAGGTGAAGGACCCCCTAGGAGTGAAACCTTATCCAGACTGCCAGTGGAGCCACCCATGCACATTCTCCATACAGGTCGGTCCTGAGGGTCACTGCTGATGCCCCCGCTGCCCCCTCCTCCACCTGTCAGATTGTGGAACTGAGAGCTGAGACAGAGGCTCATAAGCTTCAGGCTCTCCACCAGACCACTCGCTGTTTTCGCTTTGGCCTGCCCAGGCCCTGATCCAGGACTACAGGGACTGGCCTGCCCTGTCCCCCGTCTGTCTTTGTCCTCTGTTTTCATATCTGTCACATTTATGTTGTCCCGTGCTGGCTGTCTGTGAGCACCTCCTGAATCATCATCACTAGTCTCTGAGCCAGGACTCATAGAAATAACAGTTTTGGGTGATAGCATTATTTGTGAGGGTGATTGTATTCTAGAGTTCAAGTTGAGGCTAAGGCTAGGTTTAGGAGCTCCCAGTCCAAGCAGTTCTTCGCAGTCCTCATCTTCCTCTTCCTCTTTATCCTCTTCATGAATCTGGTTGAGTACAGGTGCACTCATTCTGGAGGTCAGGCGATTTCCAGAAGAGGAGGATTTGCAGCGGAGCACCACTTGAGTTGGAAGTGAAGCCGGTGGTAGACATTTTCCTTCTCCACCTTCCTCCTCTTCGTCCTCCTCCACACTGAAGAGACTAGGACTGCGGGGTTTACAGGGACCCCCAGCAGTCAGGGGGCCCAGGCGGTGTGGGATGGACTGGGGTTTGCTCAGTGGCCAAGGTCCACGTGCAGCCTCCTGGTTTGTCGTTGATGTGTGGTTGTCATGGTGCTGGCTAACATCCAGTAGAGCGGTTTTGGGCCTAGGGCCTTTGTGGAGGCTCTCTGCACTACGTGCAGGAGACTGTGGTCCCCCAGGGTGCGAAATAGGGGGCCCTCCTAACCCATCACTGACATCCTGATGAACATCCACTCTGGTGGGCCAAGACTGTCTGCAAGTAGATATAACATTTTTTATTCTTTTGTTCTTAGGATAATTGAAATACTAAATTACACAAATAGATTAGATAGATAGCTTAATTAGGTTTGAAAAGCCTGTCAATCAACCGTTTATACAACCAACTTACATTATCTGTCAGTTACATTAGAATATCATTACTGTCTCCCGGTTTTAGCAGTTTGTAATTGAGAGAAAGTACCTGAACTGGGCTTTACTGGGGCTGGGTGATCGTGTCTGATTGAATGCCTCCTTTTCCTGCCTCTCCCTGAGCATTCTCTCTGCCAGTAGGAAATACGTAGCTGTGATGTGGTTGTACTGATTTGACTCCAAAGCCCTGTGAAGAGAGATGTAGACAATTATACAACCTCTGAAACACAATTACACAACAAAATAAGAAAAGCAGAAAGCTAAATGCTCAGTCACAGGGAGTCAAAAGGAAATGACAGGTGTGAAGATTGAATTTGACATGGCCACTGCAAGCTGATTACAAAACAAAAAGTAGTCTACTTAAGCCCATTCAGAAATATGATAATCACTTTGCTTGTGTTGCCTGAGTAAACCATGACAATTGATGAAAAGAGTTCACAATAATCACATACTCAGTGATGCTGTCTCGGTCTGAGATGCCTCCTAGCACCATTCTCTGAATAATGGAACCATGTTCTTCTTCCAATACATTGCGATGGGACACCAGGGGGGTGGACAGCTTAGTGGCAGGGGAGGGGTCAACACCTTTCAGCCAGTCATGGCTTTCAATCTCTGCAAGGGTCGCTCGCTTCTTTGGATCCCTCTGCAGCATGCAACCAATGAGGCTGTGGAGTAAAGCAAGAGTATTAGTATTCTGGAAAAGGTGCATTTGCAAAATAGGTACAATCATCTTTCTTTATTTCTCTCTCATTTTATTGAAAATATTTAAATAGGTCTGTATAGCAGTAATGTTGTCATTAAACATTATTTATCATTTAATATCAGAAAAAATTGCAGGAACAGACACATTTGTCCAATATTTAAATTATTGTGCGTATGAATCAAGTCATGAAAGAAAGCTACACAGTTCATAGGAGTTGGGTCACTTCTCTTTGACGCATGGTTAAACCCTTGCCACGGTAAAAATAGAGGCCTCATTTTAAAAGGTGCATTAGATACACTTAACGCTGCAGTGCATCTCAGGAAGAGCAGCCAAAAAGCCCTTCTCTCTCTGCTGCTTTTATTTTCGCAACTCGACACATGAAATATGCAGCATCTGCTGTGGACCATGTCTGCCTGTGTGTTACTCACTCTCTGCATGCAGCGGAGATATGTGCTGGGACATTGTATTTACAGTCCATGATCATAGTTAACGTCTCACTGTCATTAGCTTCTTGAAAGGGAGGCTGACCACAGACCAGCATGAAGAGGATTACTCCCAAACTCCAGATATCTGCACAAAGAAATTACAATAAAAATGCTTTGCATCAAATAAGAGATCATATTGGTAAAAGCAAGCACCAAAAGCATGACAGTCCAATTAAACAAACATCCTTTTGCCCAGTGTTTTGAATGTAAAGTGGTCTCCCTGTTAAATGAAGGATGAATTCCATTAGATCAAAACATTTCCACAATGTTGACCACATCACAAATATACAGGCATGATGTCTCATAAACGCACACAGAAAAGTAGGTTAATATATACACACGCCACAAAGTGACATACAAATGCAATTTTCATGGTATAATGCACCAGGCCTGAAAAGCTATTTTTAGAATATCTTCTGTACCTCAAGGCATGAACCATAGCGCTGGTCAACAACATGGTCTACTGACACACATCACACGGCCTGCTGTCTAATAGAGACAGAGGCAGACGCCCTGTCATTGAATTGACCTGCTTTCCGTCAGTGGGAGAACAGGCTTTGCATACAATGTGCTTCAATGTGGAAATGGTAGCACATAAATCAGTTTCTGTCAGAGGGCTGAAGCTTCATCTCATCTCCGCAATCTGTTTCAGCAATAGGCTATATGGTACATTGGTGCTATATCAGTATGGATATTTTTTTTCATATGTGGTATTGGAGAAATTCTACCTCTTCTAACTGCCCCAGTGCCTGGTTTCAATTTGTCCCCTGTCTTCTTATTAAAGGGAAAGAGTTGCATAGCTCCAGAATAAAGAAAAGGACATCATTTTAGTGGACACACACAATATTAAGTAAGTCGAGAAGTTAAAAGATGCTCAATGAGGATTGTACAGGTAAACAATTTCATGTTTATTTTGTGCCAGTGTGTAGGCCTATATTGTAAAGGCTGTGAAATAGAAAAATTGCTGCCGCTGTATTCACCATAACCATCTCACCCCTGACCTGTCTCCTAGCAACCACAACCCCTACTCTCTCATCACTTGCGTCATAAGAGTGGTAAACTTCCTTCCAAGATAACTTTATTTATAAACCAGATGGCTGACACATCACTGGATAACAGTATTCACGTCACTGCATATTAGCATGATGGATGCTAACCTTGCTTACTTAGCAGTGTTAGGGGTTGGTAAACATTCCTTTTCCCTGCCATGTAACCAGAAAACACAGAAGCTCTTTTGAAGTTGTGACACAAATGGCAACATTTTTATTTTGATAAGATGAAAAGTGGTTATGAATTAATTTTTCTCCAATATAGGTGTACAGTATACTCAGTGGGGATATATCCTAGTTTACAATATGTAAAGCATTTGCCATGTTTCTGAAATTATAAATTCTAAAAACAGATCCAATCAAAGTTTATTTGTATAGGATAATTTATAAAGAAGACAATTCCCAGAATGCTCCACATAGTAATGTAAACATTTAACTCTTAAAAATCTGAATCAGTCATCAGAATTATGTTCTGGACAAAAGGAACTACTAAAAACAACAAATAAAAATAATAAAAATCAATAATTAAAAGCAGCACTAGCTTTAGAGTGAAATCTATTTTTTTAATAACCTGTCAGTAGTCAATTTGGCACTGTGTGAAAAACCTTGTGATGGGATAGGATCCTTTATGGTTCATTTTATGGGCAATATTAACATTTAACTTCCGTATGACCAGGTCCAATAGGAGAAAAGCTAAGTAAGGACAGCAGTTTTATCTCTGCCACAAAAAAGTGGGCTATGGGCCATCTGGCTTAAACCCAGCAGACTTAACACCCTGCGGATGGCACAGGTAGATTGGCCAGGTCAGTTTGGGAGATCTATAAAGCCTATACATCAAGTCTGCTATCCATCTCTCACATCAAACTACTATATAGTCACAATATATTACAACTTAACATCATCATCTCAGTTGAATGAACAGTGGACAGACACTGCAGAGGATGGAAGACAGAGCATGCTCTGTGGCATCTGATTTAGCATCTGGGTCAAGGGCTCAGATTGCTTTTTTTCAGGACAACCAACCCTGATATGAAACAATGAGTTCATAAACAGGTGTAATGGTGAGAAGTGATAAGTAACAATAGAACACCCATGTTCACTCATTCAAACAGACAAAGTTCAAGGTTATGACAGCTTTATATTCAGACTAGTGGCAATCAGGCAATGCTTGCATAATATGCTATTGTGTGAAGAGTAAAAGTAAGTACCGGTAAGCAATTATAATGATACAATGCCCTTGTTAGCAGGATGGCCCACACAATAGCTACATTTGCTACATAATGCCCCATGCCAATTAGTTGGGACAATATTGTGACAATGAAATGTCTGCACTGCACGATGTCAGACAGGACAACATGCCTAGCTTTTTATTTTTTTTTTGGAAGATCAAGATTCTGACCTGGACTAAAACACATACAATAAATGTAAATATAAAAAAATGATCTGTTTCTTAGATAATACTCTAATGGTTCATGGTCTTGATTATGTGATAGAAAATAAGTGACAATGATAGCATTAGCTAACAAGTCTTGAATATACTGACGCTGACAATAAAGATTAGGACTATGGACTCTGAACTATGATCTAACACCATGCTCCACGAAACATGATTAATGACCCATAACTGATACATGACAGGACAATGTTGAATAACCTAGATCTGATAGTAACTTACCGACAGCAGGGGCATCGTACTCATCTCCTAGTAAGATTTCCGGCGCAGAGTAAGCCAGTGAACCACATGAGGTGTTGAGTGTTTTGCCTGGCTGAAATCGATTGCTGAAGCCAAAGTCAGTGAGCTTCACTATGCCTTGTTTTTCAAAGAAAACCACGTTTTCTGGCTTTAGGTCTCGGTGCACCACATGGAGTTGATGACAATAGGAAATGGCATGGACAATTTGGGCAAAGTAGCATTTAGCCACCTATGGGGAAACAAGACACTGATGTTAGAAATAAATAGATGCATACAACTGATTTCTTTCCATTCTACAAAGTGTGGAAGCTGGAATTTTCTCTCACAGGGCATAATAACTTAACGTAACTTAATTTAAATATACAGCCTATTTAAAAAACAAGTTTAAAAGTTATGATTACCCCAACAATAATTCATAATAATAATAATAAAGTGAATGAAAGTATAAAATTAGGCTTTGCCTCTTCACTGAGTCCTCCCTCATGCTTCATGATGCAGTCATACATGTCCCCTCCGTCTCCCAGCTCCAGGATGAGGTAGAGTTTGGTTGCTGTGTCTATGACCTCATAAAGGCGAACAACATTGGGATGTTGAACCAGCTTCATGCAGCGGACTTCCTGGAAAAGGTGACCCCGGGCTACTGGATCAAGCTTGGTCTTATCTATTACTTTTACTGCAACCTGAAAAGAGACCCAAATTTAAGTACAATATGTCGAAGAATTATTGAATAATTTATGCAAAAAAATAATAGAAGCATAGTGTACCCTTTCCCCTGTGAACACATGCCGGGCCAATTTAACCACAGCAAAATGGCCACGTCCCAGTGTCTTGTCCAAGTCGTAGAGGCCTGCTATCTTTCCATCACGATGGCGTTTGAGTCCCGCCATGGCTCTGATGGTGGCCATAGCTGCTGAGTTGCCGCTTGGTGCACGGTTAGTTGCCCATCTCAAGCATGTCTGTGAGGTTTTGGTCACTTTAGTCCCATGTTAAAGTAACTTACTGTGGGTAAGAAGAACAAAATTATTAATTTTATATACCTAGATATATTAACTCCAACAGATAATTACTACTTTCAGTAAACTCCAAATAGACAGGGTAGTAGTAAATGCTTTAGCTAATCAGTAAAAGAAAAAAACGTAGTTGGAGGATTTGCATATTGTGAATTAATATTGTATGATATGAGCACAGGATACCTTATGGGCTATTTAACTTCTGCAATATTCTGAAGTAGCAATACTTTGATTTAAGAGTAAATGCCACATGGTCTAGTAAACAGACTGTGATTACATTGCCATTTAACTGCACAAAATGTCCAAGGTTAAACTAACTCTATAGTAAACACCACTGTTGCAACATGGGAGAACTGCGCTTCATTCACAATAAATCCACTGCTGTCATGCTTTCTTGCTCTGATTATAAAACTACGCCTTAAGGAATGCTACTTAAGTCTTCTTCCAGGAAACTAGCAGCATGCCAAAAGTATGGAAAAAGTCAGTGTGAGTTACCGGGGCGGTAACTCACTCTGGCCAAGGTATGTCCCATTCACCTGGCTTTAACAGAAGAAACAGGCAAACCAAATAGTGGTTGCCAGGGAACACGCCTACCAGCATAACATGTAAAAATATCAATGTCTCTTTTTCTAACCCCCGCAGTGTACAGTATGTTATGCAAAACAAAACAGAAAACACAGAAAGTTCATTTCAGTTTCCTTTATGATGGCTGCAGACCTCTCAGATAAAAAAGACTCTTCATTGATGTTTAGAAATTAAATAGTATAAATTGCGCTGACAGCCATAGTAGGGTGCTAAGTCAAACCAGAGTAACAACATAATCTCATCAATGAATATTTTGCCCTAAATGTGGTGCTCTTAGTACTTTAAGTATGTCTAATCACATTAACAGTGAACAGCATAGCATTAAAGACTGCAAAGTTGTCTACCTGTGTCTCACTTTCAATAATTTGCATATTGAGAATCTTAGAAGTCTATGGAAGATGAATGACGGATATGAGATACAAATATGAATGGACAACTAATGTACGGATAATATTTAAAATACTTTTAGATAATTAATGGTAAAATTTATGAAGAGAACCTAACTTTACAACTAGCCTACATGTTCCTGACAAGTTCAAGGTTATTGTGTAATCATGACAAGTACCAGTCAAACATGCTTTTGAGAGTGATTGTGTAACTGTTCAAGGTGCTGCTGGTGTATTGATTTACAAGGTAGGCCTAATAGTACAAGATGTGTATGCCTGCAGTACCAACACGATATTTAGCCTTTACAAAAGTGATAGTTGTGATATGTTGTTACTTCACTAGAGCCAAGTACTCCCATTGTTTCATTACACTGGAATTTGCCATATAGCATTATTTAATGATGCATCAGTATGGCCCTATATTTTTTCTTGAATCAAGTCTAATCCATTATTTATGAGCAGCACAATATTATAAAGCTACATCATTGTAAAAACAAATTATTTTTGTCACAACGATCCCAAAATAAAATGGGATCGACAAAAATGTGTCAACAATTCACTTGTGTCAACAATTGATTCAATGAATGTAATATGCTGGAACAATAAATGACAAAGGAAATAGGTTACAAACAAGGCCTGTGCAGGATTTTACATTAATAGCCCTATCAATATTTTGTGAAAGTAAAACCTCTGTGGCCTACACTTCCACCGCAAAGGTGCTGCTGGCCCATCGGGGACAGGGCTGCTGTTGGCTGCATCTCTACAACAACATGACAGCGCAGATCAAGACAATCACAGCACGCAGCAGCAGTCGACTAAATGAAATCATGAATGAATGAATGAAGGCACGGACACCGTACTCAAACGCACTACAAACAATTAAAACCCACACAGACCCAGTAACTTAACACATTACTGCAGGGCCCACCACCGCGAATCCGAATGCACCATCACCTCAGCCGTACTTACCAGCGTAAAGATCGAGTCTCGGGTTCAGGAGCGCAGAGCAGCAGATCCACGGATCCACGAACCGTAACCCCTTTTACCGCTGAATCGGACCAACAATAAACCAGGCACATTTGATTCCGAAACCCCGTTGTGAATGTAACACAGTCAACCTGTCCCTCCCCCTCTTTCTGCTTCTCTCCCACGCGTCAAGTGCACCATAAAGCTGCCCGGGATCAGTCGCATTACGGAAAAGGCTTTTCGAAATAAAAGCAGTTTTCTATGCAAGTGATAAGCACGTCTGGAAATTGCAGGAAAAGTTCACAGTAACTCGCCTGGGTATTTTATAATGTCAAATGTCGATTGTTCCAACAGTTTAGACCGGGCATGTCCAAACTATGGTCCGGGGTCCAAATGTGGCCCTCAGGCTTCCAGGTAAATTGACCCATACTACCGCAAGTCGTACTTTTTACTGCTTGTTTTTGAAATCCACCTTGATCAAGCAAATTTAGTGTGTCCATTTGAGGGTCTAAGCATGAACAAAGGTCTGGAGGCTCATTCAAACCTGTTATAAATGCACATATCTGAATTACTCAGTGTTTTCACCATCAGTCTATGGCCCTCACGTTGGTCTGTGTTTTAATATGTGGCTCTTGATGAAAAAAGTTTGGACACCCCTGGTTTAGACACAGTAAATCAATGGCAGCACTGCGCGATCATCACTGTGAACTGATCCAACCAATTGTGTTAAAAACCTGTTTGTCAACAATACACCTTATCACTCTCAGAACTGTAAGTGACCTAACACGTTTCCTCAGCAGCTCAGTGTACTTAACTTTAATTTGAAGTAAATTTATTTCCTGCAATGCTCGAGTTTATCACCAACTGCGCATATCTAACATTTTAGACGTCAGACTCACGCTGTCAGTGTTTCCAGAGGCCACCGCATGACAATACCAAGAAGCACCCGAACCAGTGCTGCGCCGTAGCTAAGCCAGTGTCATTGGCCTTTATTCCACTGTGTACAGCCCTACTTCAGGGTAAATTTCAGGATCACACTTTTCTAGAATTTGAAACATGCAATAAAAATATCCAGGTAAAACGTTTAGGTGAGAGCCTTTAATACATTAATCATGGATACTTGATTTTGCAGTCTAATCAAATGAACACTTTTCTCAATTATACTTTAAAGGTAAATGCAGGGCAGCTGACTGGTTTACAGTCCAGTGTGGGATGGCACATCCTATGCACAACAATTAAAACTGGCAGGCATGTACGGTAGTTTCCCCTTTATGGTTGACTCTTTAATACTTTGATTACATTTCAGGAATTACACTGAAATCATTAAAGCACCAAGAAAAACAATTAAGAATTTAACAGGACTTTATTTTTGGAAAATCTGTTCATTTCTTTGCAGCCTCCTTCTGAAGTTTCTTCACTTCGTGCTTGATAATCTTGTTCCTCTGTAAAGAGATTAGAAAAACGGTACACATGAGTACAAGTCCACAATACAACGATCATATCTGCAATAATTTAATCAATAGAAAACACTTGATAAAGCCTTTAATTCTTGACACATGTCCAATTAACGTGCAAACCAACTTACCATTCTCTTGGCCTTCATGACCTTGTAGCGATCGAAGTCAGTCATTTTGGCCCTCTGAAAACAAACCATGTCAAGTGAGAAGATTTTTGTGTTCAGACTGACAATTCTTCCTCTAGGTGACTAGTGCCATCTACAGGGAAACGCCTGAAGTGCAAGTGTCTGCCATTTCCAACTTGAGGCCAGTTCTTTAGTGCAATGTGTATACATTAGTTGTTTTAAATGTTTGTTTGTTTTTAAGATAAGGAAACTCAAATTTGTCTTAGATAATCCAACACATCTCATTTTGTAAATTGAAAAAGGGCCAGGTGATTTGGTTGTCACAATTTACCATTCCTGTTAAGGGACAAAAAATATCTGGACATGTTAAATACTTTAAAAAAAAAAAAAAAAAAAAACTGTTTGTGTGGCTTTAGGTTGCTTTAGGGAAACCACAATGATAGTTTTTTAGATAAAAATTCTGAAGTAAAAACAAAAAAAAATAAAGTGACAGTGGCTAGCATAAAGCCACACGTTATCTAACCATTAAGACCAAGCAATAAGAACTCATTAGTGCTGCAACAAAATTTTAGTAGTAGACTTGTGGGAAATGGCACATCTGTATGGTACAATTAAATAATCAATATACAAAAATTATCTCAATAGTCATAATAATTTAAATTGCTGCACTGGTTCTAATGATTCATATTCTTCAAACTCACCTTCTGTCTTGCCTCAATCTTCTTGGCCCAACTAGTCTCGGACCATTTCTCATTGATCTGGGCCTTCTCCCAAGCTCTCTTGACAAACTTCTGGCGAGCACTGAAAAATATTGAAAACATGTTGACAAGTCTTGACTTCAATAGAGCCCCTGCAGTTGTTGACACGCAATCCTGACACGCACCCCAAACCCCACATTGGCAGTGGCCGAGAATTCCCATAAAAGTTCACCATGTTGACTAAGCAACTTTATATGAGTTTCAGATATTTTACATACAGAATGTACATATTATTTTAGCAGATTTACAAAGCTCCAGGCTGACGGTAGAATTGGATTTCTGCAGCTAAATGGGCTAGAGCTCAAGGCCTACATCAAGTTATGAACATATTTACATGTTTTATTTGAATTAAATCATTATCTGACGATGACAATTCAAAAATAAGTTTGAAGAGAGTAGTTCAGAAAAATAAAGGGATTTATAGCAGTTTTTCCACAAACATCTCCTTATTGATACTATAATTAATCAATCATTGTATTTATATAGCGCCTTTCAAGTTAACCAAAGTACTTTACAGTCCAGTGTTCATTCATTCCACACTCGGTAGTGGTAAGCTACAATTTTAGCCATAGGTGCCCTAGGAAAGACTGACAGAAGTGAGGCTGTCACTCTGCGCCATCGGCCCATCCGACCATCACTCACGCACGCTCCGCTTTCTTACTAGACAATGAAATGCCTTGCCTAAGGACAACCGTTTTTTTGCCACTGGCGCCCCACTATGGCACCAGATTTTCCAAGTGGTCTCCCATCCAAGTAGTAACCAGGCCCAGCCTTGCTTAGCATCTGAGATCTGACAAGTCGGTATGGCAATAAGGTGAAAAGTACATCAGATGTACAGATGTTGCAGAATTAAGGTAAAATATTTAAGCATTCTATCCAACACAGGCTAGAACACACAAAACGATGCTTTGTTATACACATTCATTTTTCAGGCTTACCTGTGGGGGACTTTGATCACATAGTTTGTGAGCTGCATGCACTTGAAGGGCATGGATTGCCTCTTCACGCCTGTGCAGGGTCCATCCACAAGAGCCTTTAAAGCAGAAATTGTACATTTGAAAAAGTAAAAATTTATTTTTATTATACTGACCAAATATTACATACCCTGTTTTGGTCAATGACATCTACAATGGCCACCAATTTGCCGGAATGGGGTCCAAAGGAGATGTATGCAACGCGGCCAATCTCAACAAAGCGAGTGAACACCTGTGAAAAAATAAAATCTATCAACTAACATAATGTTCTGTTTAACTAAGGCTGTTGGACGCCTAATGTTACAAGGTGCCAAGCCATTACGGTAGCCACAGCTGCCCTGAGCTAGACTAAGCGAATCAATCTGTACCATCGGTTCTTTTGACCATCACTCATTCACTGTAGTCATATAGACAAAGTGGGTTAAGTGTCTTGCCCATGGACACACCAACAGCAGGTACTGGACAGGGCCGAGACCGAGTTGTGCCACCGCACTTCTGTTTTGCGCTCAATAAACTACTGTCGCTACTCGATGGCACACGGAAAAATACACAAACCTGGGGTTGTTACTCAATAAGAAATATCCATTAGTTATTATTGTGCATATTGATACATAAAACGCCCCGGTGGCTCACGCGTAGCCGGACCACGTTGTACGGAGAAGCGACTCCACAAGAACAGGACTAAAGGCGTAATTTTAGAGACACAAACAGGCGACATGAGCATTAATTGTAACCATAAGTCTTTTTAGAGGCCGACCCTCAAACACTTGTAGCATTAAGGAACATATTTAAAGTAAAAAGTGTATAATATTGTCAACACTCTCATGGCGGACTCACCATGATGGCTGTTCGGGAGCAGAAAGGACCTCACAGCTTCCGGTCGGCGCACATACCACTTCCGCCACGAACTACGCATGCGCAGGCTTTCTGAAACATTTATTCGCTGTTTAAGATTTTATGTGAACGACAATGTGCTATTTTTTATTTATTAATTATTTTTTTTTTACAAATCTAACTGGGAAAATCAAAGCCCAAAATGGGACATTGTTCATTTTAAAGAGTCATCAAAAAGGCTAAGAGACTTTAACTGTTGTGCTGTTAAAGGGTTCAGCATTGAGGATACATAAAGATGAAAATTTGGACTTCTTTGACACCACAATACAAATATCTGCGAGAAGAGAGATTTGTTTTTTGTTTTGTAACGAAATTGATTAAATATGATATCTGCGATTTTCAGCCATAGACCGTATACAGTCTATGATACCAGCGCAGCACCACCAGAGGGCAGGACTGATTGGATGAGCGCAACCCAACACTTTGGGATGAGAACCAATTAAGATCATAGTCATAATATACAGTAGACCGGGTTGGAGAGAGAAAATGCTGGTTGGTTGGTTAGATTGGGCGTGGTAACGAATTTCATAGCTGATAATTAGTAAACGTAAGCAATAATGACCATGTGACTTATATCAATAATGAGTATTAATATGCTAAATTTGCTCATACACTTACAATAAGTGTATCACCATAAAAGTGCATTCAAATTATTGCATGTAGACCAAAGTGACTGAGGGTACATTTGAGTTTCAAAGTGGTACAAACGTAATACACTTCCATTAAGAGGCATTCGTTTAGGTGAATGTAAATTGGCACTATAACTATACTATAGCACTTTAACATTATACCTACACACTTGATTATAGCTGTGAAAAACAAGAGTCTCTAACTTTGATTTTAATATGATTGATGGCTATTTTTCAGTTGTGCAGATGAAAACAATTGGGAATCAAACTAAAAATATTCAAGGAAGTCAATGGTTTACTTCCAGTAAGTAATGGGAAATTAATCAAATTTATTTTGAGTTGCAATGTCATAGCCCCATTGTCTCTGTTTCCTGAGGCCCTTTCTGTAAAAACATGTTTGTTTCTATCACTATATTTACTCTCCCAACTTTCTATCGCTGAAGGATATCCTGTTTGACGTCATAGCCCCTTCACACTAGCACTTAAACATCCAGGAAACGAATGATAATTTTTCATTATACTTATATAATGTGGATTGTTTTACATCCACATTCTCTTGGATGACAAATGTCTTCCAACTAGGCCACTGATATACATAGATCTAACTTTCTACTAACTTTGTAGAAACTGACACAAAGCCTGTTTTTGTAGAAAGAACACAAAAGTGGCTTATATTTGCCCATTTTGTGTGCTGGTTAGGAATGCACCGATCCAGGTTTTTCAGTTCCAATACTGATAGCGATGCAATTGTGTAATGTTATTTATCTTGCAAGAAACTACTGAACAGTTTTGTAGGGATAAAGGTTTAAACATTATGCTAGGAATGTGGGAAGGTTTCTTTGTATGTAGAAAACATTGCAGCAGTTGTTTTCTATCATTAGTTAGACCACACTCAAATGGGCTTGTCCTTCCTTTACACTCCCACAGTTATTAACAAAAGCTTTGTCAATGAATGCAGAAGTGTAATGTTGTTGTTTTGTCTGTGTACTATCACAATCCCAGTTTCCAGACAGTGTCATGCTGAGCAACGAGGATCAGAGGGATGTTGGTGAGACAGTGCCACCGAACCACTGCCTCACAATGTGCTCCATGGTTCTTCATCACTCAGCAAGACCAGAGTGTCCATTGTCTTCTGCTTCACTGTGGCAAAGATGGGAAAACACTCCAGGTTTGACAACATTCTCCTGTGATTATAACTGTGACCTTTATTACAAGGAAAGCCAAGGAAGAATTATGTCTTATATTATAGTGAGCATAAAAAACATACAAGTCAGGGTTTCATTTACTAACTAATATATTTGGCCAGTATTTATCAATGTGATAATATGGTTATAAAAACATGAACGCAAAATCAAAAATAAGCAGTCTACTAAAACTATGGCACATTATTCTATATCACATGCTAATGCAGTACTCAAGGACCTATGCACTATTCACATCAAGAAGCTTTATTAAGTTGTGCAATATGGTTATTTTGACATCAAATCTAGTCAAAATAAACACAAGTTGGAGAGGGGAGTGAATAAAGGGTTTCATTTTTGCTGAATAAATATTATGCTGTTTACAATTACTGCCTTAGTGTAGCGATTAACAGATTTCATAAAACCATGAATGTGCATCTTGCTGCTGTACTTGGAGTACAAAGCTTAGTTTGAAGCATTACATAGACTTTATGGCTTTCCTAGCACAAATCGGGCTTGGCTTTAGATCTGATCTTATTACATTGCCTCTCCTTTATTCTCAGGCCTAATACTCCACTTATTAAACCACCACTGGAGCCACAGCCAATAAAAAGCAGCTCAGAGCTCAAGAACACAGCTTAATATCTGATTCTGATTTGACTTTCCCTTATATTTGAAATAAATTATGCATTTGCAAGAAGCTTATGGGCTGTAGATTATTCTGTAGATATGTATGTTGGTTTTAATTATACATGAAGATTTCATAATGTAGTTTTTAGTTACATACCCTAGAAGGAAATTCATGAACAATATGCTTACTTGACTTTATTTATTATTCATCTTCACCTTCTCCAGGGGCCATAGTTGCCTTGAGAGTTGAGAGAACTGTTTGGAGCTTATCTGGACAATGAAATTAACTTTATATGAGGTAGACAACTCGAACAGGCTGTCAGCAACAGACTGTTACTTTGTTTTACACAAAGAAATATTCTGAAGCACTTCAGTGTTATGTAATCAGACTAATATGTGTTTCAATGCTACATTCCATGATCATATTTTACTTTTATTTTTTACATTGTTAAGGTATACTTTGTTGTGCTGTCCTCTGCATTTGACTGTTCTCCCAAAGTTGCTGGGGCTCTTCTTTTCTTTCTTGGAGCATAACATGTTTTCTCTTCATTGATTGGGCTTGAATATTCCTTGGCCTTGTTTCTATTGGCTGTTATCCAGGATTTTTGAAGCCATAGAGCAGAGATAAGCCAATCAGTGGCATGTTAACCCGGGGGTTATCTACTTTGCTGTTTACCTAACTGTATTCACCACATATACTGTAGAAATGTGCACATGTTCAGTGCACTGCTGTTCTTCTTTGTGTTAACTGTTCTTTTAAACAGTACTTTTCACTTCTGAAACAGAGATGCTAAAGCACATGCACAAGAAACAACAGACTTTCTCTACCTGCTCTCTGTTTAGTTTCACTGGCGGAAATGTAATTGACCAGTTATAGCTGTTTTTGTGAAAGAAGGATGTTACTATAATATAATCATCTATTTTCTATAGTCACATCATATGCTTGCATTAATCAGTATTAAACCTTATGTTTTTTCTCCCAAAGTTTTCCAGAATTGGTCATAAATGTGATCTGCTGAGAGACCACAGAATAATGCAAGACTAAAAAGGAAAAAAATTAAATATTTTTTTCTCTCTTCATTTTCGTTAGTCTGACACTAGGTGTCACTATATTTCCCATCCTTGTGTGTGCTTATGACGCTCACTTTATTACAGCAGCCTGTCTTTGTTCATGTCCAGTAAAATGTTGCAGTAATATGCTAACATCAAGCTAACACCTTTATTTGATGAATGACATGGCCAGTGGCTAATCCAGGTTCTCAGAGTTTATGCTTCCCTCCAGCTTGGCTCCTGTTCAGCAGCTTTAGGCCTGTGCTTTCACTGACTCATGTTCATTGCACTTACCCCCACGAAGTTGAAACGATTACCCTGTGTTTTCATTTACATTTTTTTGAAAAGCAGGGCCTGGTTTATCTCTCCTTCGTCTTCATTGTTCTGGCCGAGTCATTTATTGTTTAATGGTCACTGAGCTCAGCCTTGGCCTAAACAAATGTGGTTTAGATTCGAGGGCTGTTGCTATTAATATCCAGTCAGTCTTTTGGCAGGAGATAGCTGGTACTTAAAGAGAGACAGGAGACACGACATGATGGGAGGGGACTAAGCCTCCAGTGCTAGGGACTTCTTTGTTTTAGTCTTTTTCACAAGATGAGAATATAAGGAATACATGAAGCACATAGAGCACATATACAGGATCTTAAAGTCACTTTCCTGGTGGGAGGTCCACTACATGCTTGTCTCCATAGAGCTGTTATTGGTTTTTACCTTGACTGTTCCATGGCATTTAACATATCTTTCTCCATGGAGACAAACAACTGGTACCATTTCAGGTCTGTGTAGTTGCGAGCCTGCTCACTGTATGAATGTATGATTTTCAACAACAGAAACACCTGTAATTGAATAAATGCAAGATAGGTAAAACTACAAAAAAAAGATGCTGTATAGATTCTGCATAGAAGTAAAAGTGACCAGTATTACTAAATTAAAGGACTTCTCGCCTCACAGCAAGAGGGTTTGGGGATTGGCTCTTGACTTTCCGTGTGGAGTTTGCATGTTTCTCCCTGTGTCTGGGTGGGTTTCTTCTGGGCACTCTGGTTTCCCCTATCAGTCCAAAACACTCAGAAAAAATAAGGCCATCCTGACCAAGCCTAGCTCAAGATCTGGAGATGAATCCCTGAGCATCATCACTACCAGATCAGAGTGAGTTGTACTATACTGCTCTTCAGCTGAAATACTGTGGAATGCATGTGCTAGTGTGCAGATGTACCAGTCAGCAAGTGGTCTGGTTATTAGTTGAAATTCCACCATTATAAGGATTAATCTACAGCTTTTACTTTGATCTTTTGACTCATGTTAAGCCACTTTGGACTTTAAGAGGGAAGCATAGGTACCAGCACACATTTTAGACTGAAATCGCATAATCTTTAGTGAAAAGTAGTCAAAATATAAGGAGTCACAAGGGTCAAATTAACAGCAGTTCAGCTTCAATAATGTCAACGCTGACCCAGCTGCCAGTTCAGCCAGTGCCTTTTGTTCCTCACAATGGCTTTGTAGATTTGATTTACTGTATAGAGAAAAGAGAAAAATAATGCACACCTTCCAAAAAAGTATATGTGTGATCATGGCTTACCAGTAACAAAAACCCCCAAGCCTTTATAAGTTCAAACCTAGTGTTCCAATCTCTTAATGCAATTTATGCTTGTAATTTAGATGCCCTATTATAGCAAATGTCCAAGTAACAGAGCCAATTTTTAGACAATAGACATTTCAAATGTACCAATTTATCAAGATCTTGGCGAGATTTAGAAATAGTTGTCTTTGCAGTTAGCTGTCCAAATATGGGGTGGGGAGGATGTAATACAGATGATTTCTCCACACATACTTGCAGATGAAAAACAATTGTGGTGTGCCTCATATTGGACGTGGAAGTAAATGAGACAAATAACTATGTCGGAGTGACCCAATGTTCTGCTGGATTCTGTTTTTCAGCTATGGCATTTTAATTGTCAATCATACATCAAAAGGGTGGAGGATGAAGGTGCTGTTGTTGGTATTCTGTGTTTTTTGCATGTATTGGAGGATTTGCTGCTTTAGACAAACCATATTCCATATATGTGGTCTGTGTTAGCTGATACTCAGTGATCATTTTAGTAGTCAACTAGTCAAATGATTTCTATTGTTTATTGAGATTTTTTAAAATACAGTTTTACCTGTTGGTTGAATTATGGTGACAGAGAATATTTAATAAAGTATATTATTTATTTTTTGAACACTTTAAAAAACATACATAAAGTACATATCTTAATCATATTTTATTCAAAAAGGAGGTGAGGCTTCCTGCTGTGTATCTGCATTAAATAAAATATTTCTGCAGACAATATAACTATACAATAATATCAGTACTTCTCTCACATTTCATCCCTGTAGCTTGTGACAATTTGCATTCTATACTTAATTTTGGTCTGTCTTCCATTATGGATAGAAATCGGAAATAGCTTATTCTTTTTGACATTTTAATTATTAGTTATTATTATTATGCAACAATGACTCCTGTGAGCTTTAAGACATGTTAGAATGTAACTTCATCAAAAACATATCTAAAGTGTGTTTTGTTTCATTCACACATGTTTATTCTCACTCTTTATTTTTAGTCTGTCTACATCTCCAAAGCTCAAAATGCTCTTTTTCATCTCGTGATGTCATGAAGCGGTAGTTTTCCAGTTAGCAGCTCCTTTTACATTTAGTTCAGTAAAGATGGGCAATGCCAGGGTGGAAATTATCCAAATGATTCTAGTGATGGGGTATGGAGTTTAAAAACACAGTGGAGCACTTCCTGTGTTACCACTTGACATCACAAGGTGAAGTGTTTTCTGTTGAACTTAGCCTACATATTCAGAAGTTGTGTGTTAAACAGGCGTGAATGGAACAAAATTCTCCACACAACCGGGGTATGTTTTTGATGTGGAAACAACATTAAAACATTGATCAGAAAAAGCATAACCTGGGCCCTGTAACAATGCTACAGTCCTTGCTGTGCTGACTTATAGCCAAGATAATGATATCAATTACCAAAATACAGTTGTTCAAATTGTACACTTATTTTAACAGTTGACTAATCACAATTATTCAGATTAATCATTGCAGCTCTAGCTGATATTGTCCAGAATTAGGTACTGGATTGAGTATTGCACCAGGATATCAGGGTCTGACCAGTTATTTTAATGACTATCAGCCCAAAATATCTCCTAACATTTGAACTTTTATTTCAGGACTGAAAAACCAATAAGGCCCGTATCCACTAAACTCACAGAAAATTCCCCCACATCTGTGACTTCTTATTTCTGAACAAAGGTCATTTAGACTTTTACATAACCACCATGCTTTGTTTTGAAAACATTTTTACTGGCCCATGTGTTAGCTCACTTTAGTGCTGAGGCTCAAGATGTGTCTATTTCTTTCCTGATCTGTATCTTCTGCCAATTACGTAACATTATTTCTCTTCACCCATCCATACAAACTGAACAGTGGGATACCCCGATAATCAGACAAAACCAGGCCTGACTTTGATTTGGTACAGGGCTGCAGTAACTGAATCTGCATCAAATTGTTTTTAGTGTGCATTTTGTATGATTATTGAAAAGGAAAAGTACTATTAGTTAGTGTACATTTAGTTGTTATTGTCATAATTGGGGAGATAGGGGATAGATAAGCCTGCAGCAGCCTGATGTAACAGTGGGCCAGTGTGTACAGTTTAGGTGTTTGAATTGGACAGGCTTACACACGCATGTGCGCTTATGGGCCAGGAGCAAGAAAACAACTTGTGGTGAGGTAAATCTAGGCCAGTGGTAACATATTTGTTTCATTGATTTATTGTTATTTTTTCTAAATACATTCTATGAAGTCTCTACATATGGTACAGAAATACATGCAAATATCAACCCAGATTGAAGCCAGTCCCTAAACAAGTTTCATTGTCACTTTTCACTTTCAATAAGATATGACTACATTCCCATAGTACTGGTTGTTTGCACCAGGAAGGTCATCAGCACAAATCACTGCACAATATATGCAGGGTTAAAGGCTAGAAACAAAACCTAAATTAAAGTGTGCAGTGTTTCAGTGGCTCTCTCACAGAGCATGCATCTGTAAAATGAGATTGAAAATGCATTTATTTTAACTTCATTTAAAGAACATGTAAATTTAGGTATGTGAGGTGTTACGTCAGCTACATTTTCCTTTCTGAAATATAGTATTTTTATGACAAGGTTTTTACCTGTGAAAAAATACGGGACATTCCTGTGGCGGTGAGTCGTCAACATATACATCAGAAATGTGAGAACATATGCTCAAGGCTCTGTGCAGGGAGTACATACTGTTATGTCAGTGCAGTGACACCAGATGATAACACAGTCTATACTTCAGGCTACATTAAGAGTTAATGATGGCTGTCAAAAGTGTACAACACTCAGATCTGTAAGGTTTATTTTGCCAACACTGCAGTGCATCTGCAGACATATTTCTACTGCACTAAACACAGCACAGTAGTACATTTTGTTCAACTCTGTGGGTGTATTAATATCTACAATTTGACAAAGGGCTGGAGGCTGAACAAGTCAAATCATAAAATCATTACTGATGTTACAATCTATAGCAGTTTTGTTTATTATCTGTTGTGACTATACATAATTTTGTATTAGCCTATTAATCCAATAGACTCCAGTGGATCTGTGAATACATTTTACTGTATGCTGAGTGACTTGTGGAGTAACTTTAGTGGAGTTTTGTTTTGGACATGTTGTGTTTGAAGTTGGCTGTTATCACAGAGCCTTGACACCAGATGGATGACACCGTTTACTGTGATACTGTGAAGGCCTGGTTTTTGGCTACATCAAGGGTTAACAACAGTTCTTGTCGAATACACTGCAAAACTTGTCGGTGCTTGAAGACCTCACAGAGTCGGCATGGCTAGTTTATCTTGTGATCATCTGGGAATAAGAAGGCACTATATCCAATATGGTAAATAAGCAGACTGTGTGTAGTAACGATGCTTTTATCCGCTGCGTGATGGAGGACTTGCCCAGACTCCGCTTTTGGAGTGCGCTGCCTTGAACAGGGCGGGGCAGAAAGGAGGTTTCCTTGAGAGGGAGAATGGTGTGAGCGTGTGTGGACACGGTGTGGACGCGGTGCGGACACGGTGCGAGAAGAGTCAGCTGGTGGAAAAGTGCTGGTGGAGTGCGCGCGTTTGGTTGCGCGCGTCGTGAGAGTGTGTGTACGTGCGCTTTGGGAGCAATCGGAGGGGACGAGGTGAGGACAGCAGAAGAGCGAGTTTGGGGACAAGACATTCCGACCAGCCAAAGCGCGCCTGTGGTTGCCACACCAGAACTGGACCCGTGTAGTGTGCCGTGTTCCCCGCTCCTCAACCGTAAGATATGTCTTCTCACGCGTGTTCGTCTCATTTTCTCTTGCAACAGTGCCAAACGTAAAGTTAAACAAAGTTGCATGTTTCTCCTGAATGCTTAGAAGCGTTCACGGTGATGCAGATGAGTTCTATAAGACTCTTTGATATAGATATAAATTTCTTGTGTACTAACTAAGTGGTACAAGCGAAACGTTAAGACGCAAGTTGAAGCTGACAGAGCATGACTCTGTGCAAAGCAGAAGGGTGTTTACATTAGGATCTGGAGTTGCTGTACACTGTCAAGCCTGCTGACTCAGAACTAATAGACTTCTGTTGTGCATAACAATTTGATTTTTATTACAGTTGAGGCTGTAAGCAGTGGCTTCTTCTTATTGCCAGGAGGGTCCCCCACCCCCTCTCTGTGTTTGTGTTGTGCACTTTACAAGCCTGTTTCCCCAGTGATTATATCTTTAGGCACTTCTCTGCTGCACATGTAAACTAATGTAGGCTAATCTCAGCGTACTGCTCGTCCTGCTTACTGCCAGAAAGTCTTGGCTGGTGAGGATCAGGTGTCACTGAGCTCTATAGGAGCCTCTGTTTTCTGGTAGAGACTGTGTGTTTTATCTATAAACACATGCGCACAGTGACATTATTAAGTTTATGCTTGTACCATCTGATAACCTTCCTGTCCCAGTAAAACCTGTAAAGCTGAACAATGTCTTTCTCTGTCAAGAAACCACAAATGTCAGTAAATGCCAAGCTCTTTGGAGATCCAGTTTTGTTTGCAGGCTTATTAGCTACAGTTCAAGCTGACCCGGATTGCCCTTTTTGGCCAGGACTGCCTCTACAGAGGCTATGCTGGAACATATGACATATAAAACCACTTGCAGTAAATGTGTGCATTTATCCTCAGCAGAAATGTTTTTTCCCCTACACAAACCAAGGCAGTCAGCAGAGCAACCTAAAGATAGCATTGCGCCCCAGTGGAAACACTAATTAGTGGGGTACAGAGAGCGGGAGGAGGTGGAGGAGGTGGAGGAGGCGCAGGAACAGATATTGTTTGAACCATCTTATATCTGTTATATAATAATCTGTACAATAGGGACACAGAAAAATGTAAAATAATTAAAATCAACCCACTTAAACTTTGAAATGAGTTGTTTACTGTGAAACTATGCACTGCACGAATATGCGGCTGAGAAAAAAAATATATACATGTTTATGAGCTGTATCTTTGTGTTATTATGTCTTATCAGTGAAGGGAGTTCCAAAACAAGATTATGTTGCTTTGTAATATTTTATAGATGATTCATGTCCATGCCCATCACTGTCCAGTAGTTTATAAAGCACTATACACCATGTTGCTGCAGAAATAGCTAGGCTGTAGATGAGTTGCTGAGGGGCTCTGTGCACAGCCTGTGCCCCCACTGCCCCATCAGTCAGCAGGTGTTTCTTATTTAGTTTTGAGCCCCAAGTTACATTTGGAGACTGACATGTGTGTATCTTACCTTATGCAATAGCTGTGTTTTCAGTGAACTGGGTGTGCACATGTTCTCTACATTTTAGATATAGTCATGTTTTGTTAGACTCATTTTCAATTTCACATATTTTGATTGACTTTTTGTCCTGGATGCTGTAGACAGGTTTTGTGAACAGTGATTGTTTACTGACCATGGTATAAACTGCCTTTAACACTCTTATATTTTCCTTTGCCCAGGGCGTAAGAGTTGCCACCTGCTGTCATCCATCGTCAGTAATTGCAATATTAAAGTTGCACCATGGCCTTAGCTGGATGCCCTGATTACTTCATTCATCACACTAACTACCAGGTAAAAGCTTTGTTTACATTGTAAAATATACAGCACTCAACTTGAATATGATATTCTTTTGATAGTATTACATTTATCATGGATGAGAAAATACATCAATAATAATCAATAAAAAGGAGTGTATTGTAAGACACAATTGTTATATTGACAATAGGCCAAATTGCAATATTGTCTAATAATAATCTATCTTCAAGAACTTGATCATTTAAGGGACCCATTTGAGGTGAATTTTGGTATCAGCAGTGCATAGCAGACCCATTCCCACTGTCCAAGTTTTGCAGAATGGGCTCTTTGTGTCCGAGCTCAGATTTTCTCCTCTCCAACCCCCTGGTAACCTAAAGAATTTGGCTAAAGAGCAACATGCTAGTCTATTAATAGAATTCCAAACAAACAACAAAAACAAAATTGTGGCCTTTGTAATGCGACAAGCCTGCATGAGATTACTGAGACAGGGCAACATGCCTAATGTAGTCATGTTTCTTTTAAAATGGGGATAATGTAGTTTCTCAACCAATCATTAGTCTGCTGAAGGCTCTGTTGAGCTGATGCTAAGTTGGATTGGTTCATGTAAGTTTCCAGGAAAGAGGTTTTGCACTAGTAAGACTTAAGTGACTAGTAAGTACAATCCCCATAGAAAACAACATTCCTTTGCTTTGCGTCCAGTAGGACTTGCGTCCAGTGTGTCTGGACTCCTCTGTTTGTGTTGGTTCGATATTTAATGCACCAGTGAAATAGAAGGCAAGGGGCACAAACAGTCCTGCTTTATGGAACAGTATCTGTCAAGACTGCATTGTAGGTTTAGTGAGTACTGATAAGGAGCAAATGAGTCTTCTTTTCTGCTTACTTGCATAACCCTATACATAACGCCAGGCATCTTTGAGAATCTGGGCAGTCTTCCAGGACTGTCTCGAGAGGGGTAAGTGTGTCTGTGTGTGTGTGTGTGTGAGTGAGTGTGTACTTCTTAGTGAGAACTTTGGACTGGTGCCAAAGGTGTCCCAGAGGAAGCCAGCAATTCTCACTTTCACTCTCTCTTCCCTGCTCCATTTGTTAGTGTATGAGGCTGGTGTAGTGAGTGTATAGTGAAACCACAGTGCACTCAGCTGAGTTATGACCCGAGCCACTCAGGAAAGAGCAAAGAGAAATACTTTAGCAGATTGTCTTCCAATTTCCTTAAGGCCCAACAAAAACAGTCCAGGATGTGTGCATTAACACAGATTACAGTGCATTTATTGGTCAGAGGCAAAGTTTTTAGAATTGAATGGCCTTTGGCAGCTATGGTCCTCTTGAGTCTAACTAAGGACACATTTCTGTCAGGTTTGGGTCTTCCTGGCTTAAAAGAAGTTATATATTAACAAAGCTGTTATAATAAATCTTAAAACCCAACTCCACAAAGTTATACATGTATCCAGAAAGTCAATATTTAAAGACAGAGGCACAATTTATTGTGACCAGTTGTTTTATTCAAATGCAATGTCTCATAGTTTAGATGCTAAATCAGTAATTGCATAATCATACTACTTAGAAATTAATTACGTATTATGTATAGAAATTAAAAACATATTGTATTTCAGATCTTTTTGTTTCCTGCAGCTCTTCTCTTGACAGCCTCACAGTGTCTGCATCCAAGTGGCCTTCCTTGGAAAGCTTTTGGCTTTTGCTTCTCAGAGTTATAAATCTTGCTCCGGGCATTTATGGATGTTTTCGAAGCACAGAGGGGAGCAAAGAGTGTGTGTGTGCATACATGCACAACAGGACCTCTGGCCATGAGCTGTTCCTGGAAGCAGTGCTTCCCCGTTCCTCTTTTTCCAGGAAAAGGGAAGAACGAAAAAATTGTTGGCTTTTCTCCCACTCTCTCCTCTGCAGCTTTTTTGCCTTGAGACTGCTTCAAATTAGCAGATCTGTGAGGAACATTTGCAAGCTGATTTGGAGATGTGTGCCGAAGGATGTATGTTTACTTCAAATCTATGGTGCACAAATGATTGCCTGCTGTGACTGCAGCTTTGTCTCTGGTTTGTGTATGCACTGATGCCTTAGGGAGAGGTCAGGGGTCACACAACCACAGGGATACTGGGTCAAAGTGTACTTGGTCATTCATTTGAAAGCAGGGTGTTCTTGGAGAGCAGAGTCTGAGTCTGACCTGGTGACCTCAGTGAAAATAACACGTCTCTTTGAAAAGTTACGTTTGTACATCGCCTGCATGGTTTCGCTGCATGATCGTGTCCTTTTGCCTTTCATTTGACAGGAAAGCATGGATCGCACTTCTTCTCACAGGCCTGAGGAGCTGATTGTTCCAGGCTTTCAGCGCTCAGCCAATCAAAATATGCCACATCACCATGGTAACTCTGATTCTGCCGTCTTGTAGATGTAGAAGAAACCATTAAACATCTTAATCTGTTTATCTTCTTTCAGTAGTTTAGACTCTAGATGACAGCTGTGTCCGTATTTCACAGTCTGTTCTTACCACAGCCAAGACTAATCTTCATTGGAGTTGGATCCATAACACTTCTTTTATCTCCTTTAAAATCCATCCTCCCTTTTCTCCCACACATTTATCTGGGACTATGTCCTCTTCCACACTCTATTCTCTTACGGAGAAGCTCATGAACTAATGATATGAAAAAGGTCTTTGTCTGCAATGACAATAGACCTATATATGTATTTTTTATTTAAATGGTTCATCTAGAATTTGATACATTGTCATTTTTTGGGAGAGCTGGTCTTTATACAGGAGAGGTTTTGAATTAAATATCATTTTTGAGTACTGGGTAGTGTCTGCTCCAAGACTACTATGTGCATATTTTTAGAAGTCTCAGCCAAGTCTGTGGGTCATTCGGTTCTAGAAACCCGGGGTTTCAGATTTACTGACCATGCACACAAACCAATGGATTGAATCATAATATTACAATAAACAGTAGCACAATACATGACTTGATGCAATAATTAATGATGACATACAAGTTAAAATTACTGTGTAATTCACAGTGAAATAAATTACACAACCCTTTCAGCCCTGAAACTGCAGTTCATGATATGGGATTTTGACTATGCAAGTCCATATGCTACCTTGGCCACCTTTCCAGCTTTCTATGTATTCATGTAGGGCTCTGTTTCCATGTGTTCCAAGAATCACTGCAAGGGGAAAGGGAAAAGATCATCCTTTAGCCAACAGGCAAAGCCAACAACAATAAAAGTTTTATTCTTAAAATTGCTGTAACAGTAAGAAAACAATAGAACATGCATTAATCCCAAACTGCATATCGTGGATTGCTTAAGGAAATTTATAATTTGTTCCAGAAGAAATCAAATGAGTGAGCTAGTGAATTAAAGTTTACAAAATGAAACCTAATAGGTCTTTAACCAGATGTTTTCTTAATAAACATTTCTTTTCATCTTGTGATTTTTGGTGTCCGTAGTCTAAATGTCCAAAACTCTTGCTTTAAGTATGGCTGTCACACTACATTATAAACCGCACCTTATACACACAGAGGAAAAGGGATTACTATTTGTAATAAATGTCAAAGCTGCTAAAATCTATTTGCCATCTGGCTCCATGGACTTACCAAGTGTGGCTGTCCTCATCTGCCCTATGTGCTTGAGCGGTGTACCCCCAACCCCTGCCCGGGGCATGAACCCCACATCACATGACTGTGTCCTGGTATGTCCCCTGCCTGTGTGGATGTGTGTCATGCATACCTCACTGTGATCCAAGAACATAGGGTCCGTCTCCTGCTGTTTTTGGTACATTGGCTTCTTTTCCACTTGGCTAGGGCCAAATGTACAGAATGTACACATGTGCTTTTTAGTGAACTGCCCATTTCTCTAAAGAATGACAGTGTGCTCACACACATGAGCACCTCCGTTTGTACACAGTGTCCTTGGCCATTCTGAGAGTGCGTGTGTTTTGGTGCCCTACTTTTTATCATGATCATTTGTCCACAGTATGCCATGTACTGGCTGCCTGTTCCCCCAGTGCTGTAATTTGTCCCTACAGGAATGCCAGGAATTCTGTGTGTGGTGTTGGGGTTGAGGAACAAGGAGTTTTGGAAATGCACAAATTTAGCTGATAGCTTCACTTACTTTTAATGGATCTTTAGTAGTATGTATAAGATATACTTTTCTGTGTCTTTGTGATAATTTGTCATTCAGGAGTTCTTCCATTAATGCCTTCAAAAGCAAAGGAAACTTTGTGCACCAGTAAGAGTCTTCTGACTTCTTGTTTTCTAAGTTGTAATGTATATATTTGTATGTTTTTTCAACTTAGTATTTTCATATTGGATAAAACAATGAAGTATGAATTGTGGATGAGAAAATAAACCAAGCCAAAAAAGACCCAAGAGGGCACTGTTTAAGAGTACACCTATAATCAGTGGTGGATGAAGTAGCCAATGTTGTTAAGTAAAAGTACAGATACAGGGGTAAAAAGTTACTCAAATAAAAGTAAAAGTATGATATGAAAAAAATCTGCTTAAGTAAAAGTATTAAAGTATCTGTTTAAAAATGTACTTTAAGAGTAAGTAAGTTAAGTATTTTAAGTGGTGTTAATTTGTTAAAATGTAGTGATATTGATTAAATATTGATGGATATTTTGGTTAACAGTTACAATACAAATCCATTTAATTTTCTCATGAATTTTGTGTATTTATTTATTTATAAGTACAGATACCTAAAACTTGTACTTAAGCATTGCACTTTTGTACATCAGTACCTTCCACCACTGTTTATAATAATACCTCAGGTCTCAGTGGCGTACCTTAACAACTGTCACACAGGGAGAAAGGGGTGAGTGTACTTTAAAGATGTTCGGAATAACCAGCCAGTCAGATACATGTGACAGTGGAGACAGTTGGTCAGTTTTAAATCAGAAACATGGCTAAAATGTCTTTTAGAGACAGAGCAGAAAAAGATCTGCCACATTCTGAATCTTTTCGTTTACAGAATTTTCCCCACACTGTGCAGTTATTAGTTGGTAGGTAAGAATGCTACAAAGGAAATCATATCTTTTACAGAGCATTTCCAGACTGCAATGACAAACAATACAATGAGAGATAGATAGTTTTGGCAAGTTAGGGCAGGGAGCACTTAGCCCCACAAAAAACAGTAGGCCAGATTCTATTCCCAAATTTGCTCTATGTGACTTCCTGTCAAACTGGTTCCATAATCTAAAACAAAAGGTTTGTGGTAGTCAGTGCTTCTGACATTTGATTACTTTTTGTGCCCCACCAGCAAAACACCCATCATATGAATGTGTGTGATTGATGGTTGAAATTCAAAGTGGCCTTAGGCTCAGACTAGCAGCTATTAAAATAAATAAAATTCTTATGCAATGACAAACAGGCCAACATAATTATGAGCTCTACATTGACTTTTTGTATGATGCTTTCTGTATAAAATTGTGTTTTTTCATGTTGTTGAAACATTGTTTCAACAACATGAAACAATGTTGTTGAAACATTGTTTCTTTAAAAAAAAAAATCTAACCCAATTAATCAAACCTTACCCATTATTGTCATTTGATTTTGTAGCTATACAATAGTGGCCATTTGATACCGTTTTAAAATTTTGTAATTACATATTTAAATATATTTAAAATTGAATATTGTCATTCTTCTTTGCACAGATGATGATGTTGACCTGGAGAAGTTGGTGAATGAGATGAATTCGTCCATGGAAAGTGTGTACTCAACGCAGGCAGACACTGCACTGCTTCTAAATAACGGGCATCATGTGCTCCCTTCATACCAGGCCCATGGTCCGCCACGGAGACGCCACACCCCTCCACTGTCCTCCCAACCCATGCACATCCAAGCCGTCAGGTCAGAGATGCACAATTCCTGTTCACTTTTCTTTATTTAACAACATTTGCACAACCACTGAAAGGCAACCACCAAATGCTCCCTTTTTTAGAACAATGCGAGTGACAACATAATGTGGTCCTCTCCACTTATGAAGTGTTTGCCTCCCTCTGCAGGTGCATTCAGGAAGAGCAGCATTTGCGACCAGCCTCCCTGCCAGCAATCCCCAATCCTTTCCCAGAGCTTTGTAGTCCTGCTAGCTCACCTGGACTCAGCCCCATCCAGATGCCAGACAACCATGTGAGTAGTGCTACTGCATCCACAGACTCCCAAAGTCAAGGCAAATTTAGAGAGTTAGACTTTTTTTGTATATTGCTTCAGTTCAGACCACACCAGAATTTAGTATGAAACCAAACCGGATTTTAATCTTAGACCTCAGTAACCTCAGTACCACTACACTATATTTAATGTGTGTATTCCTTATTCAGTGCCCTATACATAACCACAGTCCTGGAACAGAGTAGATACAGCATGTTGACTTTGGAAACTAAAAGCTTTTCTATCCACAGAACAGTTCACGCCGGGTTATCTGAACTATATGTTATGGTGGAAGCATTTTTTTTATCAATCACGTAAATGCTGAAGGGTCAGGCTTGTTTTGCAGGAACAAAGTGAACAGTGTGTCCAGGATGCTGCAGACACTGAGCAGACTTCCTTAGCAGTGCTGGGAATACACTGTTCTCCAGTCTTTTCGGGCCCTTCGTCTTTCTCTGACTGTCTTTGCTTCAGGATGATAGGCGCCCGTTTCCCGTTCACACGCTGCCACAGAGGCCCTTGGTGTCAATGGTTGTCTGCATGTGTCAAGGCTGTATCCTTCCTTCCTCTACCCGTATGTCCCAGGACTGCTGTAATCTTCTCCAAGACACTTTCAGGATGCCCACCCCAACCATAAAATGTATTTAAAACTCCCTGTACCTAGTTACTTTGGAGTTGTTGCACTTGTGATTTGGAAAACAGCTTATTTTGATTTTCTGACATCATCTCACAAGGTCTGTACTTATTGTGCTACACTGCAGTTTACACAAATGATCTTTTGTTTCTGTGGCAGTTTAAGCTGACTGTGTGGTTCTTCTTTTCTCCTTCTCCGTATGTCTTGTATAGTTAAGCTCTTTAACAAATGTTTTCCACATGTAAAGGTCCAAATTGAGCCCAAATGAATCACTTGTAAAGCAGGCAAATACTAAATTGGGCAGAATCAGTGCAAGCATTCAGGAAATCATGAAGGCTGCTGAACAGCACAAAACAGGATGCCACTGTTTCTACAGCCTGCATAGTGATAAGGAATTGTGAAAATCTCACAGACAACGCATCATGCTCTATATTGAAAAACAAAAAACATAGTTATCAAGCTTAAAGTACAATTGTATTGTCCCTGTAGGGAAAAATTGTCCTTTACCTTTTGACCTGTCCTTCGATGCCACAGGGGCAGTGGCAGTGGGCGCTGTAGTGCCACGCCCAGGGATCCATCTCTACTAGCTTAGCTGGAAGATTTGACCTATTGTGCATGTTTTTGGGTTACACTTGTAATGTGCTTTGCAGGCTTGTCAAAGCCTCTCAAAGCGCTATTCTGTAGTCATGATTCATTCATTCCACATTTGATGGTGTGAAGCTCCTTTTGTAGTCACAGTTGCCCTTGGGTAGACTGAAGCGGGGCTGCCAATATGTGCCATCGGACCCTCTGAACACCTGTCATCAAAGTGGTTGCAGACTAGATTCTCACTCTAATTGGTGAACTATGTCATGCTCAGTTAACTTTGCCTGCCTTTGACTTGTCGAGGAATTTGTCAATCTCAGTGTGTACTGAAATGTGAGTGCATGACATGCAACCTTACCCTTGGACGTGTTTCTTTGCAAATTTTTGCTTGACATTATCTTCATACATGCCTTTTTATAGCTTAAAGTATCACATCAGACACTTTCTTCATCAGTATATTTTTAAGAGATTGTGTATTTTCATAAATATGAGTGTTATAGATGCGTAGTGCAGCACCAGTAGGTGACCATTTGACTGGATGCGTGTGAACAAGCCATCTGTGTTAATCCGCTCTTAATGTTTTAAAATGAAACCTGATTTAAATGAAAGCTTCACTGATCAAATGACTTGAGTTGAGAGCTGCAGACTGGCTACATAGAGACTGTTATCTCCAGACATCAGTTCCTCTGTTGGCATGCCATGTTGTATAATATCATGTGAAAGCCCATAGGGTATGGCTGTTGTGCTAATATATGTTAATGAAACTTAACACAGAGACTCATTAAAATACATAAAATAGTGTTACATTGGTTCTTTTTCAATAGTTCAAGATCGTGTATTCAGATTTTAAACTTGAAGACATGTTTGTATTGTAGAGATAGCCATGGCTTAATAAAAATCAAATCAGCAACACACCATTAGAGTGTTAGAATAATAAATATAATTGTATTGTCAGTCTCTAATTTCTTTGACCTGTTTTTGAATTTACATTACTTATTATTTTGAATGCTTTGCTCTGGTTGTCCAAAAAGGCAGTTTATGAGGCCGCATATAAGATGAAGACTGTGGTGTTGTATTTGCATTGGCAGGACTTTATCAGCGAATCTCTCCCTGCAGCTGTACACATAGAATCTGAACATTCCTTCCTAAGCTTCAGTCCTTTACACAGGGACATGCTTTTTATGTGCAGGGCGTACTGTTTGTGTGTTGGAGACGTGACAGGTTTATAGTTGTAACAGACTGATTTGTCCTCAGACTTTAATGAGGTGCTAATATGTGCTGTTACATCTCCAAGAGCTGGAGCCGTAGAGATATGGCTATGTATTTATACTTTGGAGTGACGTCATGTTGGGGGTGTTCTTTGTGTATTTCTATGGTGAAATGTTCAGCATTTGCTATAGTGGCACAATGCTCGTATTAGCCAACAATGCCAAAAAAGTTTTTACGTCTTTGAAGTCTGAAAGCTTGTGACTGAAATGTTAGAGGGGCTTGTTTAACTGCACACATCATCTCACCTGTTGCAGTTCCAGCTAAGTTGGTTATTTATGGTCAGATTAAAGTCTAATGAGCCTCAGATAGAGTAGTGGCCCTAAACGATGAAGTACAATGTTGTTTACTGAACCTGAGCTCCCATAGTAATGACAGTAGTAAGATAGCATTATGTGTATTTGGTTACAAAGGTGTGCTCCTAGTCTGTTAAATATTATATAGTATTATGATTTGGGTTGTGACTGTGTTTTGGTCAAAAATGAAGCACTTGGTCCTCTGGTTTATAAGCACTTTAAGAGTGTAAGAGAATAAAATGTTAGATTTGTTTCAGCCAATTGTGTTCATTGATCTGAAGGTGATTCCAGCATTTCAACTGCAACATTGTGTAAAAGTTTGGGGAAAATTATGTAACACCATAATCCTTCTAGTAAACCACAATACCCTTGGGTTATCACTAAACTAAACAATTTGTAGTTAGTACAACTAGGATGTTAGTACAACTAGGACTAGGAGGTCTTGATCTGAATACTATCATAATTCCTTTGATATCTTCATAACATGATTCACTGCTTCTTAGTTAAATGTCTGCACTTTTCCCCAACCAATCATAATATTGGTTACCTTTTCAAGAGCAAAAGACTGGACAACTGAGGGATTACACAGATACCTTTTCAAGATAATATAATTACTAAATAATATACAGTGCATGATAAAATTGTAATTGTAATCTAGGCAGTCAGAAAATTTAAATTGATATGAATTATTTTGGCTTATTGCCCACCGGTATGTATGTATGTACCCCATGTAATTTTCAGAAAATTAAAAATTAAAAATTAAATTGCAATCAGACACTTCAGAATATGACGTGTGAATGAATCTTTGGAGGCAGCTGGAAGGATCGAAGGAGATCGCAGATTGGTTCCCATTTGTTTATACCCCTGGACAGCTGTGGATCTGAAAGGAACTTGACCACCACAGAGTGAAATAGGGTTATTAAAAGTATCGAAAATCAGATGCTAATCAATATTAAAACTAATTGAAGTAGGTGCTCATTTAGGCAGAATTTTTGCAGCAAAAAAAATCACATTATCAGGAAGAAATTTTTGATTTAGTGTAATTTTATAATATAAGAGCTCATTGGAACATAAAGATGGTATCATAATCGGTATGAGGTATTGAGTTCATTCTTTTGTTTTGAAAACAAGTTTGAAATTTTAATATTGTGAAATGTTAGTATGGGCAATTGAAGTGCCCTGTAAGTGCTCTGTTTATAGACTTAAATCCACTTCTTTGTCAGGTGCTGCTAAAGTAGGGTACTACTGTGTGCCCTCCAGTGTAATAATTTGACTTCCATCCCCCCTTTTGTCTTTAGTCAGCTGATACACTTCTGCACGCAATGGTCTGCTGACCCACTGCAAACAGATCAGGTGCATGCATGTGTGTGTGTGCCATGGCAGTGAAGGCTTTGCAGGCTCCCTCTGTCTATAGCATGTTTTATAAGCAATATAGTACGATGTAATGGAGTTTTATTAGTGACCCTTCCACAGTCCTTAAGTCTTGGTGGAGTGTGTGATCATGATTTATGCAACTTTTGAATTTCTGCCAAGTGCTAAATATTTTACATCGGTTGCTAAGTGATGACACAACTGGTGAAGAAACATGTGGCTCTTTGACACTGACACACGCTCACAGTGTTTACATGTGCAATTACTGTCAAACTTCAGCACGCTTTGATTCACAGCATTTTAAAGAAGTCCCTGGAGAGAGCTTTGTCTAGTTTTAATCTGGTGGGACAATATGTTCTGTAAATGTGCATCCGTACCAATCACGAGATGTCGGTCAGTCTTTTTCACATTTTTGTACACTGTGAATATGTACAAAATAGGTACTTTCCAAATACTACTATGAAAGTTTAGTTTGTGTGAGTGAGGACATTTCATTGTTTCATTTTAAAACTTTTTGCATCTTGTTGCTGGATGTTTTACATGGTTCCCCAGTGAGAAGACAATACAAGAATAGGGTACACAATAGTAAAACAAACATTTGATACCACTGAAAAGATTAAATACTATTTTAATACCTCAATAATAATAATAAAACATTAGAATGCGATTTTTAACACAAAATAGCAGTAGTTTCTTAATGTGGTCTTATACTAGAACTGATTTTTAGACAAGGGTTTTATGTATTTTAGAGGTGTAAGCCATTAGTCGATTAATTACTCGATGGTGCCTTGGTCGACCAAATGTTTTATTAGGCAACTATTATTTTATTAGTATAAGAATAAATTTTATATGTACAGCAGAAAGGAGAATGTGCAGAGTGGGTTAAGTGTAGTTTTGAGAGTAACTGCGTAGTTTAATCTGTCTTCTCTTGTATGGATACTTTATAGTGATGTCACTCTTGGGCTGTGCTACATACATCTCTGTTGGCAGGATGTTCAGCAGTTACCATAGTGACACAGTGCACACACTCTGAAACACAGACAAAAAAGCTTGTGGCTGTAATTTTATGTGTGAGACCTATTTAAGCACACAAATCTTCTCGTCTGTTGTAGTTCCAACCAAGTCAGCGCTCTATGGTCAGATTGTGTTACTCTGTGCTGACAGAGTAGTGCTTTCAGTTAGCTTCATAAACCCAGGGAATATTAATAACATACTAATTTATTTGGGCTAATAAAAGAAGGACACGCCTTTAGTCAACCATTTAGGCTTAACAAAAATTAAATTGGCTATGGTTTCCCACTAGTTTTTCATACATTTTGTCAACTTTTAACACATTTTTTTGGATATATTCTGCTTAAGGTCTAAACTGGAGTCACCTTCTTCTCTCAATAGATTACTTCTCTTGATACATTAAATAAGAAATGATTGTCTTTGTCCTAAAGTGGTCAATGTGGTCTTGTGTTCATTCTTGTTTTCTTGCCACGCTTTACAACATGTGGATAGAAAGTCTGGCTGTGCGTGAAACAGGGCAGAGGCAGTTCACAGGGTCACGGTAGAATATTGGGAGGTGCGCTGCTTTCGAAGTTTCTGCGGCGGTGAGGTAAAATTTAGTTTGGTCTGTCTGCACAGCTAATCAGTCCTGTCTGGCCTGTAACCCGACCACTGGCACAAATGAATGATGGCCTATGCTGTAACAGAGCGGGGTGGAAGTCGCCACTAACTAACATTCAGATGTCCAGTGAGTGATGGGTGTGCTCAATCTCTGCCAGAACTATACTTATACACACACCTTATAAATTAATATAAATGTAAATATATATAAATGATTATTTTTTATTATATCAGTATTTACTAGTCCTTGGTTACATCTTAGTGTGCAGTTATTTTAAAGTGTTATCAGTATAATGGATCTGCAGAATTATTGTGATCATTGGTAAAAACTCAGCTGACATATATTCCACTGTTTCCCAATAATAGAGGAGACTATGGTGGCCCTTTCATAGTCTAATTTTCACCTCCATAGTCTAAAAACTGGTGGAGCAAAAGAAGACAGTATTTTAATTAATTGATCATTGATAATGTCACTATTTTATTTGCAAATGGTAACTGGTTATTAATGTACTCTAGTTGACATATAACACTTACTATACCTAGTTTATTATTATTTATTAGCTATTTTGAGATGTAAGGGCTAAATAAAAGTGACTGAACGTTCATTTCTGAACTAGACAAGCCTTTTAATATAAACTACGTGTGGGACTGCAAAAAAAATCCTGAAAAATCCTTCCATCATGTTGGGTCATACCTTCATGTTTAGATGCTTAGGAAAATGGTCACATTAGCAATAGCATTTTCAAATAAAAGGTAAATTGTGTAAATTTGTCTAAAACAGTCCTGCCGCAGCTGCTGTCTCCCTCCTCCCCCATGTCCCTGAATGCATCTTTGTGTCTCTTGTTACTGTGAAAGAGATCTGCCTGGGCCTAAAGCTGCCAGCTTGGTTGTGTGCTGACCTATGTATGTGTGTTTGCCTATAGCCTGATAGGTTTAGGGGCCCATAAACCTCTTGGTCAAGTGGGCCTGACCCTGGCACAGATTATTGTGTCTGACCTCTGAACCCCATGTACTGTGTCTTGTATCAGTGTGGGTCTTTGTTTATATGTTTGCAGGTGTCTGTCCCTGACCATCGAGTCTAATACACTATAGGTCCAAGCCCCTTTTCACAGAGTACGCGTTTATACAGCTATAAATGTACCTTTGCACCACTTGTGTCCTCTACAAATGTAAGTGCTGATGTCAAGTGATATGAAAAAGAATAAGGGAACCAGGACTGTGCTATGAATTGTAATTTAATCAAAATCATAATTTCACTGGTCGCTATAGATAAATAGAGTAAATAAATAAAGTTGAAGTTGTGCAGATATGTATTGGAATACAGCAACATAATCATGGGATTCTATTGTGTACTTTGCAGCTGATGCCATCGACATTCCCTGGGAGTGTGAAGCTAACCGTAGACACTGGTCTGTCTGAAGCTCTTTTACTCAGGATAGACTTTAAACTGAGCTCTGTTGTAACATAATCTGACCATAAAGAACTGATTTAGCTGGAATACAACAGGTGATCTGATGTGGTGTTAAACAAGTCACTCTTAAATAACATTACAGTCGCAAGTCACACTCACTCCTTTATTGAATATGAACAGGACCATTAACACTCGTATTGATCACAGGCCCTTGAAAATGTGCTGTTTTAAATCCATTTTTCAATTTTTTTGGGGCACTGTTTGCTAATGTGTCCATTGTATCACCATGGTAACGTCTGAATTTTCTATCATAAACATACAGACAGAACATCCCCAGCATGATGTCATTGCAAAGTATCAATTACTCATATAGCAACATAATCATGGGATTTTATTATGTGTAAACTCTGCCTGCTCTATAGTTGTGGTACATTGCAAGATCTTTTTGGAACTGTTCAACCTAAGTGCAATCAATGTGTTGTATATGCTAAAGTTGTGTACTATTTTTAGGCATAGGGATCACCTTGACAGAATACCACTACTGAATGTGGAATTGGATTCTAAATGCAAATACGTGGGCTAACACATCATAAAACCACTATTATGGTGCACACATGTGTTCATACCATATGCGCATTATTCTTGCAACGCCGTTAGCAAGGTCAAAGTGCGGCGGGCAGTCCCAGATGGCTCTAAAACGGCGTGAGACTGGAGTTAAAATAGGAACAGCAAAGTCAAAAACTGTCAGGGACTTTGCATTTTATCCCTTTGCCCCTTTGAACATGTGTACAGTACGTGTGTGTATGGGCTTTTGTTGTTCTCATGCACAGTGTATTAGGGGCCAGCTGGGTAGGACTCTACACATGAGCCTGATTATGACTCAGTATTGCATTACTGACATTCCTCCATAGCTCTGCCTCTCTTTTCTCCTTCTTCGCTCCCTCTCTTTTTCTTTTTATCTCTCCTTGCGCCTTGCCTTCTGCTCTCCACAGCCGGGCAGATTTGCTGAGCAACCACCCCCCCTCCCAACCCGCCTCCCTCGTTCGCTCCCTCCTCCCATGACCCCCTTCAGCAAAGCCCAAATGTCCGACACGTGATCATCCCCATCTCTCACTCTCAAAACCCCACACCTCCCTCACCTCACCCCCCTCTTTCTCCCTCTCCTCCACCCGCTTTTAAACAGGACTTTGGGCTGCTTTCTTTTCCATGCTCGAAGCCATCGGTGTGCGTTACACATGTTGCTCTGGTCCTAACACTCCCGCCTAGTATTTCACATACAGCTGAGGAGGACGAAGAGGAAAAGAGAAATGGGAGGGGCTAGAAACTGAAACCATCACCCAGCTCAAAGGAACTGTCTGTGGATGTGTATGTGGAGATATAATAACAGCTTGTGGCTCATTGTCTTTTAGAAAGAGGATGACGCGAGGAATTTGAATGCGAGATAAGGGCGCCTATCTAGTACGTGACAGGTAGCAGCTCACCGTTTGAACAATCCCACACGGGGTTAATCCAGGAGGAGGAGGAGAGAGGGAGAAGATCGGAGCACACGCAGCGGCTGAGCTTTTCTGCAGCTTTTTCGGCACAAGGAGGAGAAGACTTTGCAGAAGACCGACCAAGCTGTCTCTGCCGTTGTGTCAGTCCTCTGCCTCCCCCCCCTCCTCACCCTACCTCTTTTCTCTCTCACTCGCCAGCCTGACTTCCTCTCTTCTTCCTCCTCCTCCTCCTCCTCCTCCTCCTCCCACCCGCTCTCCCCCTCACTCTCCCGGTCTGTGCCACTGGTGGAGAGCCGCTCAGTGTGAAAATGCCATCCTGCTCTCCAGACTGTTGCCTCTTTCAGGCTGTGGAGGTAAGGGACCTCGACTGTACATGGATGTGCCTGGTGGATAGTTGTCGGTTGGTGTGTGTGTGTATATGTGTGTGTGTGTCTTTATTTTAATGCAGAGTGATGTGATCCGTTGTCTCTCGCGAAACTTTTGACCATACAAACTAATGCGTCATGAAAATAGTTTCAGTTAACCAGGGGGGCGTGTAGGGCTAAAAAGGAGGCTGTCTTCTGGATTTGCAGGGGCTCTTGGCTCTGTGACGCTGTTTTTGGATGAAGTCTGTCTTTTTGCTGTGCTTTTGGTCTTTTGTGTCATTTCTGGGCCACCGTTGCATCTTCTTTTTTGGCTTGTGTTTCTTTTCTCTTTCACACAATTTCTCTGGCTTTATGCTTTTGGTCAGCTTTGTGGTGTTTCATATAATTTCCAACAGTTGTGTCTGCTAGTATTGTGTAGAGTGCAGGGCAGCTGAATTTGCTTCAGATTCCCTGCTGTGTACAGGGACAGGATTTGCTAGGTGTGTGGGTTTGGGGGAATAGACTTGCGCACACACTTGGAAGTCACATATGCCGTTTTTCGACTAATGAAATAGCAATTATTTTGGTTTAAAGTGCATTATAACAGTCATTTGCTCATTTTGGACCTGTCTACTGTACATTGAGGAGTTAGGTGGTGTGAAGCAGCTGGTCTGTGGCTCGATGAGGAGAATGCATTCAGAGAAGGCAAAATTACACCCAGCTTAAATAACGCTTTGGGCACTTGGCAGAAATGGTTCAAAATGGCGCGACAATGGGAGGTACTGTGCCTTTGAACCAGACTTGTGTTCTAATGGGTGACATTTCAGTGCAACATGTGTGCATCCATCGCAATTCTCTCCCATGTTCACAGCGTTTTTATGCTTTGTGGATTTTTGATTCAGTATAGGACACTTGGGAGTTTTGTCGATATGAACATGTACTTTCTACTATTCTAAGTGTGTTTGAATTGTGGACAAAGGGTTGAACTGGGAAAACAGGGGACGGCCAACCTTTCCTGAACGTCATCCTCCATTTTTTAAGCTGATCTCATGTTCGACTGACACTAGAATGTGAAGTGCACTTTTTAGGGAGGACCTGACAGAGAATTCAGTCATGGAGGTAATTCATTCTGATACACAAATGCATCTCTGCTTATCACACTTTTAGAATTAATGTTACCAACCCAGCCACATGGTGCACTGTTGACCGATTTGTTATGTTGTATGCCTTTTTGTAGATCGTGAAGGTGTGGAGTGAGGATGGGGCCGGTAAAGTTTTGGAGATTCCAGCGGACATGATGGCCCGGGATGTCTGTCAGCTCCTGGTCTACAAGAGCCACTGTGTGGACGACAACGCATGGACGCTAGTGGAGCACCATCCCATCCTTGGACTCGGTAAGGACTTTTGTCGCCATTGGAAGTTTTAAAGTAGCATATTTGGCCTTTAATTAATTTAACTGTCAAATTGTTTTGGTATTTCCAAACAGAATTAACATAAGGTAAAATAATCAAAATGTGAAGATGTTTGAATAAGATTTGCTCAGTGTCTGGTGATTTGATTTGTCCTAGAACTCTTACAACAGTAGCAGGTGTGCTCAGGGTTCCTCTGTACATCTCTGTCTATGGTTCTTTTGTGTGTTGTTTCTACATGGGTGGAGATACTCCCGTGTGTAGCTCAGTATGTATGTGCACTTGAGCATGGCACTGGTCCTTGTACGCCTTCTATACGACTTTGGCAGGGAGGTGTGGCGCTCGCTGGAATAGGCATTTTCCATGTACTACTCACATACCTCACAATAATTCACAGCTTACAGAGAGAAAATAAAGTTCCAAGCTATTTCCCTTCTGTCTCATGTCCTTTTATAATTTTTTGGTAAGGCTTTCCTACTTTCAAAAGTTTTATTTTTAGATTCAAGGGATTCAAGGGTGCTTTGGTGCTGCTTGATCTGTGGTTCTGGAAAAAAGTGCACAGGAGAGATGGAATGTGAGTTTAGGAGCGGCGCTGGGAGGGAAAACGCAAGGCTAGTGAGGGGTGAGCGGACGACAGACGGAGATGGAGAGAGAGAAGGAGGGGTGTGGACTGGAGGGATGAAGGGTGGGGGGAGCAGGGTTAGGAGAGAGAGGCCTGGACTAAAGCGTCATACCAGAACTCCAAGTAGCCAATGGGGGGTGTGCTTCGGACGAGCCCCTAGCTTCCTCAGCCAATCAATCTTACCTTAACCCTTCCACAGGAAATTCCCCTGCTTGCAGCCACTTTGTGCACACAACATACATGCACAGTCTTAAAAAGAGAGCACAGGCATTTCTATCCAGCCAGAACACTTTTTAGTTGCCCTAACCACTTAGCAGATAAAGTGTACAGCTGCAGTTAGGTGTGAATATTTATTTATTTAAAAAAACAGGCTGGCTTACACGCTCTAAAGGAAGAATTGGCTCTAACTACAAATCCGAGGATCCAGCTATTATCTCGGTGGTGGTTAATACAGGGACTAGGTGTTACCAGTTGTGAACTAGAACATTCTGTCACTATCAGTTTCTAGCCACCTCTTTGACATCATATCTCCTCCTCTGCTGGTGAAAACAGGAGACCTGGCCTCTGCTATACATACATTGATACAGCACACTGGCTCATTAGCTCAGCATGAGCTCTTAATGTGTGGCAGTGTGCCCGTGGCTTGTACTTTGCTTATGGCTGCACTGCTCTCAGCAATCAGCCTAAATATATGACATCATCTTCCTGCAATGCCCACCACCTCCTCCTCCCCACACTCACTCCGCACCCCCCGCCTGCCTCACTGTGCTTCTTCTGTTCACAACCCCTCCTTGTTTAACCTTTTAGTCCCTTGCTTGTCTCCTGGCAACAGTTTTTCTTGCTGTGTCATTGTATATAACAATACAGTAAGTCAGTCCTGATTTAAATGAATGCAGTCTATAAGTGAGGACATTTGACTTGGACAATTTGTAGTTGTTCAATGTATTCAGAGTTTGTAGATTATTTTTTGCTTTATCCACATATCTGCCATTTCCTTTTGCAAACTGTGAAAATATTACTAAATGTTTTGTTTGTGTGTTCACAAAGTAGATAGACAATATTTCAATAGCTCTCAGAATATGTTTTTAGGAAATATAAATAACATAACATTACATAACATAATAACATAATATGTTTGTGAGGGGGCTACTTGCAGATCATCGCAGTCCTTTAAAAGTAATATTTTAACTATGTGATCTGATTCTGTCTGATTCTGTCACAATGAGAAACAACTTAAGTGTGTGTGTGTGTTGCAGAGAGGTGTTTGGAGGACCATGAGCTGGTGGTTCATGTTCAATCCTCCATGAGCAGTGACAGTAAATTCCTCTTCAGGAAGAATTATGCCAAATATGAATTCTTCAGGAACCCCCTGGTGAGTCACTTGCATCCCTCAGTTGACCTTTCTGTGACTGCTGGTTTTAGCACGCAGACCTCATACCCTCAAGACACGCTTGGCCCATTTACCTTCCTGTATTTATGGATGCACACAGAAAAGTGATTGAAGACTTATGTGCTTGTTTAACACCAGTAATTGGAGGCAAGTCATGTTTTCATTGCATAATAGACCTATTGAAAAGCAATATGAATCCATCTACCTGCTGGATAAAATGGCACATTTTAGGCACATATACACGTATTTTACTAAGTAAAATAAGCAAAGTGGCAAGTCAGCATCCGGCACTTTGCATGGCACCTTTTGCTGATGTGGACTCCAGCGCGGCCTGCTGGGTATGCAGTGACATTATTGCAGTGGTGATTTAGGTGAATGTCAGAGCCAGCAGGTGACCTCAGCTCTGTAGTAATGAGCACAGTAAAACACCAAAGCGCTGGCTGTGGCCTGTCAATCACACTAAGAGTAGCAACGCTCGCTAAAGGGGATTACATCAGCGGGTGAGATCATGCTGCATCTACTTCCAGGCTTGGAGTGCCCCCTCTCACTTTGTCTTTGAGCCTAGAGCTTGTTCTCAGTGACAGGGAGAAGGTGGGCTCTGCAGACAAGCACTCCACGCTGCTCATGTATTAACACAAGGGCTTTTGAGAGTCTAATTGTAGCTTTCTCTCTTTGCAGAACTTCTTTCCTGAGCAGATGGTGGCTTGGTGTCAGGAATCCGATGGCTCGATCCCTCAGTCACAGCTTCTTCAGGTGAGAGAGTGATAGTGCAAGAAATATGCAAGTTCTTAATTTACAGAAACTGTACAATAATAACTAGAAGTCCACTCCTTTCAAGGCATTTCTGAATTGAGAAGTTTCACATATTCAAAACATTTAGTTTTGTGAAAAAAAAAGTTTTAATTCATTGCTTATTTGGGCCTTTATATATGGCCCAACATGTTTATCGAAATATAAAAGAAAACATTTGTAAAATGATATGTCTAAAGCTGCTTAAAGGTAGCTTTTTATAACACTTATACTTGTTTTGGGCTATGTAACTTTTAGCTATAAGTAATGCTTCACATGTCACTGATTTCATCATTTAAGCTTTTAGCCTTTGTGGAGCCTCCACAGTCTGTTTAAGTTGCTCTAGGCTTAAACAGACAAGGCAATTAGTTGTATTTTTTTTTAGTATTGTATCATCATTGTGTTAGAATCCTACTGTTAAAAGAAGTGAGTTTTATTTTAGTATGTGTGGGTAGCTTGTCAGTTACAAAGCCAAGTATTATATTTTTAAATTCGTGTTGTAAATGTTAACATAATTACTTTTCAGTGCCTGGCTACAGTTTGTTACATTTTCTTCTTGCAGAATTTTCTAAACTCTAGCAGCTGTCCGGAAATCCAAGGCTATTTATATGTGAAGGAGCCGGGCCGTAGGTCCTGGAAGAAGCTCTACATGTTCCTGCGGCGCTCTGGGCTTTATTACTCCACAAAAGGAACATCCAAGGTACAGATTCACTGCTTATTTTGTGGAGCTGGTTTAGTCATTTTGTGCTTACAGCTAACCTGTGCCTCTGTCAAACAGGAGCCAAGGCATCTGCAGCTACTGTCTGATTTAGATGAAAGTAACATCTTCTCCACCATCACGGGACGAAAACTCCACAATGCGCCCACAGAGTACCAGTTCTGCATCAAGGTAAAAACAAGTGGTTGTTGTAAGTCAAACTATAGGGATTCCTGTTACGGGCACTTCAACTGATTTTTTTTTTTTTACTTGAAATACAAAACTAGTGTTTGCTGTGGTCTAAGCAACAACTAGCATGCAAACAGTGCACCAATGCTACATATTTGCAAACAACATGCAAAAGTCTAATTTTGTGTCTGTACTAAAAACCGATTATAGCCACATTCATTTAAATAAAGTGGAGAAATCTATTCCATGTCATAACATACAGCAACGACTAATTTATTAGTTAAAAAGGAATGTTGAGATGTGATACTTACAAAGGTTATAAAGCTTAAAACTAAAAACATCCTTGATCACTACAGTGATTTGCATCCACCCCAAAGCATTGTGCTAAGTGACATTTGATTCAACCCACTGTACCCCCTGCTGTGCTGTTTCAGCTTTACTAGTATTTGCAGAAGATTGGATCAAGAGCATTTTATTCAATCATAGCAATATCTTTCATCAGGGCTAGCTAAATAACAAAATGCTTTACTAGTGGTATAATTTTATTTTTTTAAGTATAATTTTGTATAAATGTAATTCAGATGTCAGTTTTTGGGGTCCTAGTATTGCTGACAAGCTCTTGTTGCTTGTTGCAAATCTAAACTTACCCAATCACTGGAAATTAATACAATGAAAACTAGATGGATGCCCCAACTTTTAAAATCTTGCGCATGAAGAATGTCCATTTCTGACCTTGCCTATTCACCTGAGCCACTGTACAGGGGCGACAGTGGCTCAAGTCAATAGGCAGTAGGTGTTGGTAGACATAAACATCATTAGTATAGTGGTCCTCTGGCCAACAGACTGGCAGTGAGATTCCAGCTCTGATTTGCAGTCTGTATCTTATTTGCTGAATAGCATGAATAATATATTTTTTTTAACAAAGGCCATAAGGGGAGATACCAACTAGAATATGACATGGCACAAATGAATACATATAAAAAGTGTAGTGATTGTAACTCAAGTAATAAAGTAAATTGCAAAGGACTATACGTGAGGTCTCTTCCAAACTGCATATATGATGTTACCTCATCTCTGGCAAAAGCACTTTGTAACAGGTGTCCACCAAAGCCATGTGGTTAAAACGACCCAGTGGGGGCTCTAACTCACACTCAGGACTATGGGACCCAGGCCAGCAGTTATCTGTGGTGGGTCACCTGCTGATCGGGGATAAGCTCACTGGGATAAGCATGGATGGTACAGCAAATCTAGTTTGCCTAACCTTCTCACCTCTGTGTGTCTCCAGCTTGCAGGCTGTCAGTGAGGGGACTGTGTTGGGCTAGGGTCAGGGATTTTAGCTCTGTGACTGGTAATCGCTCTGCTGTGAAGTCAGTGATACCAATGCATTGATCAGTCAGAAATGTTTTGTAGGGCTGTAGTCCCTTAGTCAAGTAGTCAATTAATAAAAAAAATGTACCAGCAACCAATTATTTTATTTTGAAATTAAGGATTCATATAGATCAGAGCAGAAAAGAGAATCCATAGAGTGAGTTAGCTGGAGTTTTAAGGGTGACTAGCCAGTTTAATTTGCTGTTTGTCTTATATATCTGTACACTAAGTTGTAATAATCCTGAGAACTTCTGTCTATGCCACCACTCCATGCCCACCTTTAGCTGACTAATTAATGCATAGGGCACATCTGTAGTTGACCAAGAATTTCTTTAGTCAACTACTGGTATGTGTGTGTGTTTTTATGAATGCTAATGACCTTGCCATAATGAAAGATAAATGAGCCCCATAAATGCTAATAGGGCATCACCAAATACCCCGTCATTAACCTTGAAATGTTGCAACTGTGATAAAATGATGGAAGATTAGAGGCTCTGCAGCACCACACGTCCACTGGTTCATTAGTGTCTCTGTCTAGCTTCGCAAATGGCTTGAACGTGTCTCCGTACCTTTCAGTGATGGCCGTGTTTGCTCATTAATCTGATCTCCCACTGTGTCTGCTGCTTGGTTGACAGCCCAGTAAAGTGAGAAGTGACTGTAAAGAACTGAAGATGCTGTGTGCCGAGGACGAGCAGAGCCGGACCTGCTGGATGACTGCCTTCAGACTACTCAAGGTACTACTGTGAGCTAGGGTTATCGTGCATAACATTTTCTGGACATACTGGTTCATGTTTCTTCAGTGCATACAAATACAAATTTGACCAGTTTTACTTTATGTTGATAATTTAATTAAACATGGTAACACTGAGGATGTAGCAAAATCCAAGTGTCATGATACTGGATTATCTTGGTATTGAGCAAATGCTATTTATTTTCCAAACAAAAACCTGTTCAACAGATGCATGGCCCTGTCCATGGGTTCAGAATGATGAAAAATTAGGCCAGTTGTTACGATTTAAAATACAAAAGAATGGGAAATTCTCTGACTAGGAAAAAATCCTCAAAATGTTATCTCAGGAAGCTAAAAACTATGGAAAAAGAAGCAATTGTGGATATTTATTTTAGTTTTTTGCCCATAATTCACATTGATCACAATTTCATCTGTAGTCCAAAATAATACCAAACTTTATCAGTTAGACCAAGTTAGCAGACAATTTGTCTTGTGTCATGGATGCTTAACTACAGTGAGTGAAGTGGTACCAAGCCAGTATAAATAAGGTTATGGAAAAAGATCTTCTAATTGGCATTTGTAACCCTATGTTAATCATGAAGCGCCATAAGGCAGATGTTTTGCTGTGCTGTAAATTTATGGTGTAATTTTGAGTTGAGTAATTGTGTATTTTTGTCTCTTTATAGTATGGCATCGTCCTCTATCAGAACTACAGCCTGCCACAGCAAAGGAAACATGCCCCCTCCCATTTCTCAGCGCCCGTGGTGAGGATCTGCTCTCTAAAATCACCTGCTTAAAACTGCAATCAGAGGCCCCTACCCTGCTGTTAAGACTGATGTAGTAATTAGCTGAGATAAGCCAAGGAACCAGTTTACTCAGTCAACTAGTGGATTGATTACTAAAATGTAACTCTGTCAAACCTGATCACTTTTTTATTCCCCATCAATCGCTTTAATCGACATTCACACCCTCACTGTTGTAGATGACCTTTGCGTAATGAGGTTAATTATGTTCTGTAGTAAAAGGCTTATGCGACAGATTTAGGTCATTCTACACGTTTAAACAGTATATGCAGCAAAAGTACATCCTACACAAAACATTTTACCAGCTAGTAATTTAAACAAGTATTTGGCTAAAGTAGTTCCTTACATGCATGCATTGTTGATGTTTGCATGACTATTGTATTATTAATATGCAGCACACGTCTTACCCAGACTAATCACCTCATAGCTTGGGGCCATGGTTAAGGTGTTATAAGCTTGCTCAGAATGACAGTGAATTAAAACAAGTTGCAATCCTCTGGAACATACTGTCCAGCAAGTCTACATTTAGACTTAACATATGGTGATGCACCAATATGTAAATAAACATTTAATCATATTTTCTGTTACTTTATTCATTTACATATTTAATCTTACATGCAAAGGCTTAATCTTGTTCAAAAGCAGCAAAGAGTTTCTGAGTCAAATGTATATTTTATAATAGTCAACTGATTTGTGCAGGAGACTAAAAAAAGCCAGAACAGCATGCACTTTGTGGTTTGACTGAAGTGGGCCTGTGGAGACAGGATTTGTCATGCCCCAGTGAGTGTGTCTGGCTTGTTTGACCTCTGACCTTTGTCTACCCCCCCCCCCTTCCCCACCTCCCTTCTCTTTCTTGGCCAAACCCTGCAACTCCCCTCCCCCACCCCCCATCCATCTCTGTGTGCCACGTATCCTAACAGCGCAGTGTGTCAGAGAACTCCCTGGTAGCCATGGACTTTTCCGGACACACAGGCCGCGTCATCGAGAATCCCGTGGAGGCTCAGAGCGCCGCCCTGGAGGAAGGACAGACCTGGAGAGTAAGGAGTAGTCCCTACATCCTGTGTACTGTGTGCTTACATCACATCAAAACATCATGATATCATAGTCTTCATCTGTTCACTGTTATTACATTACATTTTACTATATCATCTGACTGCAAAGGTGTCACAGGACATCAAGCTTTGATTAATAGTGATGCATTTTTGTGCACAGAAAAGAGGTCAGCGTATGAATGTTTTGGGCAGTTCCAGCCCACTGCACCCATCTTCTTTGAGCACAGGTAGTAATCACCCTGACTTGATGACAAATAAAACATACATTTATTACAAACAATAAACTATCTACTCATAAAAATGTCCTTCAGTCATTCACAGAACACAGGTTTGGTTTCATGGCCGCATAATGAGAGAAGATGCCCATAAAATGATCATGCAGCAAGGCCAAGTAGATGGGTAAGGATAAGCGGTACATGTTACCACATTCTGATTGCATTTGCGATAATAAATGATCTTTTTTTGTCAGACTTTTCCTGTTGCGGGACAGCCAGAGCAATCCCAAGGCTTTTGTGCTCACCTTGTGCCACCACCAGAAAATAAAGCACTTCCAAATCCTACCGGTCAGTCACATGTAAACTGGCTTAAATCAAAAGTAACTTTGTGTAACACTTGTATTTAGCTGTCTAGGCTGCCTTTGTACTATTTAGCTGCATGTACTGTATGTCTCAGGGGATTTTTCTTTTATAACAGGCAGTATGGGGCAGTGTGTAATCTTGACAAGCTAATTTCTCTGGATCGCCTGCAGCTGCATTTTAAACATGTCTACTACATGAGTGTGTTTTTTATGTTCATCATAGTAATTGTATATTATAATTAATATATTATTGTTTTAAATGATTAAGCTTTTTTATAATTACAAAGTTTTACAAAATTGTGAGGAGGCTTACAATATTGTAACAGTATTACTAATGTGGAATGCCTTTAGTTGAATAATGATTGGCATTTTAAAAGTTTTTATTCTAGTGAGTTCTTTCTGTTATTACTCATAGCTAACTTAGTTTTTCCGGTGCGTATGTGTGTAGTGTGAAGAGGACGGTCAGGTATTCTTCAGCCTGGATGATGGTGCCACCAAGTTCACAGACCTGATCCACCTGGTGGAGTTCTACCAGCTCAACAGAGGAGTGCTGCCCTGCAAGCTCAAACACCCATGCACCGCTGTGGCCTTGTGACACCCTCTCCACTCATATACATCTGTTTTGCACACCTCTCCTCCCTCAGCTCCTCCCCCGTTACGCCTCTTTATCACCGATGCAACATGGCCGACAACACAGAAGAAAGTATAGTCACGTGACACTGTGGCAACAGCCACCTTAAAGGCTTTTGGATGTGCATATCAGTAGGATTACAGATTGTGGACTTCTGAAATTTGCTCCCCAGCTTCTGTGTTGTTCTGACCAAGACTTGAGCATGCATTGTGAAAAAAAATCTGAGCAAAGATATTATATCATAAGCTCTGTGATGAAGCTCCACCCACCTTTGTCACCCCTCCTCCATCCGCCAGGCCTGATAAGCTGTGGCGCTGTTCTGACCCCTGACCTCTGGAAGCGATTGGTCAGTGGGCAGCCAGCGCCAGCCCCTTCTTGACTTCCTCATTGATCATCAGGGATGGAATGAGAACCTCTCTGGGTCTAAACATCAAAACTGGGATCCAGGAGTTTTCTTAACCTGTGCAGTCCAGTCTGGATAAGCTGAATAACTCCCCTTTGTCCCCTTTGAAATCAACTCCAAAACAAGACTAGACTTGGCATAAGTGATTGTGATCCTTGCTGTGTCCAGGTCCGCACAGCTCCCCTTAGCCCTCAATCTAAATAGAGAAATGTCGAGAGCAAAGTGAAAGTAGCTAGAAATAGCAGAGGAGCAATGGCGAAGGTGTTGGCAAAAGAACAGAGGATTCATGATCAGAAGTTAGATTGATTACTTGATGTCAATTGAATGCTGTTTTTTTAATTACTGTTGATTCAATGCAGAACTAGTTTTGCACTCCCAAGGCGGACAGACAACAGCTGTTCTCTCAAAATGCCTGCTCTTCGGTTTATCATCCTCTTCCTCCTTACTCCTCCATCCACCCACCACCCTCCCCCCATCCCTTCTGGAAAGCATGCATGTGAATTTCCACCAGCTCTGATTGGATTACAGTGGCGTGGGAGCAGAGAAGACAGAGAAAGAGAGAGACAGAGAGAGAGAAAGCGGGGCTAATGGTGCAGTGCCTTTCAGACAAGAAGGTTTGGAAATCTGTTGCTACAAGGAAAAGGAGGAAGACTGCAGACTTGTGAAAAAGTATTCCCCCAAAATCTTGTACCACTTTAGTCATTCGTACCATCGACTTGGGCTATCACAGTGAATTGTCTTGAATGTTATTTTATTTTTAGTCTGTTCTGAGCTTGCACATCTAATGAGTGAAGATAACTGACCACTGTTCCCTCCAACTAGAAGAAAGACAAATCAACAGAAGCCTATGGTCTTTTGGGGGATCCAGGATGAACTCAAAATGTCCGCCTTCATCATATGTGAAAATCTTTAGTAAAAATTGAAGCTATATTAAAATATACATATAATGATCTATATATAACTCTCCTTTAGTGAGAAGGAAATCAAATATGGCCAAGAAAGTGAAGCTATGTTACAATATTTGAGAACTTGAGGCGATTGAAAGCTATTATTCAACGTTTTGATAATCAGTTAATTATGTTTGATAAGTATGAAAACATGCCAAAAACATAAGTTGTTTCCTTATTTTATATTTTAGTATAGCTTTAGCATATATTGTGTAGGATTTAGTAATGTCAGAGTTTACGTTTTAGACTGCATATCTATTTACAGGTTACCCTTTACCTCAACCGTGTCTTCCGGCCATCTAAAAAATAAATCTTAGTTTTCTGGTGCAACATAGGATATTGGGCTTTGACAAGACCCCGTAATACTTAATGCAAAGTATAGGATTTTATGTACAGGTGTAGTTGCTTTGCAGTTCTAAATCCTACACAATGATCAATGACAGTGATAATGGACCATTATCATAACCTAACTGGAGTGATATAAAACCTTGGATGTACACAATGTAACAGCAGCAAAAAGTTTATTTTTTACAATACTCGTGTTTATCTTAAAGCCATTATGTGTAGCACTTTGAAAGTTTTAAACTAAGGGGGGGCCCCAGTGGAGACCTGAGAAGGCACTTACTGTAAGTAGTGCAGCTGAAAATGAGCCAAAAGCAAGACATAGACCACGTCTATTTTTATCAAGGACATTTTTACCATTAGTTTAAACACAAATTTACCATATTTTCCACAAAAGATGACTACAAAATCACTTGGCTTGGTATTGCAGTACTACTGCAAACGTTGGAATTTTATAAATGAAACAAATTGTAGTTCAAATATGTGCAATTCCTCATTATCCAAGTAAATTCCATAGCAACAAAGGGTTTCAAAAGGTCATCTGGTTCTGAGTTATGTTTCATCTCATTAAAGAGGCTTTTGTCAAAAGAGATCAAACATCAGCTCAAGATATGAACATGAACTTTCTGAAGCCTTTTTGTAGTTTAAATGTATTTGTATTTTATTAGTAATAATCTGTCACCTGTGCTCAAAATGTTGACCATATTGTCATTTTACAAAAACATAATCATTACTATTAAATTAAACAATGGATTAGATATATTTTTAATGAAATAAGTTCAATTGTCTATCCTATTCTAATTTATTGATGTAGGACTGTACATGAACCCATCACTGCCCTGCCATTAATAAAAACCCGATGACCAGGAATGCAAATGGGAAAATAGGACGCTGGCGTGGCAATCTGAAGTGCTTTTCTGGTATTCTGATTGACCTGTGAATGAAAAGCTGCAAGGCATATGACATCTTGTTTCCTGAAGTTTTAAATGGAATTAGCCTATACCTGCATGCCCCATGGTTTTCCTAGTGAGCAAGGTTAGCAGGAGGCCACCAGACAACCCCTGCCAGTCTTTCTAAGTACTGTCATCGACACACATGCTACTGCCTCTGCCTGTCGACCAATCACACGACTCACCAGCTCTGCACCTCCACCAATCAGGCCTTTACTTTGATAGTCAAGCCAGGGCAGATTCTCCCCAGGGATTGGATAATGCTTGAACACCCTGCCCCCCCTCCCTCCCCCCACCTGTGTCCAGCCTCTAAGCTATGACCCTGTGGTGAATATAGTGTGTATTGTGTGTATGTGCGTGGATGATGGCCAGACTGTTAACTATATACATTCACTATTCAGGATTGCTGGTTATTATCATACTTGCCTTTTTATTCCAAGGTTGTATTTTGGTTGGGCTATGTCATGGAGACAGGAGGTGGGCTGGCGGTTTTCCCAGCATTCCCAGCGCTCCGAAAGCAAAACGCATCAGAGTTTATTTCCTTTCTTTTAAAGAGGAGATCCAAACCACACCTCCCTCCATTTTATAATCACTGTGCTACAATGCAATCCTACGTAGAAGTGAATGACGATACCAGTAACATTTGTTGTCAGAGTATGTGAAGCTATGGAAAGGACGTAGCCCTAACACTGTACTTAGGTCACAGATCACTATGTATGGCGTGTTATGCTTTTGCTCATAACTCCATGTAAAATGAAGAATGATATTGTCTTTTTTCCTTATCTGATTGTGTGTACATTGACATTATTGTGTATTTTCTTTGGTTTGCCACAAATGACCTTTTATATAAAAATACCACAATATATACAGTATTAAATTAAGCTGTTTTTTAAGAGATCAAACTGGATTTTTGGCATTTGTCAAATTTCTAAACAATACTTGCACATATAAGCTGACAACCTGACAGGAGTGTCAAAATCCGCTGGTATCTTTGTTTCAAAATCCTGTACTTTCTGGCTGTACCGGTGTCTGACCATTATTTTGTAGGAGACATTCAGTAATGTGTAGGCTATGACTTTCTACACATAATGCACACACAGGTGGAATAACATAGCACAGGCACCATTTGGAAATAGTCACTGACATTTAATAGAATAATGTATGCTGTAGCTGAAACACTAGTTCAGTTTGTCCATATATTCTGATTTCAAGGTGCATAACATTTTATTCATTCATAAGAGCCTATTTTTGCAGCAGGTGCCTATGACAAGTCCTTAATTTCCATCCGTCCACTGCATTGGCTGTAGAGCAAGTTCCTACATTGCACAGAAGTCCCATCAACATTATGGGCGCAACAGAACCTGACTCAGCATTGGTGGAGCTATACTTTGGGCTGAAGTCATCATAAGCTTCAGAAAATATTTCAGGGAAAGAAAGAAAAAAACAGTGCAAATAATAACCCTTGTTAATTTTCAAATATCCCCACTGTGCTTTGCTTCATTCTATATACATCTGTATGGCTCCTGGATCTACATTGTATCCTGATCAGGTATTTTTGTACAAATAAGGGACTGATATATTATCTGTATTGGAACTTAGAATAAAGGACAAAATTGCTATAAACCAAAAGGTTTTACTTGCGTTTTCTTTCAACAAGTTTATCTTATATGGACATTAGATGTTACATAATGATAAAAATGTCTTAATCAAACCTTAATCATTTGTGGATTTGTACTGCCACCTGCTAGGATTGATGAGAAGTGCAATACAAAGTGACCAGCGTGCTTTGTGGAGAAGGCTACTTATTCAGGGTCATTATTTGTCCCGATTTAAGCAGACTGTGGCTGCCTCCCTCAAGCTTGTCTGGCCAAAACAAAAGAATGGTAAACAAAAAATAGAAAACAAAAAGTCAGATGTGTTCAATAGTTTTAATTTCCAAATAAATGATGACAAAATGAGAATATTTACAAGTGGAAAATATGATCTGTACAAAAATATACATGCAAAGATTAAAAAAACATGTAACTTAAAACACTGAGAAAACAAAATAAAACCTAAACTGTTGCATTCAGTTTAAGTTTGCTTGTTTGAATGGCATCTGCAATAATAAATAAAGTTTCAGTGAATCATCCCTATCAGATTGATTTATGTTTTTGTGTAAGTTTGAGAATTGGCTATATTTACAATTTTAAGCACGAACAGAAATGCTCTAATGACCAATGGTGTTAATTAACTAGTGTAAACAGCAAGGTCTTAGTAAACCCAAGTGAAACTAACACAGTTTGTATCAAGTACCATAAAGCTTGAACAACTTTGGTGTACCAATACTACGCAGGCATACAGGGCAAAAATGATACATTAGTTTTGATCACATTGTGATGATCCAGAGGGTGATCTGTAATAAAAGCCCGGCCTTGAACTCATAAAAACGAGATCAAATAAACACAAACTACAATAGCAGTGCTTGCAGTACCAAGTACGTGCTTTTCTATAGATTTATTACAGATACAACAGATGTCTTCATAAATAGTTGCATAAAATGTTAAAGCCGCAACATTGCACATGATAAACTTAACATACAATGAGTGCATTTACAGTATCAGTCTTCTTCTGCCTCCACATTCCCCCTGTGATTGGCAATGAGCACTGCCATCAAGGTTTTATCCAGAAACTGCTGCTTTGAGGGAAGAAGGCATCTGTCTATTTACAGATAAGGCCTGAACATTTCCAGACTGCTCAACACAAAGTTAGTTCTATTAAAAGCAAATGTCCATTGTTTTGTTATTAATGTTAGCGCAGCCATTAAAAGCTCTGAGTGCATGTACAAATGTCTATTATTGTCTTCAGGATATGAGTCAAAGTAGCACAGCAACTCCTGACATTTCCATTCTTCTTGTCCTGAAAGACAGTACTTGTTTTCCTATATATAGTTTCTATAAGAAAGTTTGTATTTAAGTAAAAAGAGCTCAACACAGTTTCATTCTGTTTCTCCATAAGGAGGCAGTAGGCATTTTGCTTTGATGGCATCACTTTGTTCCAATAGCTCCACATCTGTCCAGTGGCATCTGCCAATTCAAACTGCTCAGTTTTATTTCTTAAAAAATAAATTACTTCATTTTTTCTTTTAGTCCTTTGTTACCTGACAAAATATGTCAAAAGTGTTAGCAAGCAGCAGTAGATAAGAGCATCTGTTGCAGGAGAGAACTTGGTCCTCAAGGGCTCTGACAAACTTTAGATTTAAGGTGAGAGGACTACAGGCCTGAAATGTTGGTCAGTAAAAAGATCAGATCAGCATTAATTATTTATTATGGACATTTAATCTCATTGTGGAGATCCATAGGTCCACAACCTGTGCACTGATTTAACACATACGTGTTCTGCGGGTCTACAGGTGAATTGAAAGGGCTGGGGCCAGAGGAAATGGCTTAGTGAATTGCTAGTGTCAAACTCTGGACTGAAGACGACTTTGAATAAAGCTTCGGACTCCTCCTATGGGGCGGGCATCAGTTAGATGTTTCCTCCGGTCCATGAAAGCGATGAGTCGGGAGGTGTCCAGACAGAACTCTCCCTGGGCCTGGCTGCCCGGCTGGAGCCATGGCTCCTGGAGGCACAGTCCCGCTGGAGGCCTCCTGTCTGGGTCAGTCCTCAGCAGCAGACACACAAAGTCCCGCGCTGCCTGTGTTACACCATGGAAGTAGTCTCTGGGAAAGCTGAAGTCCAGTTGACAGATGTTCAGACAGGTCTCCTCTGCGCTCTCGTCCAGGAAAGGAGATGCGCCGCTCAGCAGCACATATGTCACCACACCTAGACTCCAGAGGTCAGAGGTCAGAGACACGGGTTCTCCCAACACCAATTCTGGGGACGCAAATTCAGGATTGCCCAGCAGGGGGTGGATGTAGTGAGCACTGTTGAGCTGGATAGCATCACCGAAGTCTATGAGTTTGACCACCGGCTGGCCAATGGGGCTGTGAGCCACCAAGAGGTTCTCAGGCTGAAAACAAAACAGACATTAATTTTATTATGTATATATTATTATGTTTTATAATATTATATTTATTTACCAGTAATTTACTCTTAGAATGAATTTAATGTAAATGCCTTGCCTTTATGTCCAAATGCACAATCCTACAGTTGTGCAGGTAGTGTAAAGCTTCTAAAACATCCCGCAAGTAGCTGGCAACTCTCTCCTCAGTTAGATTCCCACAGCGCACTATGTAGTCCAACAAACGGCCCTGGTCGACTCTGTGCAACAGAGACAAACATGTGTCACAACATCTGACCAAAAAGTAAAAACTAAAATATTGCAAACTTGTGTGAGGCATGACTACTCACATCTCCAGTACCAGAGTGTAGCTGCTGTGGGATTCATACGTGTCTATAAGGCTGACTATGTTGGGGTGTTGTAGCCTATGAAGGAGAGTGAGCTCTTGGGTCACCCTGTCCCGTCGCATCAGTTTCTTGTTCACTTGTTTAACTGCAGCAGCACACTTTGTACCTTTGTGGTCACAACGCTTCACAACAGAGAAACGACCCCTGAGAAATGTTTAAACAAAAGAGATAGTCAGTTCTGTTCAAGCATACTCTGTGCTAGATCATTTTCCTGAATTTACCTGCCAAGTTCAGACATTTCAGCATAATGAGACTCAAAGTTGTCCTTCCAGCTCACCCTGAGACCATCCCTGGACACAGCTAAAGACATAATAGGGCATTATACAAATGACACATCCTCACTTGGTTTACACTGTGGAACTTACTCTTACCAAGGACTCTGAGATTGGCTGTGGATGTTACAGTGCCAAGTTCATTTGTGGCAACACAAGTGTAAAGTCCATCATCATCAGAGTCCACACCAATAATCCGCAATGTTGCTTCACCTGCATCACTATGACAACAGTAAAACAAATTATTTGACTTACTCGTACTGTGTAAACCACGTAACAATCTTAAAATGTACTGCATCCCGTTTAAGACCTAATTATTTTCAGTAAAGTTGTGGATGTCCAACAGAATTCGGATATTTTTTCTGTTTGTTACCTGTAAGCAATGCTGAAGTGTCCATTGTTGGTCAGGGTGCTCTGATTGGGACCTTTCCAAGTGAGGGAAGCTCGGGGTCGACCACAAACTTTACACCTAAGGGTGACGCTCTCTCCATTATCACAAGTCACATCACTCAGTGGAACAAGAAACTCGGGGGGAACTAAACAAAAGGAAACTTTTTGTAACTTTAAGTAACAAGTACTATACATGTCTTAAAATACAAAACATTCTTACCATCATAGATGTAGTTGGGATTTAGAAGCTGCAATAACATATTTAGACCCATTTTAGACCTAGAATCATGTCTTGAAGTAAACTAATAAACTGGATTTTATTTTAGTACTTTTACCTTTACAGATACTTTGTTGGACTTCCTGAAACCATTTTCCAGCTTGGTTTCCTTTTTGGTCTCCTTATCCTTTTTTTCAGACTTCTTACGGATGCGTAATGATGTGTGCCAAGAGGAAGATTTTCTACTGACAAAAAAAACAAACAAACAAATAAAAAAACACATCACATCAATTTTAGACAGAAAACTATCAACAAGATGAGAGATAATATGGGCCATCGTCTAATGTGTCTCCTATTATGTGTGATGTCATGTCTTACTTGACAGATCCCTCGGGGCACTCTGGGACAATGGCAGAGGTGTGTCCAAGCACAAATCCAGGAATCCAGCCTTCAGCAGCGGGGCCCTGCTCAGTTGCTGCCCTGAAAACCAGGAACATGTTTTGCTGGTTGCTGGCTAAGATCTGGACCACCTCTCCCTGTGAAACGCTGATCTCATCCTCCTTAACAGCCATGTAGTCCTGGGTCACCAACATTGTGGATACGCTACTGCTGCTGCTGCTTTCACTCTGAAAAATACAAGAATGCCACACATTACTCTTACAGTTCATATGCACATATGTACAGTAAGTGAATGTAGTAGAGAAATCTTAATCTTGGAAAATTAACAAGTTTAAAGAACAGTAATCATTTTCATTTGATGAAAGAAACTAAAGGAAAAGATGCATATTTTTTACTGCCTTTGCTTCTTACTCCCACACACAGATGAGAGGCAGTAAGGGTCAATGATTTGTAAGGGCACGTTTGTAGGCAAAACCACAAACGTTGGCGTTAGTTGCAGAAAAGTACATTTGAAGTGTTGAGTATGAAATCATGAAGACAGCAGGAGGTGAAGGGCGGCCAAAAGGGAGTCAGGGGTTAGTAAAAGCTTTGTTAGAGAAAGTAATCTACATAGAGCCTTGACAGAAGCTGTAAAAGCTAATCAGAGGGGAGTTAACCCGAAATCAGTTTAGTGCAGACTGCTGCTACAGACAGTCAAGTGAAGAGAAGTAGAAATGATCAGTAGGGACAGATTAGTAGCACTGGCTTCAGCAGGCAGACAGGACAGACCAGGGCTCACTGTGCCTGTTAGTTGGAGCAGCAGGGGGCAATAGTCTTACCCCATTGCTCTGGGTGGACTGGATGGACTGCTCGCTGGCAGAGGAGCATGTACTCATGCGATCAGCCTCCTTGCTGTGGGTGGAGTGTCTGTGGGACTGATTTTGGCTCCCAGATCCAGAACCAGCCTGGACCGGATTTGAATTCTGGCGCACTGGAGTCTCTCCCGTTTCCCCAGGGAAGGTGAATGAGCCAGGCCGGCTGGCTGGGGAAGCTGGCATGGAGCTCCAGAAGCCTGGTCCAGACTTGTGACCAGGGCTGGGAGGGGGCGCTATCTGGGCTTCTTTGCCAAAAGCAGGAGTGGCCATTGGTGAGGCCATAGGGGACACGGCTCCAGGCCGAACTTTGGCAATGGGTGTGGAGGGCAAAGGCACCACTGTGGCGCGGGGAAGGGGAGACACAGCAATGGCTGGAGTGTTTGCCTGTACTTGGTCCTCTGAGCTTTGACTAGAACGTTTGCTTTGTGGACTACTCCCTGAAGGGATGAGGGAGGAGGGGACAGGACGGGGTGACAAACCTGGATCACAAGTGGGTAAAACTCACACTTCAGTCACATTTTCTTTCAAAGACAAATAAGTACAATCTATGCATGCTTCATACCTGACATTTTGTGGGGGCTGTCCATGTCAGTGCTGGGGTGATGGCGGGTGGGCTGCGGTAAACGAGAGGGCTGTGGGATCCTGGATGGTCGCCGGGAGCCTCCTGGAGGACCTGAAGGGATAGAGCTAACCTGGGAGTTTGAAGCAGCAGGCAATGAGCTGCCTCCACTCAGAGCTCCCATGTTAGGAGAACAAGAGCCCACATTCGCTCCAATGTGGTTCCTCTGGAACTCGATCGGTGATGTGAGTGCTAGAGAAGTTAATATTTTAGTTACAATGTTGATGTGTTTTATGGGGGGTGGGAAATAACTGTGTTGTAAAGCCTACCATTGAGGAAGTTACGTTGGCTTTCCAATATCTGACTAATTTGTAGGGTCCAGACCTCACGCACCCCGGGGTGGGCAGAGTGGAGCACAAATGATTCAATAATGCCATTCGAGGAGCGAGCTGTCAGTATAAATTTGCAAGGATCACCTTCAACATTCTCCTCAAGGCCTAAACAGCTGATCTGCAGAGAAAAAAGAAAGTCAAGTTTTAGTAGTGCTTTTGTATGACACAAAAAAACCTCTACTTTTCTTCCTTTGTCCTACCTTGATGCTGTGTTTATAGAGGAAGCCTGGCAAAGAAAAGCCCTTCTTTCTGTCCAGTGGCTCACTAAAGATAACCATCTGTTCAAACAGAAAGACTCTTCTCTCCTTCATACGACCATGTAAACTGCTCTCGGGGTCAGACACCATGAAGGTATCCTGCAGCAGAAGACGGCCCTGCGCCACAATCTTCCCCTGGAGGCAAAAGAATACATAGAGATGTATGAAATTATGAGAAAGAAGAAGAATGTCATAGTCACAAAATCTTACGTCAAATCCCTGAAGTCGTCCCACATTCATCATATCATTGCATCTTTTTGGCACAAAGCACATGACTTCCACTGCTTTCTGTAAACATTACAAAAAGCAAGAAGTTTTAAAAAACATATCTGACTCCATAAAATAATCACTTTAAATATGTACCTCCAACTCCATAGACTCCTGCCCAGCCTTCTTAGAGTATTTTAAAAGATCCTATAATTAAAGTAAAAATTGTTAAAAAATATAATATTTTCCAAAAGATATATTTTAAATGTATATAAGCAGCATAATGACCCACCTTAAGCAGTAGTTGGTATTTCATGATCCTCTGCACTGGCTTTATGAGCAAGTCAGTGATCTGTAGCCTGTGCCCAAGTCTCTGCTTTAGGTCCTACACAAGAGAAGAGTAAACAGTCACCGTAACAGACAATATCAATCAACATACATTTGATTTCATTTGTTAAATACCTCAAAATAAGTGTCAAGATACTCAGAGACAATGTGCTCCGATTTAGGCTTGTTTTGGCAGTACACCACATACATGTTTAATCTTCGCTCCTGTGTACCAATACCAAAATAACAATTTTAGATAATCCAGGTACTCAAAGTGTCGTAATAAAAAGCCACCAAAATATATCAAAAATTGACCTGTTTTAGAAAGAGTGGTCCCAATCTGTCAGGGTCCTCCAAACATTTCTCCAGCTCCCCAACAAAGTAACTGAATGGAATAGCAAGTTTTAGTTGTTGTAAAGTGATGTGTAGTTATTTCAAGAGAATGTGTGCACTTACTCTTTGTGCCAATCATAGATCTGATGGATGTTTCCAAACACAATTTTATCTTTTCCCTTCATATCGTCAGGAACGCCTTCTTCCTTCATCCTGTTCATGTAGCCCTACAACAATAATAATAATGTTATTCTCATTTATCTGACAGGTTATAAGAAACCACAGTTTGTCAAACCACAAAATCTAACTTGCCTCAACAACTAGGCTCAGATCTCGAACATAATCTCGTTCTGTCTCAACAAGCTCAAGAAGGATGTACCTAAAATAATGATTAAAAACATATCATCATCAAAACATTGACGGAAACTATAAACATAGCATTTCTTGAGCACATACTGTCTTTTCTTAAGGATGCTGGCCCTGCGATCGTCCATCTCTTCCATGGGAGATGAAGAGGACAGAAGAGACTGGTCTGACGGGTTGCACGAGGGGGAGCTGCTGTCTCCCTGTTCCACTGACAGTGAACTGGGCCGATCCTCCAGAGCCTGAACCAGTAAACTCAAGGTAAGCACACACTTAACCAACCTTTACTCTACTGTGATACAGTTTTTCCATCTCACCATCTTGCTTTTAACCAGTTCTTCAATGGCACTAACAAGCTCTGCAGCACTGGGTGTCTCTGAACTAGAGGGTCGGACTGAGAGACGAGAAGAAGCCTAAGCAGAAGGGAGAAGGTGAAAAAATATATCAAGGTTGAGCACTGGATGCAGTCAGTTTAGGCGGGCAGTGTGAAACTTTATGTACTTTGTTTTTTATTTTTCAATTTAAATGCAACTGAATTAGAAGTTGTACTTTGTAAGACTTCAAAATTAGACAAGCACAGAGCATGCTTACATCACCAAGTTAGACCCATATTAAATATTTCATATTAGTTTTGTAAGGATTAATTTAATTTCTTACACAAGCAAATGAAATGCAAGTTAAACTCAAGAATGTGTGTTATGAATCATGTATGTGTATTTAAGTTTTTATGCAATTCTCACAGAAAAATTCAATATGGAGATGGATTTTATGAAAACTGAATGGAAATGTATGCAAAATGCAAATAATTTGATAGATAAAAATAAAATGAACAGGGTATTTTAGGTGAGGATGAGCTGTAGCTAAAAAAGAAAATGCTAACAGGGATGGCAGAATGCATTACAGAATGTATGAATATACATAGTGCAGGAGACTCTCACCCTTGCTGTATGTGCTTCAAGACTTTCCCCAATTAGGATTTCTGGGTGAGCTTGTGTGCCCTTGTGGCCTCGCCAGCATTTAAAGATGCCAATTACTCGCATGGGTAATGATGTTACGCACACAGGGTAAAAGGGGATGAGGACGAGCGAGGATATGAGGGATCGGGAATAACACCGGGACTGTCTTAGATTTTTTTGTTTTTAAATAAGGTCTTTGGGGAGGGTTACAGTCTATATTTTGTTTTTTATTTTTTGAGCAGGGGTATACAAATCTCAAGTTTAAGAGAAACAAGTATTGTGATATACTGTTTATCTTATTACTTTTAAGAATGCTTTTAATAGACATTTTCTTATGTTTCCTCCATGACTCTCTTTCACAAGAAACAAAAACCCTTTTTAAGCTCGAGCTCAGCTCAAGCCAGGGGAGTGGCATAGTAAAGTTAATTAAAGAAATGTTAAATTATAATCACCAGAAATGAAAATTTAAAACTCAATTCCTAAAACTCTGTTTCCTGAAATAAGAAGAATCTATTATTTAAAGCTGAGGAAAGAGGAAGAAGAGCATTAAGGAACTGGTTGGGGAAAGACAGAGGGAAGAGCTGGGCAGCTCAGATGGAGAGATATGGAAACTGAGACAAAGCAAAGACAGGACATAAATCAAGATAATGCTACAGCATGGCAAACAGCAAACAATACAACCAGGAAACAAAACAAAAGAGAAACAGAAATTAGTGTCAGAAGTCTCCAAGTTGTGGAGACTAGGGCCGTCTCAGACACATCACCATGTACTGCTTAAAATGAGGGCAGACTGAAAGAAAACTGTGCCAAGAAAATATGAAAATTGTGCACTTATAAGAACTTATGAATATTTTCACTGGTCGTTTTTACCTTGTCATCCTGTGTGTCTGGTTGCAGCAGGCTATGCTGCTGGATTGCCATAGGGGGCGGTAGAGGAACAGCATCAGGGCCCTCCTCCCCTTCCTCTTCACCACAGCTCTGCATCCCGGAAGAACTAGATTTGGATAAGGTGCCACTGGATAGACCCTCGTTACGCACCCTCTGGAATTTACACAAAAACAGGGAAATAACATTAAAATACACTGAAACATTGGGTCCTAAATGTTCTAGCCATATTTTGGAAAAATGTTTCACATGATCATTGTTCACTGACCTCTTCCACAGTCTCGTCTTGTGGCGTGGCTGCACTTTCATCAGAGTCTTTCTGAGAGCCTATAGTCATCTCTCCGCTCTTCCTGACGTCACGATTCTTCTTATGTTTGGTGGCAATCTTCTTCACATGGCCGTCAGCTTTGCCACTGCTTAGGCGTCGAACCGGGCTTGTGAGCCACTTTCTAAGTGTGTTGCCTTTGAGTAAAAAAGAAACTCTTTAGCAAACTTCTGATGGAGTTAATAAAGACATATGTTCTGGCATTTACCTGGACGTTTTGGCCCTGGTGATGTGTGTGAACCAATGCCATGATTTGGCTGAAGTGTAGCAGAGGAGCCGGGCATGATGGCATCATTACTGCACACTGACAATGTGTCTGAAAAGAGCAATCAAGTTTTACACTAGTGCACATCAGCGACCTACCAACACACGAACACTGAGCGCTTTTGCACCTTTGTGGTTATAGATGCCTTCCATCTCCATGGAGGATCTTGAATGTGCAATGCAGAGCATTGAGCAGGGTACCAGTCCCTCTTGAGCTGGCGAGCGATCTGTGGTCCGGACTAGGCACCAGTCTGGTTTATCATGGCATCGCTCCAGCACCTCCACAGTCTGTCCCCGCCGCACTGTCAGCTCATTGCTGTTACTGGCCATGAAGTCATGGATGACCACAGTGAGCTCACAGCCTCCAGAGAGCTGACACGCAGAGAAGATGTGGTCAGATACAGAGGAATCAACAGCCCACTTACATTCCTGTCAGTTTCTCACCTTGTCACTATCCATGGTGTTTTGGGAAGTGCGGGATGCCAGTGAGATGGTGTCTGGTTGACTGCTGCCTTCGCCCTGACTGTCCAAATCCTCTCCATCCCTTCAGTACAAACAAGTACAATGTCAAACTTATGTCAGCTCCTCTCATCACTGCAGTCTGCATACTTCTATAATAGTGACATTTACCTTCTTCCTTTGTGATGTTTGACAGCTGTTGCTTTGGGTATGTGAATAGGCTCTTTTAGAGCTCCTCGCAGGTGAATGGTGCGCTCCTGGATCACCTCCCTGATGTGCTTAATCCAGTCCTGCTTGTTCTCAATGTTAGATGCCTGGTGAAGGTAATATTGTGACCCAAGATTAATGTTGTATTGAGACTGCTACTAATGATTTATTTACCAATTTTTTTTTTTTTTTTTTAAATAAAATTGGAAACAAAAATGTATTCAAAGAATGACATTGCTAAGGGCTGTGTTATGGTAGTTTGTACTCACCGTGGCGCCATGTTTGGATCCCTGACTTAGCTTTAAATTTAAAATATAAAAGGAAATTTCACTTTATTTATTCAGAATATGCTTAAGACATTAATTGTATTTGTATTGACATAAGACTTTGGTAGAGACACACAACAGGGATAAACTGCCTCCATGTGTACACCAATTAAATGAGCAACACTAGAAGGGTGTGCTTGGACATGTATATTAGTCTTTCATGAGACGAACTTCATTTAAGCACACAGAACAAGACTTTTCTGAATGGTTAGTTTGGTAGTCTACATTAGAGACAAAAATATAAATTTGGATCCATGCTGTTCCAAAAGCTGGCAATTTTTTACATTTTCTATAACATTATAGCAGCAATTAGGGGTTATTTTTTCAGTTAGATATCCTTTTACACCAATCGGTGCTTCTTGTATAAAATTATTGTCAGCAGCTGGTGCAAGCATGTCGACCCAGAGCATTAGAAATACAAATATCCACAGAAAAACACAGCCCCAGAAATATGCACGGTTGTTAAAGACAGGACGAAGCAGATTTTAACTGAGAGGAAGGACAGGGGAAGAGAGAGAGCTTGGAACCAGAGAAAACGGCTTTGCCAGCTGCTCATGCAGTTAAACAAGCTGTCGAGCAGAGCTAAAGCCCTCAACAGGTGCGCACCAGTGAGGGGCACACAAGAGAAAGACAGAAACAGTATCCAAAAGGGTTAAACTGATGTTTAGACCATCAATACTACAGCTCGTTTGAAGTGGCCAAATCTTAAAAAGGCATCAGTTTAACCCTGGGATTTCCACACAGATTTAAAGAGTGCTTACCTTGAGCACAATCTTGTTATCATTTGTTGGAGTGCGTCCGACCCAAAGTGCAAATTTACAAGGATCTCCTTCAACGTGTTCTGTAACCCCCAACTCTGACGTCTGGAAATCAAAAGTTAATTTTATTATTGTAATGCGTTTAATAAAAAGCACATAGAAATAAATTGTGAGAATAACTTACATAGAGCTTGCTCTTGTAGATGTACTTGCCCCTGCCGTTTGAGTCCTTGACCTCCTTACTAAAGACTAGAGACATCTCAAAGAGGAAAAGATGTCGCTCACGGCCTTTTCGGATCAGCGTTTTGGGATCCCAAACTTGGAAGGAATCTTGCAGTATCAGCTCACCCTGGGAGTCTATGTTCTCATCAAAACCTGAAAAATCGAAAGAGTTTCATAAAGTTTAACAAAGCAAAAATATTTTCAAGAAAATGGTTCAGTGTGAATGTACCTTCTAGCATTGAGAGGTGCATGGCATCATTGGCTCTTTTGGGAACGCTGAGCATAACTTCAAGGCCATCTATAATCTCTCCTTTACCTTCTTCACAGCAGGTCAGTAACTCCTAAACATGATTACACAAGGAGGAAGACATTGGTGTTTACCATAGAGACAGAAGTGTCATGTGTGCAGTAGTGGTGGGATACCTTCAGAAGAAGTTGGTACTTTGTGATTCTCTGCACAGGTTTGATTAGATATGATGAGATGGAGTTGGCGAGCCTATGCCTCTGTTGAATTTCCTGTGAACAGAATAAAGAACAAAAGGATTAGCAAACAAAACCAGTCTAAATACTGTTTGGTGCATTCAAGCTAAAATTACACTCACATCAAAGTAATTCCCAGCATGTTCCAGGATAAGCTGAGTGGAGTCTGGTTTATTCTTACAATAGTTCACATACATCTGGAACTTGTCAGCCTGGTAAAGAAGATACATTAGATTAGGTTGTCGCCAAAAAAAGAGGACCCCCAAAACATACCAGGCTGGGAACAATAATACATACCCATGTGACAAAACAATGGCCGACGTCTTCTGGCAGCTGCTCATATTTCTCCAGCTCTTTGAGGAAGATGCTATAATGGGAATAATTTACAATTCAATTCAGTTGGCTTTCCATATTTAAGAAGTGCATTCCTGTGTAACTATGCAAACATCTGTTGTAGTATTTATAAACATGATCTTACTTATGGTGAAATTCATAAAGGTCCTGCATGTTTCCAAAGATGATGTGCTCCTTATTGACAATTCCTGGAGGAATCTCTTCCACACCACTGGTCATCTCCCACAAGTAGGTCTAAAAGAATAGTGCATAAGAAGAGTAAATAAGAACAGTACAACAGTCTGACTCAGTGCACAAACTGTGATATATTTTTCAGCTGGCGTGAATTTCGACTCACATCCATGCACTCCCGCAGGTCCCGCACATAGGCCTTCTCAGTCTGGATTAACTCAGCCATGATAAACCTAATAAAAAATAAAAATAAAATCAGTAAAAATAACAAGCTTTTGTGTTCAATTTTGTACTTTGCATAAATTTGCTTAATCTATAAATCCTAAAAATGCTCTCCATATGAACATACTCTTTTCTGCGTGCAGACTTGCGTTTCTCCTCATTCAGCTCATGAGCAGCATCTCTCAGCTTGACCTCTGACCCCGTAGCAGGTATATTGTCCAACTGGAGGTCTTTGCTCTAAAAGGGGGCAAGCGTAAAGCCATTATTGTCTTTTAAACATTTAACAGTGCGCAGATGTTAGGCCGTACTCACAGCTTTGTTGGAATCGGGAGAGATGCCCAGAGCCTTCTCAAGGCTGCAGCGATACTTGTCCATGCGCAGCGAGAAGTCTCTGTATCTCTTGTCCACAGCCGTCACCCACTTTTTGATTTCTGCAGCATGACTGTGGCCTTTATCACAGAAGCCCTCAGCCAATTGAATGAGCAGCTTAACGCGCTCTTTAGTTTGCTACAAAAGAAGCATTATGTAAAAACTAGGGCTGCACAATTTTGGTATTGCCATTGTGATTAGATTTGTGATATATGATTAAACATAGCATTTAGGTCAGAGTTCACATTGTAAATGACTCCATAAGCTTTTGTTAACATAAAGTGAGACATGAAAATATAAACAAGAATCTCAAGACATGTTTGCAGAAGAAGAAACTACAGGTACAACAAGATTTTTCTATAAAAAGACAAAATATTTAGTTCTTTGCAGAGGAAACTCTAAATGGCAGCCTCTGAGATTTTGCTGACTCAAAGTGCAATTATATAACATTTGTATAGATATACAGTACCTTGGCTGTAATGTGAAACTCCTCGTGCTCCTTCAGCAGTTCCTGTGTGTGATGGATGCTGGAGCCAGTGGAGGTATGTGTTGACAGATAGAACTCCCCAGTGTCATGAATCCACTCCAAAGCCTAGACAAACACACATGCAATATTATTTAAATTATAAGATCCTTGCAAATGTTTCAGACTTAAATGGCCTACATTGTGCTATCCTCAACAAAAGCGTACCTGGAGTTTTGTTGTTTCATTCACACACTTTTAAGTTCTTTTCGCAAACAGAAAACACTCTGTTGTGATATCATGTGGTAATACAGGAAGTGCTCCACAGTCCTGGATTTGCCAATCTCTATGAAACTAAAGGTAAAAGGTAACTATTAACTTGAAAACTACCTTTATGACATCACAAGGTGGAACAGAGCATTTTGAGCTTTAGAGATATAAACAGGCTTTGTTTCATTCAAACATGTGTGAATGAAACAAAACAGAACTCCAGGTATGTTTCTGAGAATGTAACATTATAACATGGCTTAAAGCTCACAAGTGTCAACGCTGTGAAATATAAGTCCTTTAAGGATTGAGTTTGAGTCCACTCACCTGTTTGGCACTGCGCTCAAAGACCACATACTGCTGGCACTGGTCTAAACGCCTCTTCCTCATGGTCCAGAAATGGAGCACCCGATTCTCCCTCTGAAGCAGCTCATTCAGAATGTTCTTCACCTGTTGTTCTGGAGCCTTGACATGGCTCAGCATCCCGGGCATGTTCACACTGTTCCTGTGCATGTACTTCAGGAAGACGTCTGCATTTCTTCTGGCTAAGGTGCATGCCTGAATAGGGATGGGAAAAATTGACAAACAATAGTATTTCGTATTTTTTTGTGTCCGTATAACAATATTCAGATGATATTCTAGCAATCAATAAGAAATGTGCTAAAACTTCTCTTCATATGTCTTGGGCTGAGGTTTAAGACCAAGACCAATATAAATGCAAAACAAAATTGCAGAAATAACCCTACTTTTAACAGTATTTTTCACTAAATGTGTATACAAAACCAATATCATCTATAGTTCAATCATCTGCCCTCGTCTACACATGAATAATAAGATTTAGACAGCTTTTCCCAAAGGATTGCACAAACAATACAACCATGCTTGATTGCTACCTTCAAAAACGCTTCCTTCTGTTCCAGATGTTTGCTGATCATGGGGGTGACGTGGTCGGTCTCAGAGTTGGGTCCCAATTTGTCTGCTCCCCCGCACCAGTCCTCCTCCCGTTTGTACTCTTGCTCCAGGCTCTCCAGTACACTGCACACCTGCTCCGATGTTTTATAGAAGGCCACAGAGGCATTCACCAGCTTCAGTCTGTCCTCCATCTTCAACATGAGCTGCTGCCAGTGGGATGCCACACTCTCTGCACAGTCTCTGATTAGGTCCATGTCGTAGTGGTTGGCTTGAAGGAGGGCTTCTGCCTTTTGCTGAACCTGCAGGGCACTCTGGTGGGTTTTCTGCACAAAACACAACGTGTATTATTAAAAATGTTAAAATATTATAGTTGTATATTTCAGCTATATCTGTAAAACAAACCTCTATAGCATGTTGGAATTGTTCATGTTCTCGTTGCAGTTGCTCGGCTTCTTGCAAGGAACTGGCCGTGATCAAACCAGCGTTAAGCATCGACTCACCATTACGAATCCAGCCAAGAACCTGGAGTCAGATGCAATTTACACAGTGGATATAACAATAGGGTTCGCAGTTAATTTAAACAGTGTCAAGACAACAAAACAATGCCCAGAGATCATCAACATCATCATATAGGAGACACTTCATTTGGTGAATCAGACAAGACAGGACAAAAATAATCTTACAGAAAACATACAACTAACCATCTGTGTGATTTTTTTTTTTAATCATATGGACACTTTGGTCCAGGTAACAGAAACCAGTTTTCATTTGCAATAGAACTGGCATTTTCTGAAAGTGAGAAAATTATTTTTTTTCTGCTGGCAAATCCAAACTCAGAGAAAATGACAAAAGACACATTACTTTTTTATAGATGTAGTTACAAGTAGTGCCCTACAGATGGCGCCAACCACCATAAAGAATTACCTGCTTGACTTCAGCCTGGAGGTGCCTAAGCTGGACGCACTGCTCCAGATGTCTGCGGTGCTGCTCGGCTGCCAGGTCCAACTCTTGCTGTTTCTCATGAAGAAACTCCAGCAGCTCTTGAACCCGCGTTGCCATGTCAACATCTCTGTCGCAGAGTAGCTCCACACCTGCAAGACAATTGTATAACCAGTCAGAAGAGGCTCTTTTTGAAAAGGCATCTCATAACGCTATTTTTGTCTGCCATCTAACAATTATACGGCAAGAGTATGAATTATAATGATTAACAATTCTTTATTCCAATATGTGATGTAACCTATGTTAAATCACCCACAAGGTATTCTGGTCTGTGAGTGGGTGCTTTTTCACAGATGCTGACCAAAGGTGACAAACACAAGTGCACAACACCTACATAATAAACTAGCAATGCCAGTTCTTTAAGAAATGCACAATGATCAGCGTAACAGTACATTGCAATGTCAAGTAGATGAGATATTGTTGTGTTTTCATTGGGATTTACTGAACAGAATGATAAAATCTATGAAGAGCTTAAGAAAAGGTGTTTAGCAAGAATGTGAAGTCCCAAATGTATGTACAAAGCTAAGTGGGGGGTGGGTGTTATGGCAAAAAAGCATAGGTCACAGATTGAAATTGACGTCTTGCGCCCTCTAATATGAGAAGACAGCATACGCCTCTGCAGTAACAGTCTTTGTTTGAATAAAGCTTAATTTAAAAAGGCCAATGTCACAATGCAAAATTCTGTCCAAATTGGCAGACCATCACTGGGTAAAGATGGCAATTTGATTTATATCAGGCTGTTGCCCATCCACTAGCTATGACGGTTAAGGTCATTCTTAACTAATCCTAATTTAAATAAGCTTTACAAAAGCAAACCTGTCTCAATAGTATTATACTATCTTTGAATTTTAAGGTCAGGCTACAGACTGTGGTGGCAAAGCAAAAAAACACAAATATTCATTGTTTGGCTTTTCTCACCTGATGCCTGAACTTCATTGACGTACTGCAGTAGTTCCTGACCCTGGTGGATGACATCAAATGTCAGGTTGTTCATGGTGAGAGCTTTATCAGCATGATGCTGCAATCTCTGCTCGGCCACTGTCAGGTCTTCTGTATCGAATTCAGTCAACTGCCCACTCAGCTCCTCATTCCATGAGTCCAGGTCTGAAATTATCTATAAACAAGATCATAATCTGAATGAATATCTGCAATATGACCATAAAACACCACAATACAGTGTTATCATGAATCTACAATATATATATATAATTTATGTTACTGCTTTCATGTTTTTTTAAGCCACCGTGAAGAATTATTTTTTATTAGTACTTTATGTAGTCTGTCTTGACAACATTCAGTTTTTCTGAGCGTTTTCAGCATTGTAGAAACAAACTATTTGTACAATACTGGAAGCCTCTCTGCAATGCAGTGATAATAGTAGAGCTGTAAAGGACCAAAAAGTGCCCAAATGTTCACTTTTATGGTACAAGCATGAAACTTTGCTAGATGATTAACATCCCTAAGACCAACCAAGCCTAAGTCGCCCCTGGAGCATGTCACAAAATGGCTAACATGGAAACGAGCCTGCAAGCTAAATTAATGCTTAAACCACCTTTTTTGGAAAACAATGTTAAATTATTACACATTATCACTAATGCTTCCACTTGTGCAGATATGAGTAACCCAAGAGTTTTACAATCATATGTACGGTACTGGGAAACAAGCAGGAATCTTATTGCTTATTTATACTGTTAGAAGGCTACAGTCTATATAGTGAACAATGGATATTGTGAATATGTAGAAATAGAGAGATTCAAATAAAACATTTAAGATGCTACAACTGGACAATGCAGCATAAAGCATAAAGGTGAACTATGCCACTTTTTGGTCAGACATCCAACTCCTGCTTGTTTCTATGTTCTGTTACATGTTATTGCGCTACCTGGAATGTTCCACAGTACATTAAACAGCATTACTTTACATTTATTAAATTAAAGATGGTTTTATACCTCATAAAAAACAGACATTCTGAATGTGAGTGTGGTTACTGCTCCACAGATCTGACCTGTAACTTGGTCTGGTTTGGTTTCCATGATGATAGAAAGGTTTACTACTGTGAAACATTCCAGACAAAGTAATGACCTCCATTTGATGGACCCTCCACCAGAAAAGTTACACAATGCACCTTTTAAAGTAAATTTTCAAATAAAAATGTGTAGGAAAAAAAATTGTTTAATTGATTGACTCACACTATGAGAGAATGCCAATAATTAGGTCCAATGTAAAACTATCCTATTTTATGTCTAATTTAGAGTCATATGTATGGTACTGGGGGAAAAAAAAGTTGTATACTCTTATATTGGTTTTTCATAGCACAGTCATAAGGCTACAAACAATATGGTAACCTAAGGATACACACTTTGAATAGGCAGAAAAAAAGAGAGAGAAGAAGGCATTTAAGATCTATCTGGACAATGCAGACAGTGAGCTTCAGTGTCTGCACAATGAAGCCCAATGTACGGTAAGTATATTTTCAAGCAAAAGTGAAAATATAAAAAGTATATGAGTTAACTGAATCTTATAAAGACATCAAGTAACACAAAATGCATATAGTGCAAATTCAGTACAGTAATTACAAAATGGAATCACTTCCTAGTGCATTATTATAAAGAAGGAAGTGAACTGAAGTAATTTTACTACCACAAGGTCATGTACTATGCACTACCTAGAAATGACATGAACAAGGGTTTTCTCTGAAACAAGCAATAACATCATGCAGAAAAGCATCTGAAAGACACTCCATCTTAAAAGTTAAACAATTCACCTGTATTTTCTTATTTTCCTTTTTATTTGCCTGACATAGATGTTTTCATATACCTCTTTCCTTGCTTCCGAATATCTTTGCTCTTCCTAGAACTGCACTTTTCTGAACTGAGCTGTTTGATGTTTTTTCTGGATCTGCTATAACCACTTCTCCAGTTTGGGGGACACGGCCCCAAATGCTCCGATCACCACGGGCACCAGTGATGCCTTCATCTTCCAGGCCTTTTCCCAGCTCTTCCTTGGGCCCCTGGCATTTCTCTAGTTCTTGTGTTCCTTTTTTCTGATTGCAATGTCCACCACCTCGGCTTTGTTCTGTTGCTTATCCAGAACCACTATATTTGGTTGGTTCGCCATCACCATTCTGTCAGTCTGTATCTGGAAGTCCCACAGGATCTTGGCTCGATCATTCTCCAAGTACCTTTGGAGGCGTTTCCTACCTTGATCCTGGGGTTTCCAGCCCGTACTCTGCACAGATATTTCTGTACACTATGCCCGCCACTTAGTTATGTCGCTCCATGTACACTTTCCCTGCCAGCATCTTACACCCTGCAGTTATGTGCTGGACTGTCTCAGGCACTTCTTTGCACATCCTACACCTTGGGTCTTGTCTGGTGTGGTAGATCTGGGCATCTATTGCTCAGGTGAGGATGAGTGCCTCTGTGCTGTCCTTCAGACCAGCCCTCTCCAGCCATTGGCCGGATTTCTTGATATCAGCCACTTCAGTTATGTTTCGGTGGTACGCCCCATGTAAGAGTTTGTCCTGCCATGATGGTCCCTCCAGCACCTCTTCCTCTGCGCCCCACTGTCTGAGACATTCTCTGAGCATGTCATCAGTCTGGGTCTTGTCACTGATGTACTTGTGGAGCTTGGATGTTTCATCCTGGACAGTAGTTCCCACACTCACTAGTCCTCGGCCTCCTTCCTTCTGGCTCGTGTACAGTCTCAGGGTGCTGGACTTGGGATGGAACCCTCCATGCAGGTCAGGAGCTTTCGTGTCTTAACATCTGTGGTCTGTATCTCGTCCTTTGGCCAGTTTATGATTCCTGCTGGGTATCTGATCACTGGCAGGGCAGAGCTGTTAAGATAGATATCCAAAAGTATGCGTGTGTGTATGTGTATGTGATTAACTGTCCTTCAGTGTTTGGGGTTAAGCCTCGCTTCCATGCAGCATTTAATTAACATTATGAAATATGATATGGCACAGATCTGTAGAGATGTTTTTTGTTATCAAAAACCCAATAAATGGCTTTGAAAGATAAAATATTTTATTAACTTGGATTTCAGGGAAACCCAGGGAAACCATGCAACCCTTACATTCTTGAAGAAAATGGTCACATGACCTTAATGTTTTGGAGTTTAGAAAAAAATAGTTGTTCAATATTACAAAATTGATAACTAAGTAAATTAGACTATAAGCAAGAGATTACGCAGTATTTATTATGCCATCCTCATTTTCACGTAGTCCATTTTGTGACAAGGGCAGTTCTCAGCTCCATTGTGAAATTAGACTTGGTTTCATATCCAGAAATATTAGTCCTGGGTGTTTTAGTAATTCAGCAAAGTTTCATGCTTGTACCATAAAAGCAAACTATTTTGGTCCTTAACAGCTCCATATATTTTCCTTAACATTAATAATGTGATTCTAATCAAGACTCTTCATGCCTGCACAAATTGGTTCACATGCAGTTGTGCACTCACATCAATAGCATCGCGCTCAAATATCCGCAGCTGCAGGAAGAGATCCAGTTTGATCTTGCGCTCCTGAAAGAGCTCCTCCATCTGGGCCTGTGCCTCATCCAGCTGCTGCAGGACACTCTCGATGTGGTGGATGGAGCTGTTGTGGGGCGTCTTGTTGCTGGAAATGGCCGAGTCCCTGGTGAGCACAAAAACACACACAAGCATTGAGCCAACAGAGGCAGACTGGTGGTCTACAGAGAGTGACCGGAGGGAATCCAGAGGGAATCAATAAGCCCTTAAAGTAAACTACTGATTAGCAAAAGAGGTGGGTATGGGGGTAATATTGACAAACAGTTTTTTTTTTTTATTATCCCAATGATGATGTTTTAATAATCTATGAGAAGGCGGCTAAAACGTGCACAAAACATGAATGGAGGGTGAAATTGACCACAAAGTTCAGAATTATTACACTGCAGATTTGATTTGATGATTTTTAAGTTTTTGAAATGATCTTAAAGTTTCCATTTTTGCAGGCGTTTTTGATTATTGACCTTATTCCACCCCATCCACTTTTGCCTCTAAATGTTACCAAACCATGCTTTTTTGTGGTGACACTTCCAGTTAAGCGGGAATTCCATTCAGGTCAATGGGGAATTTAGAAAAAGATTTATGGCTAAAAAAAGATATAAAATAGGCTGATTTGTGTAAAATGTTCATATATACCAGCAAGTTAACAATGCACAGATTTTCTGAGAGGCTTTTAATAGGCCTTTAACAGCTTTATAGTCTGCACAGAACTTATGTCAAGATTGGCCACTCCATGCAAAATAATACAGCCCAATAATAATTACAGCACCTACAACAATATACAGAATAAGCAAATACATCAGGCTTTATAGTTGGATACGTCAGAAATAGAAGCAAGACAATATGTACAGAACAATGATGGTAAGTAATACTGGCCCTATAATGAACTCTGAGTGTGACTGTTGAGTGAAAGTTAAAGAGGTCACGCTGCCTCAGATGTATTAATGTGACAGTTGCACACATGCGTGAAGAATACATGCACAGACAGCAGAGTTTACAGGAGGCAAAACGTGATGAAGCAGAATTATAATAAGAGTAGATGCATCCTGACTAGCTCGTGGTTGATTCATCTGTGAGAGATAAGCACACATGAAGTGACGCACACACAAACGGTGTGCAGAGCCACAGTTTGCTCCCAGGAATACTGTCATGCAATTAGATGAGTTGATAAAAGACTTATGTAAGAATGCATTATGGATCCGACACTCCAGAGAGAGAGATGAATAGAATAAAGACAAAAGTGGGTAGATGATAATGAAGAGGTACTGTGAACTTCTAATTCTGCAAGTACTATTTAACCGTTTTGTCATAGTGTTGCTTCAAAAGTGTCCATAAAACAATTAACTTGTGATGTCGATAATAATGCATTTCATGTACCTGCACCTCTCTGTGCAGTCAAGGGCACTGTATAAAACAATTAATAAAACACAGTTTAAAAAAAAAAAATATATATATATATATATATATTTTTTTTTTTTTTAAAAACAACCAGTAAATCCAGACTGGTATTACGTAAACGCAAGAGGTTCAATAAACTTAAGGCAAAGTGTGGAAGCATTTCCCCTAAATTCTGGGGAGCCTATGGTGGCACATTATTTTTTATCTTATTTCACACAATTTGTTGAATATAACTGATGATTACTGCCCATGATGTCCTTTTAGTCCTTTTCACACTTTAAAATGTTTATGATAAAACAATGGGCAACCATTTTCTGATGCCACTGTATAAGCCAGGATGCTTTTAGACTATGGGGTAGAATTTAGACTATGGGGGGCATCATAATCCTCTATTAATGGGAAGCACTATGTGAGTTTCAAAATGTTTCTTTGGTATACACTTTACAGTTTGTTTTACATTCTATCTTCTGTAAAAATAAAGTAGATGTGCATTACCTGAGTTGCTGGATGAGATCTTCCCCTTCCTTGATAACATTGACGGTGACCTGAAGGGTGGTTTGCTGCTGTTGGCCAAAACGTTTAATGAGGTCTTGTACAGCTTCAACCGACTCGGCATAGACATCATCCAAGAGCTCCTTCTGTAGCTCTTCCAGCCACGTCCACAACTATTGCAAAACAAAGTAAAAAAAAAAGTTATTCAAGTTTGTAAAGCACTTTGAATGCCTTGAAGGTGGAATGCACTATAAAAACATGTGACCGTTTTACCACTTAAAAGAAAAGTTCACAAGTCCCAAGTTTCTTGATCCACTGTTCACCTCTTAAAGCTGATAAATCGACTTTTGGGGTTTCAAATAACATCACGGACATTTTGGGAGAAGAAAAACTATTACACTATTATAGAATTATGAATCTTGTCAATAATTTTCTCTAAAAAACCATTGATACCTGTAGGTCTGTCATGATAGTTACTATATTGACTTCTCGTTCAACACAGATGGAAAAATAGTTATTCTGGGGCAATATTTAGTGCGAGTACTTTAGGGAAAGGGAAAACTTTAGATATTTTTCTGTAGTATGGTTCAATTTGAGCTGTACAAGTCTGAATCAGTGACTTGTATGTCTTGTTATAGATAAAAAAAAACTAGTGTTTCATTATTCTATTTAGTTTCAGAGATATTGTACATTTTGAATAGTTTTTGGTATAACAAATTTCGGTATTTTCATTTATTGTTTATACTTTTTTCTGTAATACATCACACTTCAAGGCCAGGCCTAGATACCTGAATCCTGGCTCCTACTCCCATTGGACAGTGTGACAATCCCACTTTAGTACAGTTGATGCATTTTTATGGTAACATTCACTTGCGCTTTGAGGCTAAATGTCAAACTACCAAAACCCAAAGCTCCAGAATAACTGCTCCACACTCTCCATCTCCATTCGCCTGTTGTTTAAAGAGCACTCTTATGTACACAAGTCCACAGCCCACATCCACTTGTCGGTTACATCAGCTTCGTGCCTACCTCTTTGACGTGCGTGTGGAAGGCGACAGACATATCCAGCAGGACTTTGCGCTGCTCCACGCGGCGAACAAAGTCTTGGATGCGGTCCTCGAGTTGGTGGGCGGCCTGATAGATCTCCTCTGGGTCGCACTCTCCCGTCTGGGCCAGCTGCTCGGCCGCCTCCAACAGCTTGTCAGCATTGGTGTACGTGTTCTGTGGGAGTCCAGCAGATATGGGGGTTAACATAATAGACAACAACAAGAGGTTAAAATATATGTGTGAGTATGAGTATGTGAACAAGTGAATGACAGAAAATCAACAGTATTGCATATTTGTATATGCAATACTGTATTGCAAATACAGTATTTGCACTATATGTATAATATGAATTTGAATGAACAGGATGTGAATGAGTGATTAGTGGTCAGATGGCTTTTGCGTACTTAAGTACCTGTGCAACTTCCTCAAAGTCCTCATGGCGTTTTTGAAGGGCTCTGGCTCGATGCAAAGACTTTCCCACACCTGTGTGTTTGCTAAGGAAGGCCTCACCGTGGTTTTCTATCCAGTCCAGCACCTGGCACAGAAGATTTATAGTGAGACAAATTAAACCAGCAGAGGGGGCCTGGCAGTGCGAGGGACTATGTAAGAGCAATATGTTACGGCCAAAGCATTCTGAAAGAGGTGTTGCAGCAATGCTTTATTTTCACACTACTTGCTGTGCCCTTGCCATAAATGAATAAACAGCATCTGCATGGACATATGACCCAGTTCAGTTGCCATGGCAGTTGTTGCCGTGGCGACACACTCAGAGATACTCATCATTCTTTTGGACATTGTGATCCTGTATTATCGTGTTTCATATTTGATTTTGAGTACACATTTGGCCACTTACAATGTTTACCAAGCAGAATGATGGATGACAACAAAGATCCAGTAAATCGCTCAAGGGCATTTTGAGAGGAAACAAGGCTGTCACGAAGATAAAACCCTTTTATTAGGAGCATGATACTTCTTATAGCCAACAACCTACCCTGCCATTTTCAAATTACTGTCAACCCCATTCAACTCAGTGAATGTGCCTCTTAAATTACATCCTGTACACATTGCAAAAAGCAGATGTCGCCTAGGGCTGGGTACAGTTTGATTTTTTTCGATACTTTAACGATACCAGTTTTTCGATACCGGTTCCTAAACGGACCCCCAGTAAAAAAAAAAAGTGCTGTGGGCTGTGGCTGCACCGACAAATGCTACACCCCCTATCCTATGTTCAGTTATAACTCAATACAAATGCACATGCAAATGTTTTTGCCGCATGCTGCACTTTATATCAAAGGCAGTGCTCGGAGCACGCGCTTTTTGTTTTGATAAATAAATGATAAATAATGCTTTTGCTGTACCTGGATGGAGGATGAGGATTATGGAGAACTTTATGCGGTCTCGTTTGGATATATCTTTACGCACGTGTTCTACACTAGATACAAACACCACATTTGGGAATTATGCTTTTACCGGGACCGAGGAGGAGCATGATTTTATTACGCGCAACACTTGGATGTTTTCGAGTGGATATACAAGTTTTATGCTATACACTGTTTCTTCAGTGCTTCTTTTTTACTGGTAAGATGACACACTGCGCTTTGTTTGCACACATTTAAGACTATGTTACACATGAGTGCCGTTTGTACCATACATTTCAGTTGTGTCGTGACGCGTGAGCACTTGTGCTGCTGATAAATTGGTGCAGTATTTACTGGCTCATTGATGCATGTAAAGCCAAAGAACCTAATGTTGGTACCAAAAGAACATTCGTTTTTTGGTACCAGTAGTTTTCAGTGGGTTTCTACTTGAAACAGAGTTTTGGTACCCAGCTCTAACACCTAATTCTGCTAGACATCTTCAAAAACTTTAGGCTAAAATCAGGCTAAAATGAGCTAGGATTAAAGCAAAATCATATGATAAATATGGGCTGAGATCTTAACCTGCTGCACGTCCTGCTGGAAGACACAGAGCTGCAGGCGCTGGTGGAGCCGTACTTTCCGGTGCTGCCAGATATTCTCCAGTTGTCTCTGATGATGCAGCACCTCATGGATGATGTCCAGAACATGGTGCACTGCTTTGGAGTAGTTGGCTGATGCCGTCAGAGAGTCTGCACTTCCCGGAGTCAGCGGTCTCTGTAGTTTGTCTAGTAGGGCTTTTCCATCCTGGCTTACCTAAAATATATATTACATGAAACATTAACAACATAACATTAACAACCTAGTTTTACAGCTAATTTGTGTTGGTTGCAAATGCAGTCTGTTGGCATCAAGTATTTTAATCAAATTCTTTTAATTTATTAGGACAAAGGATTCCTTCCCGAATTGTGGAAACTGGCATAGCAACGGTCCTTTGTTACAGGAATAACACAATACAAACTGAAATATTCTATCTTTTGAATGAGGAAAGGGTCTCACAGCTTCAAATCAAGATTAATCACTTTCCTGAAACCATGGCTGAGTAGTTTAGAGTTTTGATTAGTTCCTTATCTCCAATATTTTGACAGCATGTAGATATATCAAAAGAACAGTTATGCCATTTAAATGCCAAGCTTGTTATGCACATTTAAATTTACTAGTAAAACCTGTCAGATACAAAGATTGCGTCTTGGCGGCAAACTCCTATTCTAAAAGCCCAATTAAGGCTTCAATGCATTATTTGTGAAGAGAAAGTTACCTCCGAATACCCAGCTGTTATGTGTTCATACAGGCCCTGGTGATGATGGATGGCATCTTCTAAGTCCTGAAGCTCTGAGGGCAAATCCACCTCGCCACACGCCTTGCACCACGAGTCAACATTACCCATGTACTGCAGGCACAAACGGTTATTAATAACATACTGCCATTGACATTTAAAGCATTTCCTCATTGACGTAGTGTGAGATAGCGGTGGTGTACGCTTTATGCTAGGAGTCATGTGTTAGTCAGACAGAAAGAACAAGACTTCACCTCGGGTCAGTGCCAAAGTTTAAACATTTAGAAATAACATTATATAAGGTTCAAAGCTCTCCTGATATTTTCTATTTTCAACTGAATGATTATTAGCCTGGGGAAACTTCCATAAACAGCATCTACCTCCAGTTGAAAGAACTCACAAACATACCAGTATCAAAAATTTATTTCCTCAGCACAAGCATTAAAGCTTGTGCGTGAGAAAAGGAAAGAAAAATCTAGAAAAAGGCTGTTTTGTCTCTCTTTCAGCTCACAAACATGCATGCTGTTCTTGTGACTGCAACAGATCAGGTCGAGGAAGTCATGCCACCCATGTTCTTTAGTTAGGAAATTGCTTGTGTGCTTTTCAGCCAGTGATTCATACCACAGTCCCCTAATATAATGAGCTCAGCCAGGACTAACAGAAGATGCTTCTGTTCAGCATATTACCGGTATGTAAATATATGTTAATATGTTTCTATTTGTTAGTCTGTATAGATGTAATGAAGGCAAATAGGCACTTTTTTAATCCCGGACTGCATGTGATCCATTTATGTTTTAAAAGGTCTTTCTCTCAGTGCGGCCTTCAATTTAACATCACATTATCTTTCAACTCATAAGGTCAAGTAATTAGACATGTAATGTTGTAAATCATTGTAATTTGTAGGGCTTTTTGGCTTACCTTGTCACACTTCTGGTGGAAAGTAGCAGACATGTCCAATAAAGTGCTTCGTTCGTCCAGGGCTGCGGCAAAGGCCTTCCACTCCTGCTCCAACTGACTGGAAATCTGCTTTATCTGCTGCGAAGCGTAGTGACCTGACTCCAGCAGCCGGTTCCCCACTGACATGATGCGATTGATGTTGACATAGACATTCTGCAAAACAAGGCAGACAGGGTTCATGAGCGACAAGCCAAGGGCAAAAATATTATAGATATACAAATGATGTAGAATTTTTTAAGAATCTGTTTTGTTTACCAGTTGAAAAATTAAATTAAAACATCTTGTTGCAGTTCTTATTTGCTGAAGCTCTTGAAAATTTATTTTGGTAAAGTCAAAATGTATAAAATGTAATTTTATTTGTAATGTAATTATAATAATAATAATAATTCACATGAATGAAAAAATAAATGAGATGTAATTACACAGTTTTTGAGAACAAGATGCTGTAATAAAGTAAACCAAGCAAACAACTAAAAGTAACGAAACGCAATAGACTATTCTGTTTCATGCCTCCACACACATATCACTCATATCTACAGTTTCATAATAGTTATGTAAGGCCAGCAGTGGCTAAAGAATAGCATTAGTTAATATCTACTAGCTGAGCTGCAGCAATGTGCAAGTACACACACGCAGCTCCAAACAAACAGCCCAGCAGGCCCAGGGGTTAACTGTGAGTATACAATTATGTAGAACAGGGCACGCGCGTGTGATGGTCCAAGTGGGTGGAACACACTACCTCCTACTGTGCATCACTCAGTTTGAAGTGGTCTTACCATGCAGTTCATGGCAAAGTGGTTGTGCTGGGTCTGCAGCTCCACAGCGTGAGGGTGGTTGTTGCCAATCTCTGTGTAGCCCGCCAGGAACAAACCCTTATTGTGCATGATCCAGTCAAACATCTACCACACAAAACACATTAATTCATTAAAGGGATGGGCAATATGAAAAAAACATATCACAATTACACAAAGAGCCAAGCAAGATCATGATTTCAATGTTACCATGATTCAAGTGCTTAATATCAATACACTGCTGAAGTCTCTATGGCCTCTGAGAGTTCACTTCACTGTGCTTTGGTTAAATTCACTCACTCAAAACAGGACAGAGGATGACCAATGGAAGGACTGGGTGGGGAACAGATAACTGAATCATGATATGACAATTTTCAACAAAATGGCGGGTAAACACAGGGATTTTTATTAATGTATCGCCCAGCCCTACATCAATATAATGTACACTCAATACTGACCATTTATTTTTTACAAAGTGCAAAAGTAACATTCTGTTGGATTCAACTCAGAATACTATTTTATAAATGCAGCTGTCATATTTCTGGGTTGAATAGTGAGAAATGGTCGAGCTCTATTAAGATTATCCTCTCGGACTCCCCTAGAGAACAACTTGTGGCCTATGGTGTCCTAGCAACAGGCCCCTACTACTGCAGCGCATCCAAGACTGCAGCTCCCCACTCTGTTACCACAATGTGCTACTTCAGCTCACTCAAACCAATGCCTCAGGATTTTGCCAGCTCCTTGGACCTGTCTTACGACATTTGGTGCTGCAGTAGTCATTCCCTGAGCTGTCAAGAGTGGCAGCCTGAGGAAGTGCCCAGGAATATATGCATTAAATAATCTGTTCAGGGAGAGAGGGCCAATAATAAAGGAAATAAATGCTGTAATTTGTATGCAACATTTAATGTATGCAATATATTTAAAAGATTAAGAAATTAGGGTCAAGAGTGAACCAGATCGCAACTATGAATATGTATGAACAACGTAATCACTGGCAATACAAATAAAGTGAAGAAGACTGTGTGCTTTAAATTGGAATCTACAGGGTCCAATAGACAAAAAAAACAAAAAAAAACAACTTGAATTATTATCCTATTTGCTTAAGAATAAAAACAATAAATGCAAATGTGCACTGCAATTTATCTATTTGGATATTAAATTCTAAACAATTGATCAAAGTATAGTCATTTAACTTCAAATATTAATATTAATGCATTTATGTGAAAATGAGGCTTGATTCTAGAGTCTCCACAGGCAAAGATCGATGGCTTGCAGCATGTGCGTATGATTAGGAACAGTTCACTGGCAGTGCCCTACAGTGATCACTGAATGTGTGATGGATTTCACTTTGTTCCCTCTGTCCCACACTGACCTTCTCTGCATCCTGTTCGAAGAGCCGGAGCTGGAAACACTGGTCCAGCTGCAGCTTGCGGACGTGCCAGGTTTGATGGAGCTGCTGTCGGGTGGAGTGCAGTTTGTCCAGGAGTTGGGTGATCCGTGGCACGAGGCCCTGGATGTCTGTGTTGCACCCACCATTGCCACTGCTGCTGCCACTGCTGCCCCCTGCGCTTCCATTACGATTGGAGAAGGTCTCAGTGCTCTGGATACGCTGGAGTAACCTGGAGAAAGACAAACATCATCATTAAATATTATTTGTTTAGTTGTAACCATAGCTTTTTTTTTTTTTTTCCTAAATGTCTGTTTTATTATGAAGAAAACATGTTCAAATTATTAACATTTTTCATCTTAGGAGTGTGAACTACATACACATAGGATGTTTTTTAATTTGTATATCTAATAATATCCATCTATAAATATCTTATAACTTATAATAAAAAAAAAAAAAAACACAATACAATCTTGTAATTCACCACTGGCTCTTACCGTTGTCCTTCTGTGTCAAGCTCTTCTATGGGAGCCTTTATAACCTTTTTCTTCAGCGCTGCATGCTCCTCTATCATTTTACGGGCTCCATCGAGGTCTTGAGGAAAATCTTTTCTGGACACGGTTTCATACATCTCCTCTAGCCGGGCCAGCATCTGGGTGGCGTGACCAGAGAATTCCTCAAAAGCCACGCGCACCTGAATGCAACATGGTAAAACAGATAAGCAGCATGTTAAACTGCTGTTCTCAGCAAAAGCTTGTGTATGCTGTCAGTGGGAATATAAGCCCTTATTCTGTGTGATGGATGAGTAGTTGTTCTTACCTCGATCCACTCTTCATGATTGTACTCCAGGCTGCCGTCGAAGTCTGATGTCAATTGAGAAGGGTCTACAACCTTTGTAAGGCCCTCCAGTGACACCATTGTGGTCTAGGGGAGACAGTAAAGCAGATTTATATTGAAACTGAATCTGTTAACCATTTTTTCAATTCAATGCAAGTAATTCAAATTTAAGCATTATTTAAATGTAAAGAATGGATGGACTTGTATTGACAAAAAAGTGAAATGACACCACACTAACCCAAGCATTTTAAAATTTACATAAACTTTATTATGCCCAGTGTCTTTTAGTAATGAAAGGCAATGTTAAATTGTGGTTGCTGATGACACTCTCTGCATTCTAATACTTAATTTATGCACAAAGAGGCTTTATAAAGCAACAACATAGTGACAACAAACATCCCAATCATTTCATTACTAGAGATCCTCTTAGAATAATAATGTGTTTTACAATCTAATCTTCACAAATACAGTGAGGAAATGCCTCTCGTTTGCTTTCAGTGCCTCTGTATTTCTGCGCCACCTCCGCAAAACTCCCCCACACACATGGCCAGAGATGGATGAAGACACAACCAGAGTGAGGTAGCTTTGTTCAGGTCAAACAATACGGCGTTCTACCGCTATGCCTGGGTGAAAAAAGCTTGGAGGCATTAGCCAGGGGAAGGTATGTTTTCTATTGTTGTTTGAGATAATTGATTAGTGCTTGAATGAGGTAGACAGACAAAAAGTCAAGGCTGTTCTAACAGACTACAATGTAATGGAATTTTAAGAACATGGCTAAGATTTACAAGCATAGATTAGCTTGATATTGATTTCAAGTAGGCTGCAAACAAATAATATATCAATCAACACTAGGAGACAATAGGGTCAATAACAGGTCACAATAAGGACTTTATAAACACTCCAATAAACCTAAAAGTATAAATGTGTCCTGGGGGAGATTATAGACATATTATTCAAGCAAAGTAGCATTTCCAATTTGAATAACTGAGATACGAGACAGAATTAAAAGCACTGAACATTAAATGCCATTAGTTACAGTTGCTAAAGCTGTAAAACACATGCAATCCATTTCAGTGCACTGAAGCAGAAGAAACATGAGAACAAATGTGTTCCACGAGGCAGGCCAATGGGCACACATTGACAGTGGACCTAATCAATAGCGCAGTGGCAATGCTGTTAGATAATTGTACCCAGCCCAACTATATCTGACTATTCTTCCAATCAAATAATCAATAACATGTCATTGGCCTGAGGTTATTTAGAAATATCTCCTAGCTGCTGTTAGAAGGAAAGATTTACCATCATGATTAGCTGCCCAAAACATACAGTTAAATCACAAAAGTTCATGGAGGCATCAGTGACGACAGAGCTGTTAAATAAGTCAAATGCGTGCAGATAACATGTACAGTCCTCATCAAAGAGCATGCATTAAAGAACCTCCATTCAGAAGAAAGCCTCTCCACTGGGTTCAACTAAGGAGCAGAGCCTGCCCTCGTCTCACACCAAGCTTCATTAACATCACATGGAAATTACATCTGTGCACATTTTATACAGCACGCTGAAATGGAACTAAAAATAATGAAGCACTTGACAGAATGCCACTTTAAACCTCTGTTCAGCGATCTCTGCTGATCTGCCAGTTTTACCAGAAGCACAAACGCCAACAATATTCTACCGTCAGCAGTAAATGCAAACGTAATGACAAGTGGCCTTAAATTCCATTTCAGTTGAGAGACAGCTGGCTGGTAGCACTCTCTATGCTTCAATTGGCACAGGAAAGTCAAGGAATACATTACAATAAAGATGCTTAATGGCTAGTCATTATAAAAATGTTTTGTCATCAATAATGGGTCAACAGTACCAGATAAACCAAACAAAAATGTAATTTCCATGGCATACTGGTAAAAGGTTTGCTTACCTCAAATTCAAACTTGGAGCTTCCAAAGTTGGTCTTCTGCTTCTGCCAGAAATTGTCAGGTTTAATGATGAGAGCGACGTGGATGCAGGAAGGGAAGGACTCCTGCAGGATCTTCAGCAGCGGCTTAATGCTGTCCCATTTGGATCCTCGCATATCAACGATGACCGTGAAGCCATGTTTACACACATCCTCACTGGATCAGAGGGACGGAGGGCGCATGAGTGGGTGGCAGCAGTAGTAAAGAAGAGGAGGGATTGAGCCATGGGAGATTGAGGAGAGTATAATCCGAGCAGAGAGAGACAGATGACAGGCGTGGGAAAGGATGACAGAGGGTTGGTGAGAGGGAGACGGATGATCAAGATGAGAAGGAAAAACAAGAGGACAACAACAAACCGTGAGATGACGCAGTTTCTATATGGTGAACAGCCTGCGCACTAAAAACACAGAGCTCACACACCCGCCCACGCTCTAACCCCACACCCACACAAACCTACAACAAATCTAAGATTATATAGAAAATACTCATCAGCACATTTTGTGCTTCAGCAACGTCATCTCTCTGTGGTGTGGAGAGCTGTGCTTCATTATTGCTTGCAAACACTTACTGTATTACTTAGATATCTATTAAGACATACCTATATCCATCTACATGCATTATAGCAAAGATTTTGGTATACAAATCATTCACAGAATATTTGATAAAAAATTTTCAGGAAAATAATCAAAACCTTTCAGATGTTTCCAGTTTCCATTATCTTTTCCATCTACCACTCAAGCTGCTAAAATACAGAAACACGCTTACGTTGTGCTTTAAAATGCCTCTGTCAGTGAATGTTCCCTTATGTAAAGCCACAGATGGTGAATGATAATGGCACGCACTAAGTGGAGCAGATGGAGAGATATGGAGAGGAGGGCGCGGATGGAGAGGAGCATTACCTACTGCCTGTCGACCGGCCACTGGTCCTCACTGGTCCTCACTGGTCTGCTCCAACTGCAGCTGCTCTGCCTGGGCTACTGCGACACTTTGTTTTGCTTTCACGCACTCTCTCACTCCTCCATCTCGCACACACCTCCCCACACATGCGCTCTGATGCTGCTGCCCGCCTAACCTCCTCCTCCCTCTCCATCGCTTCTCCCCTCTCCCTGACATCTGCTCATTTGTTTTCATCATAATTTTTTAGGCTTTGCTATGTGTATTTACTTTTTCTATGAATAATGATGTATAATGATTTTATGGCTGCAGCACATCAAACTAGCCTTTAATGATTTTGCAGGCATTTTTCTCCCATGCTCTCTGCAGCGCTCACGTGTTGTGGCTGGTGTGCGACTATGAAGCGTGCATGCAGATAGAGAGAAAAAAACAAGTAAAAACCTGGGGATGCCGGCAAGGTATGCAATCAGCCTTCTCAGATCCTCCTGTCGTATTCTATCGTGATTGCTACGAGATGGAAATGTTAACACTGGACCCCCTCGTCTGTCTCTGCCACCTGGAGAAATACAGAAATAATTAGCAAATAAATTTCATGTTAGAGAAAGGCTATTAGATTTATGATATTAGCTATATGAGAGTGGAATACTAAAAGCCAGAGAATGAGCTCAGCACATAAATGAGTGATAGACTTGATAAATGAGAAATGCCGAGCACGCTGAGTCAAATGCCCTTCCAAGGAGATTTACAGTCCATTTGAATGACGATCCATCTGCTAAAAAGTCTGCACCAATGAAAGCTTTTTAGTCATAAAAACACGACAGAGGTATTTAGAAAAACAGAGAGACAATTTATTACACAAGATCTATGAGCTAGTCAGGAACATCATGGACCTACTCATTTGTATTATCAGACTGCCTAGCCAAAAATATTGCTGTTATTGTCACAGTGATGAATAAGAACACTCAATTACAAGTGTAATTTTAACAGTACAGAAGTAAGAAGTACAGGAAAAAAATTGTGATTTCAATTATATAGTTGCCATGATTATATTTAAATGGAGATGGAGGCGTGTGAAGTTAATAGTTTTGTGTAATACAGCAAGCAAGTGACTATTATAAATAACTTTTGGATATTTATTTTGACAATGCAAAGCAATTAAAACGGGAAAAGCCTAGGGTGGGTAAGGGGTGAGACCATTGCATCCTAGAATTTGAAGACCACCAAGATTGAACAAATAAATAATAATAAACCTCCACAACAGATTCTGCATGAAGACTTTCTGGCAAAGTTGTTGTCCCCAGGCCAGGTGCATGTCCTCTGGCCTCTGTGGGCTTCTATTGTGTTGAATTATTGAACCTACAATTGCCCAAAGTGAATGGTTGTCTGTCAGTGAATGTCTCAATATCATCCCTGCTTCTAATTGGCACTTGTCCAACCCATAGGGGAATACTCTGACATTGTGTGCTCCAATATCCCCTGGAACATAGCCTTTAAAGTGTGCTTTGGAGAGGTAAAGTTGAACATCTTAATTGAGCATTACGCTCTTCTATACAGGGCAAACAACACAAGCTATACTGCAAAAAATGTAAACAATCGGTGTGTTAAGTTTCAGCCAAATCCCACCAGTAGGCAACTGAATGCATCATGTTTGAAAGGGCTTGAGACAATAATGACTGAACAAACAGTGAGTCACTGGTATCAATCCATGTATCATGTTATTTTCATCATAACAAAGCATCATGAAGAATACTGGAGTTTGTTTGCCTGATCAAATTATGACCATAACCACTTAACAGAAAAATATAACATTTTTAATTGCATGTTTAAAACACACAAACAATATAATTTATTTATTTGTGTCCCTTTTGAAGGGATAAACCTAAATATTAAGCAAACATAGGGCTGCAGTCACTCAAAAAAACTTTATTGACTAAAAAACATATGCCCTGGGAATCGACTAAAAGGGTACAGTGTGGTTTCAAAATTATTAGGATGTTACACAAAAACTACCATGCACACAGGATAAAAGAAGTAAACAGCATCTTCATGTAAAAAGACGCCAATGACCTCCTTAAACTCCAGCTAAAAGCATTCTTTTGCTGTGGTCCCTATAAATCAACATAATTCAAATATCAAACAGTAAGTGAACGTATCATTGGTCAGACACCATTGCCTGATTAATCAACTAGCCTACAAAAAACATCCCTAGGAAATTGACAATAAAATCTCCTCAAAACTGTAAAATCCCCAAAATGTTTGCTCTACTGTTTCCCACTTTTCTGTAGCCTACATAGTCTATAACCATGGAACACTTCTTACATTACTAATCAAATCAGCAAAATGTTTACCAATCAAACTCAGCATCTCATAGAAAAAAACATTTGTGCTCACGTGTTGAATTGTACATAGGCGGACTATCCACAGCCCACAGTGAGTGAGTTGGGTTGGTGTGCGCCTGTGGGCTCGACCCGGCTGCTGGCAGAGAGAAATCAAGTGCTCACGTGGCTCACAGTAACATGAGTGCGCCCACGAGCATGGACAATTTATTAGAGGCCACAATTGAGAATAACAGGCTTAGCTTCATTTACTCTTTTTTTCCGCGCACCCCCGGTTAATGTTTAAAGCCAATTACAATACCAGTATGGGGCATAGGAGCATGAGGTATAATAAGTCATCACCATGGCAACGCAGCACAGTCTCTCCCTGCCTGTATTTCTGTTGGATTGAGTCATTGTCGTCCTTATTGTGGCGTTTCTCCTCATGACCTTCACTGGGAATGCATCTTGGTTGATTGAAAAAAAAAAATCCACTTTGGTCCTCGATATTTGAACATAAAAGCTGGTTTATGCACAATTTGTGGCAATTTATGTGTGAAAATAAACTGTTTTGCATGCTAATAATAGGGAGGAGTCAGCAGACTTAAAATGAGACGCACTCATTTCTAATCTTCAATATATCATTTTAAATCAAGATGTCTACAGCCAGTCCTCCAATCCAAAGCATGTACTTTGCAGCAGTTGAGATTTTGGAGGAATTAATTAGATTTTTTTTTTTTTGTGTTAAATGGTAATGATTAGAAGTATGTATTATTTATGTTAACCTGTGGCTGGTAATGTTTCATGTTTGAGCCACTATGGATTAAACAATTGTGAAATACCCTGTAATTTTTTTTGGAGCAATAATTGTAATCAAGATTAAAAATGTATCAGTTGAATGGCCCAACTAGAAGTGTTGATTGTAGTTTACTGATGTGGACCTGTTGGATACTGTAGCCTTACCAGAGGGGAAAAACAAACTAGAGGTTTTATTATTTAACGTATACCTTACCTGATAAAAAGGCCACTTTTTCTTTTAGGATGGGAAGAACCTCCATGGCTCTCATTTGTTCATTCCTTTTAAAACCTGCAGGAGAAAGAAAAAGAAACCTTGAGTTTCGCACAAAGAAACGCAAACCTTTTTGTGGCATTACTTTATGGCCATTAAAGACAGATTATTTGGGACAGAAGAGAATTTGTCCACTCATAACCTGGAGAGTTCAATCTTTCCAACACCAGGGATTGAGTGCCATTACAAATTGTTTGTGTGGTGCGTAAAAAGTCAGTAAGGTCATTTTACACACACACACACAAGATGGGAGGAAGTACAAAGGCTGTGGTCGGAGAAAGTGGTGGTCAGACAAAGGGAGGCCAAGCAGAGGAAACAATAGCCTGTTGTGGCGTTCACTGGTGAGACGAGAAACGGTCTTATGCAATATTCAACCTCAAAGCCCAATTCACTCCACTGCTATTGACACAGGATTTACATCCAAGTCAGTCCTTTCCACACGATTCAAGTGCCATTTTCATGTAGGTATTGAGCAACTATAGACCAATTTCAAGTCATTTAAAATGTTTACAATTTTGGCAAAAGGTAATTTTAAATAGTACACTATTACTAGACTACAATAAAATACTTATAACGTATACTGTGATTGTGTCATGTCAGATTTTTTTTTAATTAGGCCATTAAGCTTTAATCTACAAGACATTTAACAATCATACCAATCATCTGTCATACAATGGGATACCAATTGCAATAGTAAGGGAAAATGACAAATGTTTTGATATTCAAATTTAAGATAACAATTGACAAATGTTTTGATATTCAAATTTAAGATAAAACTATGAAGGTCATAGGTCATAGCTACATCACTATGTTGGGGTCTCAAACAATATGGATTCATGGTAAGATCCCCATCTTCATTTTTGGCACTTGAGTTTATATGAAGACCATCTAGCCAGATCATCTGCCAGCCACAAAAATATACTTTTCCTCTTGTGAAAAGGATTTCCCATCTATTGTGCTCTGTGATTACTAAAGGGTTTCACATTTATACTGGCATATAATTCATTCCTGGGAAAGTCCTCTGGCATTATCCACTCACCAAGGCCTTCTATCAGTTTGTCTAAAAAGGTGCACACTAGAAGTGGATAGGCTGCAGCATGCGAGTCACAAGGCAACACTAACTTGATTTCTAATCTGTCACCCTATAAATGTCAGAGGAGATCTCATGGGTGTCACGGTGCTGCTAACATGTGTCACCAATGGATGAATGGCTGTCAGGAGATCCTCTGTCAGAGAAAACTTTTCCTGATGTGATTAAAGCTTTGTACTTGGATATATAGTTGGACAGATGGGCCCAGGTGTTATGAAGACGCCTCAGAGGTGCAGTTAGTCACAATGATGACACACGTGTGAGTTGTGTGTCTACCTGCCCTTGAATTTTGGGAGTGCAAGGGAAGTGTAATAGAAAGCTCGCTGGATGACATTATTGGTCTTGTAGTAGACAGCCTCATAACTTGGTTAGTGAAACAGAAAATAACAATTTCCATATGTTAATTTGGTAAGCAACAAATAAACAGAATATTGGTAACAGTCTAATGATAAAAATCATCATACACAGAGTCAGACTCTAAAACACATGCCAAAATTATTTTATAATGAAGACAGGCATAATTAAATCAATATTTCAGTCATATTTTGTCGTTTCAAAAATATATGTTAAATAAATCACAATCTACAACAAAAATAATCATCTGCCTAGTGGAACAATTGCAAAAACATTCACAGATTAATCGATTACTAAAATAATTGTCAGATGAATCCCTGATGTGAAAGATGGCGGCTAAAATGGTACATTGGTTGTTTCCTACAGAGGACATACAGGGTTAGCAGTTTTAACCCAGCTTCAAAAAACAGGCCATTATAAAATTGGGTTTCTGGGCAAGACACTTCTTTCACCTTTCCTGGGAGAATGTGCTGATGGGGTTGAGAGATTGGTGATGATCTCAGAGGTTGTTGAGAATGGTAGCCACATGTATAGCCCCAGGCAGGTGTGGCTATTGCATTAACCAAAACAGTAAAAAAAAAATCGTAGTCCAGTGTATTGCTTTAAGAAGCTCATAAGGCTTAAAAAGTGCAAGATACATCTAATTATTACTATGCCTAAAATATTTCCTTTCTATATTTCTAGCTAGCTCAGTAAGTCAAAACTAACCAGGTCTTAGTGAAAAGCTGCTCACAATCTCCAATTCAATGCAATCTAGTCATAAGACAAATTAAATAAACCTATGAGACAATCAATGCACCAAACCCTGAATCCTGAGGTGTTGAAAACCACATAGCAGGGATATAAATCTATTCAATAATTTTGTGTCAGGTTTTGCAGCGATATAATTGCTTCTTAATTTGGTCCACTCCTCCAAATCAAAATAGAATCTCTATTATTGTTAGTTAGGGTGGTTGCCTACAAAGCATTACATAATAATGTGGAGAGTATTCAGCCTGGCATCCACTAAGCCTGTAGCAAGGCAAACCACACACACTTTCCTCCAGGGCTCTTGTAGTGTGATGTACACCCATGTTTGTTCGCAGCATGCCTTCATATTTATACGCATATGCTAATGAGCCGCTAATTATCTTTTCTACTGAAGCTAATGGATGAGAATCAGGACTTGTCTCTATTTTTACTTCTCTCCCCTCCTCTCATTTGTCTCCCGACGTCCCTCAGGGGGCGGCAAAAACAAATTGGCTTGATCAACTGCATTTCCCACTGCGCTCCTGTGGAGAGTGAGCTGTAGTTCTTTATAGATGAAGCATGAGAAGAGCGACGCGTGGAAAGAACGGTTTGTCCAACTATTTCTATTAACCACACCGATCAGAGTGCACAGAGGGCATGTACTCAGCACCAACTGTATTTCAGAGATTAACTGGGATCTGCATTATACATTTACATTATATTAGGTCTAAATGGGATTTCCATCTGTAACTGAAACCCTCCATTTTAAAATAGTATTCATACCTTACCCCAAATATAACCAATTAATATGGTAATCCATCATGTAGCCTATGACCGCTGATATAGTGTGTGTTAACACTTTGACTCAAACTACTAGTCTTATCTTCATATTGTTCATATTGTATAATAAATATACCAGCGTGTTTTCAGTAAAAAAGAAAAAAAAAAAAAGAAACTTTCATAACCATGTGATATTGTGTTACTATGTATTATTTAAAAATTGCTGCTCACTTAACCAAACCCATAACTGAGAAGTTTAAAATGAACTCACGCAGTGACAATGGGGTAATCTAACAATAGCAAACAATAGCAAATCACACAGAATATTTGGATTAATTTACCCAGAAATGGAGATTAAATATAGCCAAATAGATACATCTTACTGCTACACTTTAGCTTTGGAGATTGTTTTCAGCACAGATTTCCTCCCATAAATACTGTGTATAAGTTTAGATACTCGTACCTCTCTTTCGCAGGGCTCTGGGATTGGTGAAAGTGGCACAGCAGCTAAATATAGTATGGCCCAGTCACACCCACACACTAGAGCAAGACAGTTTTATAGTTGAATGTGGCTGGGAAAATATTATACAACTTTATCCCAACATGACTTCCTATTCTGCTTAACTTTGTGGTTTAAACTACCGTAGCAGACTCAAACACATTGTCGTGTACCTGTTAAATGGAGGAGGGCGGAGCCTGTTTGGGTGTACTTCCATTTATGATTGGTCACCCAACAAACCATGCAGCAGGATCCATAGATTGTCGCTTACTAAAATAGACACGTGTTGCCACCGTGAGCTTCTGATGGGGCAATGTGTTCAAGGAATCCCAATCCGCTGTGGGCACATTTGCAGCATCTGAGGCTAATCCTGGGATTCCTGAGGGGAGATATTCCAATCCAGTAGACGACCAAAACCTCCCACTTGGTGCCAAATGGAAAAGCTGGAGCAAACATTTCCAAATGCAGCCTGTGCCAGTGTACACTAGCAGTGCCGGATGAGCACATAGGGCTAAACTGCATCTTGTGTTTGGTCTTAGGTGATCTGATAATCTCTATCAGTAATTGAGAGGCAGGTTTCAGGGGCTAATCCACAAAGAAGGGAGGAGGAGCAAAGATTATAATATGCCCCAACTGCATTTAGAGGAACGCCCTTTCACTACTGCAGAAGGACCACAATATATACTTTTGTTTTTATCAGCTCTTTTTGCACATTCTAGTATTAGACAACCATTGAATCCATACACAATTAGTTAAAAACATTTCAAGGCCAAAACACATGCTCCTTGATTAGGCCAATCTCCTTATGACTTCACCCTGGCAATGAAAAAGTGATAATTACATTTACCCTACTACTTGTAAAAGAGATTATTTTCAGTTAAGGCACAACACTATTAATAGTTGAAGCTGCAACAAAACAGTGGGAGAGGACTATAACAAATGATTATGTTCAATTTGTTGTTCAAAAATAAAGGTGTTGGTAGGCGCTAGAAGCTGTAGCACTGTCTTTCTACAAGCAGCCTAAGAAATTCAAAACAGGAAATTAGACTTAAGAAATGTTACCAATGCTTGGAGAACCATTTTGCATTATCACAATTGTGGGTCTTCACCGCAACTTAACTAATAGCAGGATAGTTGAATGCACATTTTAAAACATGTCCAAGAGCATGACTATTTGAAAGAAGAAATGAAAGAATTTCATACATTTCAGAATATGTAGCAGTGTAAACTACATGGCTGGCAAGTTTTACATTATGCAAAACTTGCTAGCTATATAGGGGATATTTTGTTGTTTCAGATTAAATTATTACATAAATTTAGGGCTGGACAATAAATCACATTAAATAAATTCATTTGTGTTTTTAATAATCAAGATTTTGAAAAATATTTCTGACTTTCTTACTTGCAAAGCAGGGTTATTACGCAATAAAATATTTTAATTACATATCTATACAAATTTCTTAAATAATAAGATATGAGTACATTAATTAAAATAACTTTAATGTCATCCTTTGCCACATTCTTGCACCCAAACTATAGGGGTAATATAATTCACTCAAGTAGACAGAGTAAACCTGTAATGATGGCCAGAAAGTGCAATGAGGGACCAATCCACAAGCATCTGCCATCATAAACTGTTTGGACCCAACCACAACACAGTCAGAGTATTGTAGGTCAGTGTTGTTAGTGGGCTGTGTGGGTTTGAGAATGTGTCAACACTGGGAGGTGCAGGGGCCTCCAGAGGTCAAGTGGGCATTAAACATGGCTCAGACTACAAAGCAGTTTACTCGACAACAGTGCTCCACAACTGGCCCAGGGAGAGGGTGACAAATACTGGGCCAGGCGCGGGATGTGAGACCGGGAATGCAACAGCCGCCTACAGCCGGACAGATGGACAGTGTGGTCCAATCAGAGGAGTGGAGGGAACAGTGACATACATTCTGCATATGGAGCACACGTTCAGTCCAACAAGTGATTAATGTCCCGTTACACAGACATAATCTCATAATGGTTGCTCAGCAGCTGACTCTGGACATGTCACTTCCAAACCAGCTGTTGTGGGTCAACAGAAACCTGAGCCAGGCACAGGCGCATCACCCCGGCAGAGAGGCGGACTTCCCACATTCAGAGCGTGCCGCAGATTCCTTCCAGAGGGATGTGGGGGAATGGCAGGAATTCCTTGAGGATGAGAAGGTGGCCAGGAATAGTGTGTCCATGCCACGGACCACTGGCCTACATCCTGAGGCAGCATGCTTACAGCTAGGATACAGTGCAGTTATATTTATTATGCACATAGATAATATGAAATGTGTCACCGTGGGGGATATTCTGAATCAACAATGGAATAATAGTTATGCTAGTTAGACGATACAAAATCTAAAACGTCAGTAAAGACATCGTTATTGTTGTGTTTTGTATGCATGCATCAAATATTTAGAGGACTCAAACTTGCAATTTCTCAGCTTCTGTTTGTTCAACCCCTCTGGAACCCCACTAACATTTATCTTACATCTAGCATAAAATGTTAAATTATTTGTAGTTTTGTTTCAACTGATACATGAGTTTTATTTAGCAATTGAATTAAGACGTATCTTTCCAGCACCTCAGTTCTGTTCACTGATCCAGACCTCAAATAGCAGGGTAGACTGATCTGAACGCAATAATGGGGCCTGGGTTACCGCGGCAACCCAAACACCGCAGGAGAGATGCGGAGGGGAAACAGACCTGGGAGTGCGAGACTGACTGCTACTTGTACCAACCAATGCTTCTTTTTTGTCTTTTATTACCACTGGATCAATTTCTGACTGTGAAAAGGGCATAGTTTTGGAACCAAATGTAAAAAACTCTCTTGCTTGCAGTTGATGTAGTTTGCTGCTGTTACACGATCTCAGTATTAGTGTTCAAAGATGCCATCTAGAGGCAAACCAGGGTGCACATTTCAAGACAGCAGAATGTTATTATTAAAGCTGCAACTATGAATCAATATATTCATGACTAGTCAAATATAAGTTGAAATATTCATGCTCATATTTTGATAAGCATTTTGTGTTGAACATATTTTAGCCTTTATTTGGTCAAAAATGTTTGTACAATAGATAATTTGTTAACTAATGAAAAAAAAAGCTGACTACTAAAATAATGGTTAGCTGTGGTCCTAGCCATTATAGATTTACACTGATTAAATTAGTCTGAGCATTTGCACCCAAAACTACAGCAGCAGAGAGATAAAATGCATGTTGATATCCCTGTTCCTGAAAGCTCTCCTCAGCACATCTGTCATGGTCCAAAAGCATTAGAGCTATTACATAACAGCACACTGACCCCCTCCTCCATGTTTGACCAGAGCTGAGAAAGAGGCCAGCAGATGGACATTATCCCCCAGTGTCTTATAACGAAGTGAGACCAGGCAAAGTCGGCCGTTGCTAAAGGTCTTCTACTGACAGTATTATCGACCAAAGCCAAAAATGACTCCCTATAATTGCCATCTTGTTTATCCCTGTTCCTCCTTCTTCACCAGAGCTTGAGCTGCCTCCATAAAGACCCCAAGGCTAGGAGCAACCTGCCAACTTGCTGTCCTCATTTGTACGAAGCAGTGAGGAGTTGGGATTTTTAATGACAATGTGGAGGGAGGAGAAAAAAAATGCAATACAATGATTGGAAAAGCTGTTTTCATAAAAATACCGCAATGACACTTTTCCATGTCATTTTAGGCACACTGCATCGCACAGTGGCTTGTAAAATAAGATCTCCTAGCAAAGTTTTACAATTAATTTGTTGAGATTATGAAGATTAATTAGGCTATTTGACATGCAAAACCAAAAACTTGTTTTCAAAATTCTCACTCTGCTCATTATAGCACAATACTTTTCTCTTAATAATAAAAAAATTACATTCCCCTGCTCAATCACAGCATTAAAGACAAGACATTTCGATTCAATAGTCAACCTATGAACCCAGATGAAACGGGCTGCCACACTAATCATCATGCTGCTGCTATGGAGACGCAGGTAACCACTTAGGTAGAAAATGGTGGCAAAAATGCTTTAATGTGTGAGAAAAGGCAGGAATCTGTGCATATCATTACCACTGCAAAACATACATGAATGTTTGACTCATGATAACCATAACACAGATAACGACAGCTGCACAGGGCTGAGGGTTTACCTGCTGTCTGACTCGATACATCTCCTTTAGGCTCTTTAGGGACGGATCCATCTGGAAAACACAGAAGGAACAAATCGGTTAGGCTTCATTTTTATGTTTATATTGTGTTGTTGTAATGATAACGCAATGTAAAAATTGTACAGCTAAAAAGTGCCTGGTATACTGTATATAGTTGTCCGCCTGACCAACATTATAGCATAAAATTACAGATCAGATGACTTTCAACACACATTTGCACTTAAATGTTATCTAACAACAAATAATGCAAGTCTTGGGACCATTAGCTTCACCATTATAAAAATCTATATTAGAAAACAGGGTAAGACTCTGCATCAAGTCACCCTCTCATCTGGCTGTAACTCATGACTCTAAGCCCAAACAACAATTGGGGCATTGATGGAGCCTATAGCTACATTTGTCTGTGCGTGTGTGTGCGTGTGTGTGCATGCGTGTGCGTGTGCGTGTGTGTGTGTGTGTGTGTGTGTGTGAGAGAGAGAGACGGATAGGGTCAGAGTCATGTGCTGTCAACATACACACTGGCTGGACACTGGGCCAGCTGAGTCACTCACACATGCTCTGTTATGACTCAGGCTCTTCTGCATGTTGTTACAAAGTACTGTGTAAAGACTGATATGACATGAAGGACCTCAAGTTCAAAACAGGATTAAACATTTGCTTAAACAAGCTAAGACTTCATTCTGCTTCTGCTTTGCTATAACCAAAACATCATGTTGTGCACATAAAGCCAATTGTGAAATATACTTAGGATATGATAAGTCATGTTTGAGAAGCCACTAGAAGACCAGTGTCACGTTACACAAAACGCCCCAGCTTCAGGGATAGTACTTTCTAATAAAAGACATTCACTTAGAAGTCAGAGATACTTTATAACATAACTTGGTTCCCGACTACAAAGAAATGTTTTCATGTCCTCTTTGTTAGGCCCGAGAGCCAGAGGCTGGTGAAGGGCCTATTAGTATCGCACAGCGATGCTCATAGGGAGCGGGAACTAAAATGACGTGACGTGACTCGCCCGTATTGACCAGGGACCTTTGCCATGACGTAGCAATGCATCAGAGGTTTCAGAAAATGTATAGTTCGTTAGTTTTGGCTATTTCCATTTTCAAAAAATAAATAAAATGGCTCGTCAGCGCCCTCAAACAACACAAAAATGCATTAGGGAATATGAATGCCACCAAAAAGAATTTGCACATAGAATCATGAAATTTAACACAGAAGTCGATCATGACAAGATAAGCAAAAAAATATTATTATGGCCACGCCCCCTGACACACCAGAAGGCGGCCATCTTGGATTAAAGTTTGCGAAGATGAAACGCACTCCTCCACGGGAGCTTGCCTGAACGGCCTCAAATTTGGTCCAGATTATCTCCAGGAGCAGAACATCATCACACATCCCAAATCTGTCTGACGGTCTCTGAGCAGTGAAGCGACAAAAAATGAACACAAGTTTTGGATATTTACAAATTGCTCCCATTTGCTCAAACAAACTCTGATTTCAATGAAATTTGACACAGTTCTTAAACTCTCTGCCCTAAAGCTAGTGAATGTAAAAAAAATGTATTTGGTGCATTAGCGCCCCCTACAGATTGAAATAAATCATGACCCCCCCCAAACACGTTCAAAAACTCAAACTTTGCCAAAAGTTAAAAAATGATGAAACATTCAAGAAAATATAGGCTTCATGCGTGGGGACCAAAAAATGGCAATAATATGCCACCTCGAATATTAGGCTCTGCCCACTTTTATGGGAGCCGTCCAGGGCTCTACAGTGCGCCCATTTCACTCGCATTTGCGAGTAAATATTTCGTCGTGCGAACGAGGAAAATAAAACAGTCGCACCTGTGCGAGCGCTTCTGCAGCACAATAAGGAGCTGCGCACAGACGTAACATGACGAGTTAAACGTTCTACATGTATCAAACATTTGGGGCGCACTCACACTAGGACTTCAGAATCGTGCCCAAGCCTGGAACGCCCCTAAAGCGCGACACACCCAGCGCGAGTGCAACCGATCCGTGCCCGGGCACAACACCTCCGACTGCGCACGACCCCAGCATACGAGCTCTGGGTGTGCGGCGATATCACTCATACGAACAAACTCTGCTTCAAAACACACCCATGCCCCTTAAACGAGGAGCGGCACCGCAGCAGGACCCACACCTGTCCCACCACAGTAGACACCCCCGTGCCGCTGGACTTCCCTCTCTAAAGCGAGAGCTTTGTCTCAGTCTTGTCTAGGACTCGAGCGCATTTGGACTCGGTCACGTCACGGACTCGATGTCTGAATACTGAGTGCATCATATTTCATTACGGCCGCTGCTGTCGCCAATAAACTTGTACCAGTGTGCGGGACCTGTGTGCTGGAGCCCGTGGACACTGCACCGCCAGCACGCGGCTTGTCCACAGCGCCACCCTCAGCGTGCGTCACAGGGCAGGTTAAACATCTGCCCTGTGAAAAAAACTAATTTTATGTCAGTGTCGCACAGAGCAGAGCAGAGCAGGCGATATGTGGGCTGAAGTTTGCCAAAGAAAATGCCAAATTAATCTGTTTGTCACAACTCCAGGAATTTGAAAATACAGGTTTAAAAATTCTACCCACTTTATTCACATCGAAGCAGTTTTGTGTAAAGTGCAGTGGAAGTTCTCTTAAAGAAGAGGTTCTCAAACTGTGGGTAGTGTTGTGTTTTAGTTTTAGTTTTTCCTCGAGTGATGCAGAAAAGAGGGAGCCACTGTCTGTGTGAATGTTCTTGTATGTTATCTTAGGTCCAAAAAGGGGCGCAGAGTGTTTCAGTGCAGTACAGTCTGTTTGGCTTATTTTAAGTCTAAATGAATATTAATCAGATAAAATGGAGATAGACTGATTAAAAACACAGTGATTGTGCAGGAAAAGTACAGTCATAATTCTTTTGTGTTTTTTGTATAAAATAATAAAAAGTTGGTGTGCACAAGTTCTGCACTGTAATAAACGTTCAAAACTAAAACCTATTTGTGCCCCAATTTGTTTTTCTGTGCTCCTAAAATTTTTGACTTAGGGGCGCATGTGCTCCTGAAAAAAAAAGTTAGTGTAGAGCCCTGGAGCCGTCCCAGCTCAACTTTGTTGTAGAGCCACGAAATTCGGTACACGCATTCGTTACATGAAGACAAACATAAAAATATTATTATGGCCACGCCCCCTGACAAAGCAGAAGGCAGCCATCTTGGATTGTAATTTTTTGGCTCATGTTGCGTTTGAACGCACTCCTCTGAAGGCGCTTCACCCACAGGGCTGAAAATCACCGTACATCATCTAGAGAAGTGCGGCTTCAAACGTTATCTCCATTTTTTTTGAAAACTGTCACGGTTTATGTGCGGCGAAGCCACAAACTTCAATCAGAATTTCAGACAATATTCAATGTCAAGAGTTGTTCCCGTTGGCACAGGCTTAGTCCGATCGTGCTGAAATTTGACTGATCACTGATGCCTGATCTCGGCCTGAATACACTATAAAAAAAAAAAAAATAACACTATGAAAAATAACACTATAGCGCCCCCTAGCATACATGAAATGCCAATATCATCGGATTTGTACCAAATTTGGGAATTAAATTCTATGCATGACTACGAGCAAAAAAGTACATTATGAACATGGTGAATTTTTCACTGTTGGCCAGCAGGGGGCACAAAGACACCTCAAAAAATCATTTAAAGGTGCACTATGTAATTTTCTGATGGAGGATGCGTTGGCCTGGAAAATTTGAATAACTAATGTGTGATCTTGGTCTGAATATAACACACTGTAAAGCATATGAATAGTGTGGATGGGGCTTACGGTTATTAGGGTTAGTGTGGGGCACGGCGTTTGCTGAGCGCCCCGTTTGCACAGTGCGATGTGCAGGGCATGTCATTTGCAGGGCACGTCTGCGGGGTGCAGCGTAGGCGCACGCGAGGGCCAATCATCGCCGCTTGTGGCTATATTTTACATTACTCTGGAATTATGTGATTTTCAACACTTCCAGAATAGTTTCTGATTTGGAATCAAATTCCCTCTGATCTCCACCATAGTCATATTGAACGTTATTGGATTTATCATGTGATGAAACTGATTTGTCTTGGCTGCTGAAGTAGGCTATCCTCCCTAACAGCTTATGCAGCAGTTAGCTCCTAGCACTTTCCATCAAACATATATAGAAGCATAAAACACAAGAGCAAACATGTCATCAACTAAAGTCAATGCCAGAGTGGTTTAGGATCTGATCAGTGCATGGGAAATCCAAGCTAATAGGTGGAGACAGGCTTGAGGGAATTCTTCTCTATACCTGGGAAAACTTTACACAGAATGAATGGGATAATAAAGAAACAAAGGGAATGAGGACAAGAAGCAAGAGGCAGACCAAACAGTCACATGCTTCACATATTTGCAATGCCAAAGATGTTCACTTAAGAAGCGGAGTGCTACAATGCAACAGACTACAGTAGTGGTTTTCCCGCATCTTAACACAATCTAAACATTACAACTTTCAGCTAAGGGCGAAGTCAAACAAACTGCAAAAAAAGAAGCCATTACACAGACAATAAGACCATTAACAAACAATAGATGGCACATAGTGTTAAGTGTGTTCCTTGGAGATAGTTAAATCTTTCAGTTTATCCTGCCACATTGTACACACAGCAATGCGCACAATCTCAGCCAACTTTGTTAAGACCGCTTTGGGACTGGCCTACCACAAGGAAGTCAGCCAAGTCATTAGCATAAACACAATGCTAACTGTTAAATGTCACTGAGGAAATGATGACGCTTGCTTGAAGCATAAATTAATTGATAAAATATCTTAAAGCAGAGATATTATGCAAGTACTTGTATTAAAATATAACATGAGTAGATCATCCCTTTACATTTTATAATTGCAAACCACAATATTGACCCAAAATGGCTTAGTAATAGAAAGTCCATTGACTTTCTATTCCAAACTGCAGATCAGATAGTCTCCCCCTCTGTTAGTGGCATTTCTTCATGGCAAACAGCAAATTTTTATTTACATGTTTTTATTTTTGAAAAGTGGCTACGTGTACACATACCACTTAGTTGCCAATATATGAAAAAAATAAGGCTAAGTACCAGAAAATTGGTGGAAATAATGGGTAGTTGAAACTGAAAACAAAACTTTTCTGAGCACTCAAGCCTCAAATGCAGGAAAATGCAGGATTACACAAACATGCATGAATCAATCTAAATACAACTTTGTGTACGCTAATGATGAGTGAGCACAGTTATTCCATGGTTAAAAGCTCATAAAATAAAATGATGTCCTTAACTTTTGCAGTGAACTTATCCACACCCTTCCGGACTGTGTAACACTATCAGTACTGTATTCACAAGCCTGCAACAGACAGTTTTTTGTTATTCCTAATCCTGCGTCAACACAAGAGCACAAGACCACCCTTCACTTGGGCCCCTGCCTTCCCTTCTCGGCAGGCACACTCATGGTTTGACTCATAGGTTCAAAAGGAAAAGACCCATATATATTAAAATACCTATTGTCTGGCTCACATTGAGAAAGAGCAGTGAGAAATGTGCAGTGAGTGTGGCCTCCGGAGCTCAGAGGCAGTTATTATTATTGCTCTCAGGGTTTAGAGAAGATTTGCATGTCAGATGCCATAACAGCACACTGAACAGTTGGCATTACCTGGGAGATTAGGGAGGTTTCTGTTGATACTTGGCAACTGGTCAGAAGAGTGGAACAGTGGGTATCAGTAAATGATTGTAGTAAAAAGGAGATCATTTCTAAAAAAAAAAATCCTGGATGCCAAAGCAAAAGTGTCCTTGTTCAATATTTAATGAGTAAAGAGTGACACTGACAGTAGCATATTAGATCAGATGGATCAAAACATTTTAGGTCAATCTGACCTTGGTTTAAGATGTCAAGTTAACATAAAAATATTTTTGCAATGATAACATATTTTAGAAAATTAACTATGACATGGCATTAATTATGATCTCTTCATCTGAAGGAGGCATTCTTTTGTAATGCCGTCATTGGCCTCAAAGTCCTCAGCTTAACTACATATTAACAATTGCATTAGACATAAACACTTTCTGTTTAGTAAGAACCTGACCATATTACAATAAAATAACCATTGATTGTGCACCTAATTAAAGTCTACTTACAGATTGTTCCCACAAAAGTTCAAAACGTGAATGCCACATACTTAGGATGGTTTCACTGGAGTTGTAGTGTAGCATTGATACACTAATACCTAGTGTGTTTTCTTTCTGACAGCTGCGGTGGCCACAGAGCTTTGCTCAACTTTTTGAATCTAGTAATTTGTAGACAGCCAAGTTCTGTCCATCCAGGTGCAGATGGTATGAAAAAGCACATTAGGATCAAAGCTCAGAACATTTACTCATTTATTTTTCCTTTAACTTTGAGCCTTTCCTCAGCAGTTCAACATTTACCTATAAAGTGGATTGATTTCTTCCAGCGTTGGGAAATTTGCTAGAAATAAACGTTGGGGTCAGACATGGAGAAAGTGCACAGACAAAGGTAGGGCTAGAGTGAGATAGCAGTTTTCAATTCGCCTGGGACTAAGACAAGAGTACAATGGTCTTTCAGGAGTTGTCCTAGTTCAGATTGCTCTTTCTGCTTAAAATAGGAACACATTGGAAAATCTTTCACTGTAATCCTAATCAATTGTCAACTTGTTCAATTGCATTACAGCCCTTTTAATTTACAGATGGAAGCTTTCTCAAGAGCCTGGCAGTCGCATACCTCTCCAGTCATCATCATTATCTTTCCAATAAGTTACTCTTTTTGTATAATTGTTGCATGTCTTGTTTCTTGTCCACCTGCATTGAATAGACTCTTATTTCTCACTCACAGCAGAGTAAAATCATTCAGCCAGTTCACTGCTTATTGTTTATGCTCCTCATGCAATAATGCATAGCGTAATTGCTTATCAATGCTAGAGTTTTCTCCCACGATTCAACCTGGTCTGAATGAACGTACCTCCTGTCTTCTCCATCTTCTCTCCATTTTTCCGTTTGCCCCCTTGCTCGTGTATCCCTTCTTGTTCCAGTTTGTTTTAAAAAGAAGAGGGATGTAAAAGGACATCAGACTTTTCCCCGAGCATGCACCAATTAGCTGTCATGCCAGTGAAATTAGCGAACGGGAGTGCAGCAGATGAGACAGGAAAGTGGGACAAGCAGCTTTTTATAAACACACACAGGAGTAGTGGGTTTGCATGAGTCTTGAGGTGTGATGGTTGAGTTAAACACATTTAATTCATAATTTGCCAATCGGAAAAGCTTGAACAGGACTTTGAATATCTAGAATAAACAGTCAGTGCTGAAAAACTTGATTTGTTCTCACACAATATATTGACAAGTTTACTCAGGTGGAAAAGTGTAAAATTGAAATGAGCCTCCAGTTGTTTGTTAACGACTTTTTCATTTAAACCAAACATACAGACAAAAAATTACTTTGAACATCAGCTGTATCTAGCCATCTCAGACGAGGTCTTGAGCTGTTGGGAATTTAGGGAAAGCACTAGTACAAGATTGCATGATAGTTTGCACAATATAATCAAACAAAGTCATCATAGGGTAAGGTTTATTTTCTCATAAAAAAAAAAATAGAACTGAACAGTGGAGTGATCTACAACTAGTAGAACTGTTCATCCATAGTTGGATAGTGGCAAGTTTTAATTTTACAATGTTCAAAACAATCAAATAACATAATTTGAGTGTAGACTTGATTTTATAGATCAACAAGCCTAAGACACCAGTGACCACCACACTCCCTTATCTGCGGTCCTTTAATCTTAACCGTCTATCCTATGTGACTGTTTGTGTGCAGGCTTAGAAGGCGCTTTCAGGCCGACAGAACCGTGCCGGTGCTGGTTCCCGCACCTAATCTCAAATCGACTGACGTGTTCATGCCGAAAATTAGAGCATTCGGGAACCGAATAGTGGTTGGTTTTTCCAAGTGATCCGTGACATCACAGATGACGTGAGCAGGTTCATCCGGGTCACACGCGTAAAATAAACAAACAAAAAAAAAACTTGTGGAATATGCATCAATGGGAATATGGTGGAGAATAGTGACATGAAGATTGTGCAGTGGTCAGCGGAGGAGACCAAATATTTGCTGGCCATATGAACAGAAGTTAGACAGCAGCACAAGAAAAAGCAAGTTATATCGATCCATATGCGATATGTGATCCATGATTGTTATTTCCTGTGCTCCGACATGCTCTTTCGTATGGCCTTGTTTTTATTTAGTGGCAAAACCACGCCCTCTTTCGATGATGCGTCCTGGGTTCACTTAAATGATTTGAACGCCCATCGTTCACCGGTGAGAACTTTGGTTCCCAGTGGAACTGGTGCAGGAACCAGCACCGGAACCGTTCTGGCCGGTCTGAAAACAGCTAGAGTGAAAAGCCTTGTAGCCAGACCAGGCTTACATAGACCCACTCATAAAAAATATCACAGGCCAGGCATTGTGGCTCTTGTGGGGTCTGCAGAAATAGAGCCAAGCATAAAAGGTACATGATTAATAGTACTTAGGTTGAGACACACAAGAGGATATTTAGCCAGATTGTGATTAGGCAGTTTGTCAGGTTGTAGCTCCAATAACCCAAATCATAAAGTATCAACATATGAATACTGGCTTGAGCGTCCCCCTGGCTTGAAAGTCCCAGCTCAAGCATCCTGTTGTCTTGGCGGGAACGTCCCCCTCCTCCCTCCGGGCGCTCCCTTCTCTTGGGCAGCAAACGGCTAACTTCTGTGCCTGGGAGAGGGGGGACATTCTCGCCAGTCTTTAGTAGGCTGCGTCACACACTGTGATGTACTGAGTTAGAAAACCAGTATCATCATAAAATAAAATGTGAATGTAGCAAAACCAAATGTTCTTGTTTATGTCATTTTACTAATCTTCCCGAAGTGGCACACAGTTTTTCAGTATGTAATATTAGAGCTGGGCGGTATGACCAAAAATTGTTATCACGGTATTTTTTGAAATTATCACGGTATCACGGTATTTAACGGTATTTTTGTCTTTGGCTAAGTGGAGTGTGATAGAGTTGGTAATATCATTCCAACGTTTGCTTTTCTTGTCATAGACGGTCCCTTTAGACGGAGTGCGCGGAGCCGTGCCCGGGCGAAAAGGTGAAGAGCGGGTGCCGCGCACCCGCGCTCTCGCCCGTGTCACAAAACACTACACAGACGGTCCCTTGAGCAAACGCGCCTAACACTACACAGACGGTCCCTTTAGCAAACGCGCCTAACACTACACAGACGGTCCCTTGAGCAAACGCGCCTAACACTACACAGACGGTCCCTTTAGCAAACGCGCCTACCAGGGACGTCTGTGTAATGTTTTGTGCTGCAGTGCCAACGTTACGCAGAGATTGGGGAGAAGATGCAGATTTTACTTTCTACTCAACTCGCTATCCTTACCTGGCTTGTTGGCTTGTTTGGTGTAACACTGAAAAACAGCCCCCGCTCAATCTACCGCTGTGCGACGTTCCGCCGCTCTGTGTTGCCGACATATGCGCGCACACACGGTATGGCGGTAAATAAAAAATTCATATCATAAAAATAAAAATTACCGGTATACCGGTTCAAACGGTATACCGCCCAGCCCTATGTAATATCAATATAATTCTCCTTTGCTCACAGAAGTTTACTATGAAATTGTATTTTAAATAATTTGTTCTTGTTCCCCATGTCCTACAGTATCTGTAACTGTTTTTGATGTATATAGATTAACTAACTTAGTTTCCTAAAGGGTACATTTCAGGTGGGACTTTCCAGCTTGGGGACCTTTAGGCCAGGGGGACTTTGCAGCTGATTCTCCAACAGATCTATGATAGTTTGCTTGCAATCAACTTTGACAAAAGTCACTCAGAACAGGGCAGATTGTGTCACCAATAGGGCTGGGTATTATTAAGAAGTTGCCGATACGATAGATACCTCGATCAATAGGTCATGATACGACACGTATCTCAATACAGTGACCTTTCAATTTGATACATTTCAAATTGATTTGATAACGTTCAATAAAAAAATAATGGCTAAATCATGGCTGTGATACTCAAAGGGCCCTATCTGGCCCCTAATCTTAGTAGTAGGTCAAGTGCTAAAGTGGGGGCGTGTCCAGGGCTGTGCTTCGATGCTGGAGGCTGGAGTGGGACAGTAAAGTACGTATATGGTGATGGCGTCTGAACCAATCTGTGACCACTGTGGCATTTAAAAGCGTTGCCAATATGGGTAATGTCTGTAATGTGTTTATCTCATTATAGGCAACACAGAGGGATGTGGGGAAAAATTATATATGGGTATGAATAAAGCTCCGGAGCCCCACGATGCAAGTACGCAACAGTAGAGGCGCAAGAATACAGAATTTTAGATGGGCTGTAACAGAACCTCTCACAGACACGCACCCTGTCAAGCTTTTTAGTTTTCTCTGTGTGTTCCTCGTTTTGTTTGCCTCCCATTACACAGCAGATCAGTGTCCATCTCACGCACTCCCCAGACTCAGTCACAGTCACAGTCTCATCTCATGGGTGTCCAGTGCATTTGGTCCCATACAGGTGGATGTCTTGCAGATTATTGAATTGTTTGTTAATGTTAAATGTTTCTGATGTTACCACTTTATGCACAGACTTGGATTGAACCATTAATTAACACAAGGGGTAACTTCACGACCTGCATTTGCCCCGCACAAGTGACTCATATGCACTATACATCCACTATACGCTGCTGTACAAAGCTCTACTGACCGCTGCTGCCAAGAAAGCAGCACATACGAGACGTGTGTCTGCTCTGCTGTCACAGCCCTGAGCTGTCAATGAATGCGTGCGATGATCTCTGAGTCCAGTGTTGGCTATGTGCAGGATTAACTACGGTACTGATGGTAGCCTACCCACTGGTGACTAACTTTATAAACTAACCAAGATGCACAATGGGAATAATTTGGTTGCAAAATTAAATGGATCTGATGACAGGAAGGTTAGCCTACGAGGATGTGAGGAAGTCTGACATCGCAGCATTAGGACCGCAGACAGGGTAAGAAAATACACTTCAGGACAGCACTGTAAATGGCCTCATCTGAAGGAGCAGCTTTTGTACAGCTCCAGATCAAACCAAACTATAGAGCAGTGCTCAGTGATATATTTCCAACTAAAGTCTTGAGCATGTTACATGTTGTTTTTCAATAGTGGGCATTTGATTAAATTGTCTTAACTGATCATTTGGAAAATTAATGATCGATTTTCGATTAATCATTAACATTTTATATTACAATTATCATCACAATTATTACTATTACTAATCTGCATAAATAAACTCAACTTTACAGCATAGAGCCACATCAGTCAGACTGAGATTAGAATGTGTTTAATGCAGCTTTGCGCACATTTGTTTACATCTTACAGAAACGAAACCACATGGCTCATTTGCGTAAACAGAAAGCGAAAAAAAGTAGCTCTTTCCTTGTGCGCTGATGTGATCAGCTTCGGTTGGACTCAAGTGTTTTCTGTGACAGAGGATGTGATGAGGCTAGTGAGTCTGTTCTGTGCGTATGTCATGTTGGAGATACTGCGTATATACGCGAAACCGGGATAAAAAAAAAAAAAAGATCATACCCAGGATAGTGATGTGCAGGTAAACGCTCTAATTGGGGGATATAGTGATCTCCACAGAGCCAGAGCCGAGACGTGGGACTGTGGGGCCGCAACTCCAGTGTTTGCGCTGCGAGACGCAGCCTCGACTCCTTACGCTACGTTACGCACAGCAACCTACATTCGGTTTGTCGATTAAAATGAACGGGATTGACGAAATTCTTAATGATCAATTATCAATTAATCGACTAATTGCCCATCCCTATTCAATAGACTAGTGATTATATTTTTACGATTCTGGCAATTCACCAAAGGCACCACACCCTCAGTCTGCTCCGCTCCACCTGTTATTCAGGCACACCTTTGGTTTAGAGCTCCACCCCCACACTTGCGCTACTGCTAAGATTGGGGGCAAGATACAGCCAAAAGTCTTTGTTAAACCACTTCTTGTGCAAAGTTAATATGAAACACACCCATTTAACCATCAAAACAGTGAACTGCCAAATGCATTGCATAAACAAGTTTCCTTCCTCTAAACAAGCAACAAAACTGTAGTGCTGTAACAAAATAATTTTGTAAAATAAACCAAAAAATACTCTTGGCGATACAGCCCGCCATTTCAATAGTAAAGAACACTATGTGGGAGTTGAATATATTGCTTGCTAACAGTGTGCGTTTGGCATGTGTGGTGTCACTGTCCTTCATACAAAATGTCATCATGTCTGGGGTCATTTTCTGTGTTTTATCCTTAAATCTCAGGTAATTTGAAACTCCTCTAGTGTGTCCAAGAGAAGAGTTGATGATACTAATTAAATTAATCTTCAATCTAATTTGCAAATTAAATCCTGCTTTAACATCTCTCAAAGCAAGGGAGGATTGTGAAAGGTAAATCCTCTATCTAGGGATGCACCGAATATTCGGCAACCAAATATATTTGGCTGAATATTGCAAAAGAGCCACATTCGGCTTGGTGGAAGTCAGGGCTGAAGGCCGAATAGTGACGTGTGACGCAATGACGCAGTCTGCATTTTTTGTTCAGTCCGGGTGGATAATTTAAGTTTGGAATTTTATTTCCAATCAGCTTTGCGCATATTTATTTACGTTTTACAGAAACAAAACTTAAAACCACATGGTTAATTTGCATACACTATAAGCGCTGTGCTATATACATATACATACACACACACACACACACACACACCCACACCCACACACACTTCTCAATTTAGAGTCAAAGCCTAATATGAATTAAAAACTTTCTGGTATAATTACTAGAAAGGCTACTGGAATACAACATTTACTTTCTTTTAAAAACATGTCGAAAATTTTATTCCAGGCTATTTATGCAATACTAAAAAAATAGTGAAAAACTTAACCACATTTGATATTCAGTTTTGGTATTCGGCCAAGCGTTTAATTTTTTTCTGGTTTCGGCAACAAATTTTAATTTTGGTGCATCCCTACCTCTATCCTTTCAAATTGACTATACTCCAGTGAGGATTAATTAATAAAGTTAATAAACTAATGCTGTGAAGAGCTAACATTTGTGTACAGCACAAGGACTGCACCCAGTCAGCAACAAAAACAAAAGCATTTCTTAGGGACATATAAAAGGAAGTAAAATAGTTCCGAGTGAAATGTAAGCTGTAAGTTTTTGTTCTGATTGAGGGTTACATTACAGTGATAGACCTAAAAGTTCACACTGACATCATCCATGCTTAGGGCTACAAACAAAATTGCAGTATTGGTCTTAGTGGATTGGCTCACAGCCCTAAGATTGGGACAAAAAAAACAAAACAAAACTCTAGTTTAGCAAGACAACATTTCAAAGGAAGGCTTATGACAATTCCTGTTGTTGTCCATGGTGAGGAAAAAATGCCCCACACCGACAAATTTAACATTTGTTCTCCTGTCAGTATCATGGTGACAATCTAACCTTTGACCTTAGCGTTCATCTAATTTCTAAAAAGGTATTGGTTCCAGAGGTAACACTAGCTGACAACATAAAATGGAGAAATGTAGACAGATGTCTACATAATGACTAACATCAGCAATTGCTTTGGAATCCAACTGATGGTCACTTAAAGCGACAGTAGCAACAAGGAAAGTAGCCATGAACAATAGTTACAAAGAGGTACCGAGGATGTTTTTGATGATTCTATAACCAATTTGATCAAAACAACATAGCTAACATAACGTTTTAATTGCCAGACCTGTCAGTCCCTTCTGTTCAAATTCAGAATGGTCTGCAGACCATAGAGTGTGAAAAACCTCTGTCATAAGTTGGGACGGGCCAATCACAGGGATTTGTATCAGGTATCTCACAAATGCGGAAGACATCTCACAAGAATGCTCATATAATTCCAAAAGAAATCTATGACTTCCTTTATCTGAGATAAATAACAGTTTGGTGCTTTGAGTGTTAATTTTGCTGAAGTCCACACCATTCCTCAGATCTATTAGGGGTGGCACGGTTCATGAAAAAAAACAACAACGAACTGTTCAATTCGCTTGTCATGGTTCGGGACGTGCGCGAACCACACGGTCTCCACGGTTCTCACCATGTGCATTGTAGCCTTGTGCCCAGAAAAGATGTGCATAGAGCATTTCCAATACAGACTTGTGTACCTGCTCTTTCTCCTCCTGCGTCGCGGTTGCGTAACCCCAGTCCTAATGGAGATGAATTGCATAGTTTTCTAGTGAGGACAGTGGACAGTGAGGGTTTAATGCTCACCTAAAACCATAATTTTAGTTTGTGTAGCAATAGCAGTCTAAAGACTAGATATATAAAGATTATGATGTAATTGTAACCCAGGTTATAAAATGCGCCTAAACTGCATAAAATATATATAATTTCCCATTCTACCTGTACGTCAAGTCACATGACATAGGCACACACGCAGCGTGGTCTCAGCCAATCACATTTCTCGTAGCGCAGATACAAGCCTCTTGTGTCTGCTCTCCACTTATACTCGTCTTTAAAATGTTATTCGCTCCAAAACTAAAACTGCAACTTGCGTTTTTAGAGGTCTCTTAGCGCCACGGAGGTAGAGTTCTGGCTGTGTGTGGAGATTGCAAAGTGGAATTGATGAGTCTGTTTGTCTGTGTTTGTTATGCAGTGTTACCATTAGCAACAAAATGCCGCTAGTATCTTGCACTTCTTACCTGGTTTTACTTGTCAATTGTCAATGTGCATTCATATGCTAATGCTGCCAATTACAGCCGATTGTTTTTATATTGTTTGGTTAGTGCCATTTAAGAGTTATTCTTAAGCCCATTTGATTACTGTTCAAGTGCAATTTGCTATTGTTTTCTATGTTGTACTTGCAGGGCACTTTAAAGCAAGGGTACTACTTGAATGTTATTTGCACTAAATAGTAGTATTGTGAAATTAATGTGTATGCACTGAGAGTGAGATTAAATTGACTGTAATTTAATGAACTGAGATTTGCTAGCTAGTTATACATATACTTATATACCGTACTCATATACTCATATACTTGTATATGAGTATACTCATATACTTTAGCTAGTTATCATATACTTTATTCTGTTTCTGATGGTCAGTCCTGTCATTATACAGGCCAGGTGTGCCCAGTTGGGTACAAGATTAAAAGAAAGAATAACAACATGAACCGTACAGAACTGAAAACCCCGATCTTAATCCAAAATATGAACCGAACCGTGAATTTTGTGAACAGTGCCACCCCTAAGATCTATGCATTTTTTTCCTTACATGAATAGACAATTCATCTCTGATTGGTTAATCTGCCTGTCAATCACATCCAACTCAAATTGGGGAAACAGAAAACAGTTCCAGACCCATTTTGTCAAAGAGTGTGGTACTGGATGGACATGGCCTTGAGCAGGCAAGCTTTTGTAAAATGTAATACAAAATCTGGGATTTACTGTAATGTCTGTACTTTATTTTGTTGATTGTATAAATATTCAGCCACAACTTTAGTTTAATTTCATACTTGTAACTTGACCCTAATACTCACTCAACATGATGCAAATTTAAGAATTAACTTAACTGCAAACATAATCAGCATAGAGATTAGAACTGTACACATATGACCTGCACACTATGATCTCTGAAAAGTTTAACCTGAACCATCTTCAATGCGATATACGCACAGAACAGATTCACCATCAGCAGCACATCCCTCTGTCACAGAAAGAACACACATAACACGCTTTCCTGCCCCGATTGACTATTTTTGAAATAAAATTACAAAATATCTCAATTACAATAGCTAACGTTACTAGAATTTTAACTAGCATAATTTCACTAGCATAAAGTAAAGTGAATTTCGTTAAATTGCCAAATCTATACCATAAATCAATGACTTAAACTTACTATTTAAAGTTTGACGATAAAAGCTAAAAGTTACCTTATTATTCTCAAGAATCACCAAAATACAGCATTCCATGCAGAATGGTGCAGAGTATCACATCGCTGCTCTGCCATGAGTAGGGCGAGCACAATTAAGGACCTCAATCATGATTGGCTCTTGTGGTTGCTATGATACTCGTGGTCAGATTTCCAAATATGGAGACTGACTCCAAATTCGCTCCTGTAACCATTAGCATCGGGAGCCTCATTTGAGGAGCGCTGAATGCTATGGGTGATGTCACACTCATATATACGGTCTATGGTTTTGTTTCTGTAAAACATAAACAAATATGTGCAAAGCTGCATTAAACACTTTATACTCAAGATTCAAAATTCAAAGATTCAGAACGTTTGTCAAATTTTCATATTCACATTTCTCATTCTCAATAAAAGCTATTGAATAATTACCGTAAATAATAATAATGAAATGAAAGAAAAGTTCAAAGTTCTTCTTAGGGAGACAGCCTGGTGGGTAGAGAGGTAATATCATGGTTTGTATTTTTTCTTGGTTTATTAAATATATATTTTTTGCACTTCCTCATTTGTAAGATTATGTCAAGAAGCTAGGAGACTACTACAACAACACAAGTATACAGGGATATGAATATCCCGGGATACTACATTTGTTCACATATACAGTGATATGAGTATCCCGGTTTCTCAGTGCATATGTAAACAGCATATCCTGAATACTGCCATAACCGGGATATGACTAATAACCGGGAGACTGATGTGCATGCAAACGCATCAGTCTGGGGGGGTTAAAGTATCGGTATTGGTACTAGGTATTGGCAAGTACAGAAATGATTATACTTGTACTTTTATCGGTTTTCAAAAAAGTGGTATTGGTGTATCCCTAGAACTTCTAGCATCTTTGATGCCTGTAAATGTACATTATGAGGGTTTCTGGCTTGCAGTTTGTGTACTGAATATATATAGTTCCAGAATAGGAGACAGTAAATCTCCTCTAATCCGAACAGTCCCATACAATAGAAGATAAAGGAAAAGCACTCATGTTGGGCATTAGCTGAGCTTCTGTTGTAGGACTTTGGCAGCTTTAAGTCTGGAGAAAACCTTTACAGAGGGCCCTCCATCAGTCTCCATCTCCTGACCTGGATCAATAGCCATTAGTCTGTGGGCCCTGGCTAGTGAGTGTGCAGACCTCATCCTGACTCAACGCAGTCATAAATGCAGCCCTTGGATCACATTTCTCCATCTCTTTAGCTTGTCTGTTTCCCTGCTATGACAAAACACACAGTTCATTCAATGCCTGGCCTGTGAACAGCGTTGGGTAGCACCTACACATTCATTCATGAAGTTACTGGCAGCTCACATTCTCCCACTTCACAGAGTAACATAGGCTATCAGCCTCTGAGTCATCGGTGAAGCCCAAGATGTTTGGGATGGGATGGCTTGGTGATTGACAGCATGCCACAACAGAACTCCCCGTTTCTCTGCTGAGGGCCTATAGGTATTAATTCCAGTCTGGAGGACAGAATAATGGAAAAGGAAGCTAGTCTTTTTATTATTTTGTATCAGAACTGAGAGGCTCAAGAATCTGAAAGACAGGGCTATTTGAAGTTGAAACAGCAGAAACATACACTGGAGAACTTAGGAGGCAACTCACTGGAAACACAAAGAGCAATGCCGAAGGATGGAAAAAGAAATGAAGACGATGGGGTTGGGGATGGCGGGAGGTAACATAAGGAAAAATAAGCATAGCCTGTGGCAAGACACTCAAACCTGTGCGTGTCAGAACAAGACTCCCGCATCTGTGAGGAGGAAGTTCAAGACCAAAGAAAAGAAAAGGAAAAGAGGGGAGCAAGAGTGGTGTGAAAAAGCAATGGTGGGCTATGCTTACGGACACAAAGTGCCCATTTTTGGGTCACGTAGTGTGACATACTGTGAATGTACAGATAAAATGGAATTTGCCCAGATGTACAAAATGGAAAATTATGATGCTCAAATTGCTTACTGATATACTGAGATAATAAATGTACACAAATCAATGAAATTAGGTACACTGAAGCATAAGAGACTGGTGGTGAAAAAATGAAATGAAGTATTTGTGATCATTATGTAGCAAGGTATAGGAGCCTGTCATTCACATCAGTATGCCTGCAATGATGCCAGGCTTCCTCAAAGAGGGGTGATGTGACAAGCACTGTTCAACAAGCACTTTTCAACGAGCACTTTTCAACAAGCACTAAAATGTAGGACACATTAATCAAGAACAGCTGGAGTTGGAAGTATTAGAACACACAATTCAGTGACAAAATGTACATGTAAAAAGTATGGCATCATGTTTATACAATGTAGTTATACTCGATATTGATTTCAACATACCGGTACATTAATAATAATTCTATGAAGGTCAAAGATGGGAAATAAATTAATTTGAGCTTCCTGTGGGTCAGGCCAGAGGTGCAACTACCACCAATGTGCGCTTTGCCATTGTAAATAAAAGCAATTTTACACAATGCCATCAATTGCTGCAGCTGCAGATGGCTTTTTGGCATAAGACAATTGACTGTTGACAATTGACTGTTTCTATTACACAGAACATATGCAACCTCTGACTACCATGAAGCATACAGCTGTGCTGTATAAAATATACAATAAAATATTCAATGCATAGTAGTATGGCTGTCATCTGAGCATTATCACAACTCAAAGATTTTCACAACTGTCCCTAAAAGGGAAGCTATCAAATCTGCACAGAACCAATACTCAGCTTCTCTTTGTGGCTCATTATCTCACACAACACTAAACCATTAGAGCCAGAGGCTGGATGTGAAAGCGCTGCATTCATTCATGTTTACAGACATTTACACCTTCAAATGTTCCAACCAGCGGTCACTCAAAACACATTGAAATGCAACAGGGTTTGTACTGTTGTACTGTTAGAAGTACTACTTCCAAGTTCTCACTTTTCAGGACTGCAATTACAGGCAATTTCAGGTGGGGGAGAAAACGGCGTATATCAGATAAAATCCTTCTTTCGGCTGTGCTCAAATGTGGCCTTAGAGAGATGACAAAAATATCTACCCCCACCAGAGAACTCATTTTTTTATGACTTAAGTCATAAAATTCAATGCTATGAATTACCAAACCAACTGCATGTGCAACATCTATAGAGTAATAAAAATGTCTTCAAATGTAATTATTTTCAAAATGTGTCACTTTGACAGCTAAATCTGAAATTCATCCTATCTTGGATGCGTGAAGTACTGACGCGGTGTGATTTACTATCATGTGTCGTTCAGTGCACTGGCCTAAACAAGTGTGCTACACTGCTAGCTAACACTCTGAGCACACCCATTCCTCTATGTGCCACGCCATGTATTGTTTACATAGCCCGGTTGCTTACGCTAATTCAGGAAAAACACAAGAGAGTCAAACAACGTGCACCTTAAACATTTTTTCCCTGAGCACAATGGTAAATTACGTGCCAGTCCAGTATAGTCATCGATGCAAAACCAGACGCTTTGTCATGGCTGTGACAGAGTGCCACGCTAGTGGTGCTAGCTTTCATTAGCTCGCTGTCCAGCAGACAGGATTCTCCAAATCAGTTTCACAAATGTAGGCTAGCTCTCGCTGCTAACCCTGTAAGCATCCGAGCCAACTAAAACGATAGCACTAAGTTACTCTGTAACTACGGATTAATATTGGACACACATCGTTTGCTGAAATATTATGTCTGATTCAAATAAAAAAACAGGAATTTGCAATACTTTAATCTAAGTAGCAAAACTAAGCATTGTTTGCCACATGAATGTCGAGACCAAACCGAAACCTTTAGCACAAAGTTGTGTGTGGATGTGTTACAATAGTACCGATTGTGATGCCAAACGAGAAAATGTGCAGTTAAAAAATGAAAGGCAACAGCAATAAGACAGACACAAGACAATTCTGAGTTGCCATTTGTCAGCAGCATGTGTCCTCCGTAAACGAACTCTCAACATTAGCGCTGTAGCTAAACGGTCTCGCTAAACTGTCTTCACAGCCGATTTCTGAATAAGGTAATGTCAATATCCAACATTTCTTTACTGAAATGAGTAATTCTCTTAATGTGTTAATGGGGGACAAAATATCAATCGATTTAGAAGAGTGTGCCAAGGCCAGCAACGTACAAATAAACGGGAACAATGTCCCTCATGTAGCATTACCATCAGCGCAGCTCCCAGGGGCCAAACACCGAGTTGTGAGTTCAGCACAGGGCTTACCTGTCTTGAAAAGGGCCGCTGAGTCGCTTGCGTCCTTCGTTGTCTCGTCTGCTCCTTCCCCGGAGCTCATGGCTGCTAGAAGTCAATCCAGGAGCTCAGTGTGTCCCAAGTAGACTTCCCCCAAAATAAAAAATAGATGGCACAAAATCACTTCCCCCCAGACCAAAGAGCCATCAAAATTATAGGGTCGGTTTCGGGAACTGGAAAACGCTAACGGTGCCATCTGTAGACCCCCATATTAACGGGATACATGAGTAAACGAACCAGCCCGGAGCACCGGGTTCCTCCTCGGAGTAAAGCCGAGGGAGAGTCGCTGTAGCGCGGAGGTGGGGCCGCTCCGTGAATCTCCGTAAGCTTTCGGAAATGAGCAGACGGTGGGTCATCAAGGAGCGTCTGCGGTCATGTGTGCGTGTGCGACATACTCTAAACATAATACACTGAAATGTAATCCAAAAAAGCCCCAATGATAAAACTGTTTATATATACAAAAGTACAACTTGGTTATCAAGGATCATAAACTAGCCAAGTGTAAAACGTTGATCGAAATAATATCTATTTTACCCAGAAATGTAAACTGTATCCACAATGGCTAGAAAAGATGAATGCTAAATGCATGCCCATAAAATAGATCTAAAATTAAGAGCAAACCGAGGGTCAGCTGTTTTGATTGATTCTGCCTCTGTGCCTATATTTTATTGTACGTTTAGGGCGCCATCTGCTGCTGTTATGTGGAACTGACACTATATGTTTTTTTTGTTTCTTTTTGTTTTTTGTTTTTGTTTTGCAATTGCATTTCTCTGATTACGTTGTTGTTAGCATATAACATTACATTACATTTTGATTACTGTGATTACATTACTGGTTCACATAGCTGTGCCTGCGATACACCATTGAGCCTAATTAAATCTTAGACTACCAAAAAAGGCTAAATAGTAGTAAGTAAAGGAGTTATGACACAGCATAACATAACATAGAAAGGAATTAAGGGATTGTATAGAGAGGATGATGAACTTGTAGTCTTATTATAAGGAATGTTTGCATTAGCCATGGATACCCAGCAGAGGGAGCAATAATACCACTGATTTTTTTCGAACTTATTCAAGTTTGGTTTATTAGATAATTTAATTGTAAGAGGCTACTAAACACATAGGCCAACTTAAATACTGCTTTTCAGTTGAAATCCAAAGTATAGGCTAGGATAGAGTGAAAGGAGAACAAGGTGCTACTGTCCATTTTTAATAACTCTAATAATAATCATCTAATATGAAGAACCCTTTGTCTTCAGATGCTTTCATTCCCACAGTGACCCATCCAAACAGCAATATGTCCCTCTGAAATGTCAGCAGTAATTACTACAGTGCTCTGAGACAACCTCCAGAACAAATGGAAAAAACAAAACAAAAAAAACTCAGGTGCTGATCGTGCTCCCCCCTCCTCCATTCTCCTGTCTGACCCTTTGTCCACTACATGTTTTTGTTGTTACCAACCTTTTGAACTATTTTAAATTGGGGTGTTTGTCTATCTCTATGTATATGTGTGTTTTATTTTTTCATTATTATTATTATTATTATTATTATTATTATTATTATTATTATTATTATTATTATTATTATTATTATTATTATTATGTGTGTGTGCATGTCAAGATCATTGCAAAAACTCACACCCCTAATACCCAGAGCAAAAGTCCTGAGCAAAGTCTTCTCATAGTTACCCCCTACTGCTGTCATAATTATGTTGCAAAAGAGAAAAGGAGCTTTATATTCATTTAATTTTTTTAAGGAGTTAGCTTAATTAAACTTCATATGGCTGCAGCATACAAGAAACATCACAATATAGCAACAACTCTATTATTTGATCAAAACAAAACAAAACAAAACAAAAACACTGTTATATTACCATTTTCTCGATTTAATAAACAGTCCGCAAAGGCTTCAGCCGCAGCTGTATCGTTTCCTAGCAACGGCTAACGCAGGTGCATGCTAGGCTAGTCTGCTGTAGGTAAGGCTACTTTCGTGAAGGCAATACAATACAATATATTTGCTTTTGTTATACGCCCGTTGTAAGACGGGACGTATTATGGTATGGCGCTGTCCGTCCGTCCGTCCGTCCGTCCGTGGACACTTCAAAGCTTTGAAGTCTTTGAAGCTTTGTCTTCATGAAGAGGCAAAACATGTGGGGCATGCGCCGATATATATATAACTAGGTTTGACAAATTCTAACTTAATTCTATATACAACAAGAGCTCCGCCAGCGGGGCAAAATACGCCCGTACTTTGAATTATTGTATATAGAATTAAGTTAGAATTTGTCAAACCTAGTTAAAGATGAATTGTTGGTGCAGTTTGGAAGTTTGACATTCCTAGGTGAGACGGTTGTCGAGTTAGAGCGCGGACAAGAAATTGTCCACAGACAGACGGACAGACGGACAGACAGACGGACGGATAATCAATAGGGAAATCTGGCTCTTGCAGTAGGAGTATGAGTATGACATCATCACATTCTAGAATCGGAATTTGCCTCTTCATGAAGACAAAGCTTCAAAGACTTTAAAGCTTTGAAGTGTCCACAGACGGACGGACGGACGGACGGACAGCGCCATACCATAATACGTCCCGTCTTACAACGGGCGTATAATAATTCAAAGTACGGGCGTATTTTGCCCCGCTGGCGGAGCTCTTGTTTTTAATTGTTGTGAAAATGGATGTCGAGCGAGAAGCGGAGAAAAGACCGCTCTCCACCTTGTCTGCGTTTAGTTACATCCCTCCAAGACGAACGGAACCAAAAGAAATGTCTTACTTTAACCGAGAATCTCAGGTATCATGATCTGTTTCCATTCTTGCTAGGTTAGATTAGTTTGTGTTTGTTACATATTTGTAACGTTAAATTTGAGGGTAATTATTTAAGTGCATTATTTTAATGATTTTTAGTTCTCCTATGTTTAGTTTTCTATGATGCATATAATACTAGGCTATTTGAGCCTATTTAAGATCTAATCTGATTAACTAAGTAGAATTAATTATGTAACCATCATTTAAAGTATTAAACATAGCCAACATTAATTGATTGACTAATAAAGAGCTCCTTAACTAGCTTAATGTCTCTCTGCTACATTAAAAAAAAAAGAAGTTTGTCTGTAAGTCTATTAACACGCACATTCTACTTGACATAATTTTTCCTGAAGGATAAGCAGGCACCAGAGATCACCATGTTTGACAGGGTGTACAGCCAGGCGGAGGGATTTGACTTCAAACTACATCGGGATGACAGGAGGCACTGGAAGGGAAGAGGGCTAGACATATACAATGAGGTATTTTTATGGAGCTTCTTCGTAAACCCACCTCATTAAGTTGCCAATAGTTACATGGACCATATAGTCCGGTCGTAATGTGAGGTTCTGTGACCATCTTCTGGCAACAATGTTTTGATGATTGATTTGACCTCTATGGACCCTTTAGAAAAGATTTAGCTCCCATGTCCCTCCCAAAAATCCCGGCATTTTTTGCTATAGAGCCAAATTCAAAATGGCGTACTTGGCGCCATCTCTAAAAAATAACTTTTCATCTGAATGACCTAGAATCATGTATGAAGGCACTTTTTCATACAAGTCAACCCTGAGGATTCCAAATCTGACATCATTTTAATCATCAAAACTAGTTTTGACACTGAAATTCAAGATGGCCAGCATTCAGTAGAGTAAAAATAGCCAGATAGCCAGCTGGGGGACTGCTCCCTTTGGGCCTGCCGTCCTGCCCTGAGCCATTCTTCGTCAGGCCCCTCACCAGAGACCAATTTGTCATGGGAGGCCCTACCAAGAGCACGAGGCTCCAGACAATATAGCTCTTGGGTCATAGGGATGCACAAACCCCTCCCACCACGATAAGGTGTGGTTCGGAGAGGTTTTTGTTTGTTTGTTTGTTTTTATTTTATTTTATTTTATTTTTGTTCTTTTGTTGTTGTTTTTCTTTTGTGTATTATTGTACGGAGGAGTACCACCCACTGTATTATGTGGAGAGGTAATTATCATCACCAATAACAGCAACCACAAAACACGTATCAGTCTGAATCAGAGCATTCTGAGTCACTGCCTTCTGAATCATCAGATTCAGATGACTCCCACCCTCCTCTGTGCAACATCATCCTCCTCATCCTCACTTCTTTCAACTTCCTTGTCCCTTTCAACCAGCCCTGGTGCAGGTAGGTGTGTGGGGAGTGCAGGCCGAGTGTGCCCGGACAGGGCGACAGCGACCACCCACCAACTCCCAACCATGTCCAGAGTGGCGACGGGTGGTCCTTCAGTGTGGGGTGGCGCACTAGATATGCCAAGTAGTTGGCACGAAGGCAGTGTTGGTGTAAGCTATCTGCATCTGGAGGAGGCGGATAAAGACTTTCTCTTCCCTTTGCCATAGAAACCTGAGTTGGCATCTGGCCTGTAAAACAGTGTAGCTGCACAATGCATTGTGCCATCTCTTCTGTCAACATGCCACAACAGAGGACTGTGTCCTTATTCCTTTTGATGCACCAAAGCATGCCAGGGAGCTGCTGTGAGATGACTGATGCTGCAACGTATACATCAGTATCAGCTGCATCAATAACAACAGGGCCACTATAGCCTGATTGCCGTAGACCAGCATAAACAGTGAAGAGGATGGTGTCAGCTTCAGAGTGGTCAATGCTGTAGTCTTCCATCGGTTGCTGTGTTGACAAGTTGGTACAATGTGGGCCAACAGAGTAGACAATCTCAGCTTTCATGTTCTGTGCCAGATCAGTGAGGTGGCTACATATTAGTTTTTGCAGGTCAGGATGTCTTTGATGTAAGATGATTTAACCCCAGATGTTGGGAATCCATAACGAGAGATTATAGAGCTGTAGTCCTGGAGAAGGCTCTGCAGTGACCTTAGCTCATGTTCCTCAATAATAATTTTTAGTATGTGATTAAGAACAGTCTGTGCCTCACATGAGTGACACTGTGCATATGTGGGAGTTTGTCATCATCGGTCATTTTCTTGTATTTTGTCACATATTTCATCCAACATGTGTAGTGATATCGGATCTCAAGTGCATAGGGCTGATCAGCTGCAGAATCGATCAGGCAATTGATTCTGTCCCGCATTGTCTGATCTTCCAGGGCAACTGTATGGCTCTTGAAGGCTGCCCATGCATGATCATAGGAAATCAGCCTCAACTTTGTTTCTGGGTGCTTTGGTGACTCGGGCTTACAACACCAGACACATTTTGTTTTATCATGTATCTGCCCAATACTTGATCGTAGTCGTTTGGGAGGTGGATCTGCAGCTGTGGAACATTCATCTAACATAGAAGAAGACTGAGATGGGCATTCATCAGTCTCTTGTTTTCTCTGTCTTGTTTTGGCTTGTTCCAGTTTCTTAGTATTACATAGTGTCAACAAACATGCTTCATGGACATACTTTCCAAGTGGATCTTTATCCCAATCGACAGTTGCATAGACATGCCCAAACTTGTCAAGGCCACTCCATAACAGTGACTTTTGTTTTATGTTTTCCCATCTCTGAGTTGACCTAATGGTATCTGTGCCTGTATTACACAGAGTACCACATTGGAGAACACATGGCTGTCTATCTGTCCCTGTTTTGTATATTGCTTTCTTCCATATTCAAGCAGTTGTGCATTCAGCATGCACACTGTCTTTACATTTGTCTTTACAGATCAAACATCTAGCTCCTCTCACTGTGGGCTCAAAAAAATGACTGAGGAAACAAGTAGCAGCACTAAACAAGCAGCATGTGATGATGTGATGAGAGATATGTTTCTGACCACAGTGCAGAGCTATAGTTATGCTGAAAAACAGTGATTTTGTCACTTAAAAGACAAGCTTTTGCCAAAATGTCGCCAAAGTCCGAGAAGTTTTTAGTCGCCAAGATGTAGCTAAATCTAGCGACAAAGTCACCAAATTAGTAGCACTGGTTGTGGGTCACAGTGACATCAAAGGACATGAAGGTAAAGAGTTAGAATCAAAGAAAACTGGGTATGATGTGCACAATATAAAATGAACAAAATCGTTTGAGTGCATTATTCACTGGCTTTTTTGTTTTTAAACAAAGTTACGTTTTCTAACGTTTTCATCAAACAATGCTACAACACTAGCCAAATTGTCAAATAATATAAGAAAAAGGTAAATATTGTAGAAAATAGTCAAGCTAATATTATGGTAATGGCGCTGTTCGATGAAAACCAGTTGGAATGTTCATATCTCCAAATGTCCCATGCTGACAAGCCGTGACCGTTATTAGATTAGCTAAATCAAAGCGTGTCAATTGTCACGTCCAGAAGCGAATAAAGAGTATATTCAGAAGCGAAACTTCTTCCAGCGACCTTGGCTACTTTCGGTAGCGTGGAGTCGCTCTTGATGTACATGTACCTTCACATAAATTGGGGGGTCATGGCCTGAAAACGTTGAGAACTATTGTATTAGATGGCAGCCATCTTGAATTACGTGATCAAAACAAAGTTGTATTATTAAAATGGTGTCAGATTTGGAATCCTCATGGCTGACTTGTGTGAAAAAGTGCCTTCATACATGATTCTAGGTCATTCAGCTCAAAAGTTATTTTTTAGAGATGGCACCGAGCGCCATTTTGAATTTGGCTCTGTAAAAAAAAAAGCCGGGATTTTTGGGAGGGACATGGGGGCTAAATCTGTTCTAAAGGGTCCATAGAGGTCAAATCAATCATCAAAACATTGTTGCCAGAGGATGGTCACAGAACCTCACATTACGACCGGACTAATACAACAGCATTTGGCTTTGTCAGCATTTTGGCTATTTGTATACTATTTTTTGTTCATCTGACAATGTATAACAAATGTTCCTTTAGCGACCTAGCTTTCAAAATCATTTCCTGAATAAATCGTAATAGAGGTTTCCAGCTTGTTGCACTTCATAGTGGTGTACCTGCAGATTAATGCAACTTGAATTTCTCAGCTACACCTAAAGGTATAATTCTACAGGATATACAGTAAACATCTCTTATCTGGTAGTGATAACCAGTTGCTCCCAAGGTTATTTGTCAGTTGGACATAATGTTCAGTAGGGTTAATTAGTTTGACCAGTGATCAGGAAGTATAGTTTAGAAATGTACCAAACAGCAAATTATTCATGTTTAGTATATTGTTAGTGCTGTAACAATACAGTATTTAACTCAGTGTTGTAGAGCAGATTAACATGAGTTACTGCTTATTGTTGCATGCCAGCTAAGGAAGTATATATGAAATGTTTACAGTTTGTCAGTAGTAGTAACAGTAATCCTCTGTTTTCATTCATGCTTGGCTGGGGTGAATCTCCTCTAGTTGCATTTGTTTACATATCCTTCTTAAGGCGGTGCTTCCCTGTGGAGTAATTATTCATGTGGTGAAACCTATCTTACAGTGAGTTTGTGGGCCACTGAAGAGAGGATGGCGAGTGGAGCTCAGATTGTAATTACAGTCACTTGAGTTACTGCCAGCCAGGCAGCTGCTTCTGAAATGTAGCCCTTTAAATTTAGACATAGTTTTACAAATGTACATTTGAAATGATTTAGAGTTGAGACTTTATATGTAAAAAACTCATTAGATTATCTATGTCCATAAAGGCACATTCATGGCAAAAAAGTGGAACTTGACAGTGAAACTGGAGAAGAACAATTTCCTTTGAATCTGTTGCACTACAGGTGACATAGCAGGGGGCAGGCGGTGCAATCAGGTGCCTCTCAACTACTGTGATTTGGGGCCCAATTCTAACTGATGATCATTATATTCTGCCCTACTTCTGAATCGGAATACTACAAAACTACAACAGACATGACACTTACTGTATTTTACTCCATTATATTTAGATCAAGTAACATAACGCTAATGAAGAAACCTCAGTTCTAATTTCCTTAGTATTCATGCTCAGGCCATTTCATGAGGCCCACTATACGAGTCTTAGTTTAACAGTTTTGCAAGAATAATGTATATAATTTTATAAAAGTGTTTGTGTTCCCAGGAGAAGTCCCGAGTAGTCCCTGTGCGCGCCTCATCAGAGTACGGCCATCGTCTGGGCCCAGTTGGCGGCAGTCGATCACAGCACGCACGTGTGGCGCACATGAACGCAGAGTTTTTCATGAAGAATGGAATCATCTGGAATGTTGCAGAAGGCTATGGATCTGTGACCCCTTTCTAAAAGCAGTATTAAAATGTTTGGTCAGTTTGGCTCTCTTTCTATTAGAACAACATTTATTCATTTATCCACATGCATACAATATTATTTCTCTTGTCATGTAAGATTTATTATTACCATGCAGTATCTGTAGTTAGTATTCTAATGTAAAACTTAAATCAGCATATTTTTAATGGCATGTGCATGACAAATTAGGTTGTAGTAAAGTGTTTTACATTGTAATTTTCACTCAAACTCACATTACCTTGATGTAGCAATACTCTACTCTTACATGACATTTTATGATTACTCTACTCATCTTTGCGTACCATTACTGAAGTCCAAAGAGCAGTATTACGAACATAGTATAAATCTAAAGACTTACAATAAAAATCGCATTTGCCAAATACAAAACAGTATAATGTAATTATTGACAATCCCATTTTGTTCTGTCAAACTGCAGTATTTAAAACATAAACTCAGTTTTAAATACAAATGTTTAATGGATAACAAAACAATGGCAGTGAACATTATATACAGACAAGAGTTTTGTTCCTTATGCCTTATATAAAAAAGAAACATTTACTTAAGTTTCTGACAGAGCCCCGTGTCCTTCAATAAAACACAAATGCATCTCAAAGCTATAAATACTATTTTGCATGTTTTGGCATCTACCTTATGCGCTGGCAATTAGCTAACATGGGCTGCTCTATATGACAAAAAACTAACATCCATTTAAATAAAATGGAAGCTCACCAGCTCAGGGTTTGCAGCCAGGCAGATATAAAACCTCTCCACAGGCAGCCCAGTCTACTACAGGCTCTGAAGCACAACACTGGCATGGCTAATTAGCTCTGCACCGCTACTACTATTGTACACAACCCATTTGTGACTACAACCCAGGAGAACTGCACTAATTCAGCAAGCCTCTGTGTAGTTAGTCTGGTGCTCCTCCAGCCAAGTTCTTGTTCCGCTCCAGATTAGTAAAAACCATCCAAACAGTCATGCTAAAGCAGAAGTACTTGTCTACCTCCTTGGCTTCTCATAATGAGTCTCTTACTTACAACAATTACTTATAAACAGCCACTTGGATTGCATTCTTTTAGAGTCTATAGGCTCAGTTAAAGCATAGCACTCTCAAGGCATCACAGTCCCTTGTGATAGAGATCGTGTCATCTCTGTGTGGACAAAATATGTCGTCAACTCTCCTTTGCCTTTCACATTGATAACGCCCCGGCATGAACACATGTATCCCAAATTTTGCAGGATTCGCCTGGTCTCCTCCGTCACCTATGGGGGGAGAAAAAACATTTTTACTCATTATTATATGAACAGCAATCAACAGAGTAAGTGTAAAAAATCTTGTATTGCTTTAAAATAAGTAACATTTATAAACTATATAGTCAATAGTTAGTGTGAGAGAATTAAAGTCATTTATCCTCCACATACATCTCTCAGTTTAACATTGACTCACAAAAGCTATATTTACACCATGATCTTCTCTTGGCAAACCACTGGCATACCACTATCTAAATTGCGGCATATTGCTGTCTAACTGGAGTCTACTGGCCTTCATAATCTCACTAAATGCTGACTAACTGGTGCCTACTGGCCTTCATAGTCTCCCGACACTTTATAAGCCTCCTCCATTGGAAGTATACTAAAGGGGCTTGAACACTCAAAGATCAGACTATGTTCACTATTGAAATCACACTATGATGACTTTTCAAGTCCCCCAGGCCCGTATTATGGATGCTAAATAAACTTCTACTTAAGACATCCAGTTGGTCTCCAGTCTTTTACTTCCACCCATTCTTGAACAAGTTGAAAACTTTTATAACAGTTTGGCGTCACAGACAAATAATCTACATACAGCTGATCTGGTAAGTACTGATTTTTTTCTTCTTTTTGGAAAAAAGGGAGGGAGATTTTGGCCTTACCAGATTCAAGCTTGACAGATATCCTGTGCAAATCAAATATATCAGTTAAGTCCTTAAGGGTGGTGAAAATTAATTGATTAAAATTTTTTCTCATGTCATATTCTCGATTTGTTTAATTTCTAATTATTATGTATTCGGCTCATTAGGTCTGGACTGCTACTAGTCCACTGGGTTTTCAGGGGACAGAGCTGAGCACAGACCCAGGTACTTTTTACACTGTGAAGCCAGAGCTCATAATATTGAGTGAGAACACGCGAGGGACAGTGAGTTTGTGGTTTATTTGTAAAGTTTTTTTGTTTAATGCTAACCTTAATTTTAAACAAAATGCTGAATACAAGTTTGGTAACAATTACTAGGCCATGTAATTGATTACAAAGGCGTGAAGTTTTAGAGGGTTTTATTTCACAGTTAGTGGACTGTGATCATAGGCTGGTGTGAAAGCCTATGTAGATTTTATCTATTTTGGTTGTCATAAAAAGTTTGTATACTGCTGAGCACTACTCAGACTAGCTGTAGATGCTGGAGTAGAGCAGTGCGGGAAAAGGGTTCATGAGTTTAGGGAAGAGCCTAGGGAAGATTCTCTTTAACCATTAACCCCAGGCCTGGAGGTGCCATGTTTTGTTGTTGTGCACAACGGGTATACACCACGTGACTCTAAAACAAAGCATAACATTTCTGAGTCAGCTGAGAAGCATTAACACTGGGTTCTAAATTTAAAATAAAATCAGGCTGTACATCTGGATGAAGTGGTAGCAGTGTATGTGTACCGATAATTGTGTTAAAGTGTCATTTTTCTGCTTTGCAAACATGGGTACTGCTCAGCCCAAAGACAGGTTTGACGAAGTGAAATTTCTTGCCATGCACAACAAGGGCACTCAGATAAGAACGTGAGCACTCCAGGCTCTGTGGGTTATACTCTCTCCCCAGACAATAATAGTGCATTTGATAGAGTTGAATGTGAAAATCTTTTCTCCCTTCGAATGCTCGCTGGCATTGTGGGTCGCACCAGAGGCTAAAATTTTGTATTCCCATTCACTGCTATGATGTGTGATGAGACACATAGTCTCTGGCCGTATGAAGGCGCATTTAACTCTGATGTAATGGAATTCACACAAAAGAATGTGAATGAGCTGTTTGGAGGGAGGATGCACAGCAGAATCCAGGTGTAGATAAGTCTGCTTTGGGTGTACGAATTGATGAGAAAAGTCAGCAATTAATACAGGAAGCAGCAGCAAACATGACAAAACCAATGATTGGCCCACTCACAAAAGAAAATTGGGTCTTGATTTAACAACACTGGCACCACATTTTGCCAAGCTCAGCCCAACCCTTGGTGCTAAAGCAGCAATATATGCATGGGTAATGATAAAAAGGGGGCCTTTTCTGTATGAAGAGCTTCTCTCACATTTACAGAATGTTAGCCTCATAAACACAAAGTTACATAGTCACTCTAAGTGAAACCCAAGTCCATCAGTGTACCAAACGGCAGCTGCTCAAACCACACATGATCTAAAGACGTGTGGTTTCAACAAATGCAGCTACAGGAAGAAGAAAGACCAGAGACAGGAGTTCAAACTAGTCGCTTGCCGTCAGCCACTCTAGACAGCACACTGGGTGAGCATACAGCAGAAAGAGAGTTAGTGTTTCCCACTAGTACATATACTCCAGAATGAACAGCTCCACCTATGGAGCCTTACAACAAGCCAGACCACACCCATTTGCCAATTATACTTTACTGGCCACAAATAAGATTTTAACACTGATGACAGCCACAGCCAACATTGCCCCAAAATCTCTAAACTCTCTCTCAGATCCAGCTTTGAACCCAGGGATGGGAGCTGTACATGGGCCTGTGAGTGGGCAGCCTTCATCCTCCGAATGCTGTCCCCCTTGCACTGATAGCACACATAGAAAGGTGAGCAGTCAAGCAAAGGAGCTTGGTGCTTAAAGAAAAACTAAAGTTACATACACAGAATGAGATAGTGAGAGTGAAAATGAGGGTTGTGAGTATCTCAATGGTGAAATGCGTTATGAGCTGACAAAACGTGACAATAGTGACAAAAGCAGCGCAAACAGAAGCAAAGCTAAAGGCTATCCAAGTGCGCAATATCCTATGTTTAGAATAGGAAATGATAAGTTAACCATTGACACCCTCTGAAATTGCAGATTTGATTGAGAGATCTCCTGACCCCCTGTGTGAGCCTGATGTTTTTTTGAACTGGTTTTCTCAAGTATGCATAAATTATAATTGTCTTGTAATGGATGCAAAGCAATTGTTGGAGGGTGTGTACAAACTGGAATGGCGTTACTGTAGAAAGCTGTTTGAATTTCCAAAGCCAGATGAGGATGGTGATTGGGCTGCCAACAAATCAATGATTGAGTGGTTGGAGGACCTTCAAAAGTCAGTGAATAAGGCACACGTGTGGTCTGACTTTACCCAAATCATAAATTGTGTACAAGGTCCTCAAGAGACAGTATCAATGTTCATTTACTGCTTTGATCAGACATGGAATATATCATAGATATTCAGGCCTGCAAGGGGAAGACAATCAAAATCCACCACTCAAGGTACATTACTTGGTTAATGCAATGCGCCTACGGGTTCAGGTAGCTTGTAAGATAGCTGTGATGGAGTGGGAGACTGTAAAATACCAGGAAACTATAGATAAACTACTTGTCATGGAGAGAGCAGGTGTCTTTTCAGTCAGTTCATGTTCAGTTTTCCAGTCAGTCTCAAATGGCACAGTTTGTTAACCCCACATTTGTGCCTCCAAATCAGAAAAAGACCACAATAGATAAGCGGGCAAAGGTGAAATGTTCTGGATGTGGGCATTAGAAAAGGGAGTGTCCTAATAGACAGCCAAAATCTAATTGTCGTGCCCTCACCTATCCACAAAGAAACTTACCCTGCTTGCCCAGCACAGAGGAAGCCCAAGATTATGGAAGCCGTGAGGGGACAGGATCAGATAACAATCAATAATTTTCCAATCAGACAGATCAAGATGGTGCAATTGACAATGACATTGTGAATGAAGCTGTTAAAATACAAATTTCTAAATCCCCTGCTGAAGACCCTGTTTTACCAGTTGAAATTAACAGGGTAAGGGTTAACGTTTTAGTTGATAGTGGGGCTACTCTATCAGCAGTCAATAATGAGAATGTGTGCAGTCCAACAAATGAGTATGTAGCTACAATGGGAGTTGCAGGAGTGCTGCTCTATGAGCCAATATCCGATACCTTGTATGTTTCTGTTGCCAAAACAGATGTTCAGCATTCCTTTCTAATTTCAGACACATCGCCTATCTCACTGATGGGCCAGGACTTACTGTGTAAGTTACATGGTAGTATTCATTGCACTCCAGATGGGTTATATCTGACTATTCCTGATGATGAGGTAATACAGGCTGCACAACTGATACCATCAAGCACAAATCAATCTTTCTGGATTTTGCAATTTTTTTATTTAAGCAATCTCTTTTCTATTTCCAAAATTCAAACACTGGCTAAAAACCTCTCCAGCATGTGTGGCCTTGATGTCTTCTGCTAGACCAGTATTATCAACTTTCTGTACTACAGCTGTAAACCCATCAGATGAGTACATACACAGAGTACAGAACATGCTAAACTTACAACAGTGGCTGGAAGGTGAGCAATTTTTCTATGTTGGTCCACAAGGGTGTGCAATGCCCTTAAAGTTAACAGAGTCACAAAATGCACTCATGCAAAGCACAGAAAATATACCATTTGTTGTGATAGCCTTGACACCAAGCTGTGATTTAGGACACAGAATATCTGCCATTTTTACTAGACAGAATACATCTTTCAAAATTGAATTTGGCTCTTCCTCAGAACTTTCAGAAGTGCCCCCTGCACTATAGGCAAAACATAAAAATCATGTGGGCTTAGTCAAATCAGCACCTCCTGATTAGTTAGTTTGATTGATTGATTAGTTTTTTTCAGACACACAAAAAAATAAATAAAACATTATCACAGTCACATACTCAGGATTTGTTCATTGTGACTGAAAGGCACTGGCTGAAGCTAAGCTTATTTATCACAGAGGGACTCTCAAAGCTAATGATCGGTTGCCTAGTATAAGGCAATATGGGCTTTCTCCAAGAGCCATTAAAGGCATAGAAGGAGTTATGGAATCACTTTTAGAGCAAGGTGTGCTTGTCAAAATGTACAGCCCATGTAATACACCAATTCTGCCCCTAGAGAAAGCAGGTCGACCTGATGATTGACATTTTGTTCAAGATTTAACAGCAATCAGTGATATTGTCATTCCAACTGCACCAGTTGTTCCAGATGTCAATTCAATCCTAGCTTCTTTACCATCTAATTCTAACCACTACACAGTCACTGATCTATGTTAAGGCTTTTTCTCAATTCCATTGCACCCAGACAGCCAATATTTGTTTGCCTTTTGTTTTAAAGGGCCCAACTGAGTTGGACCAGAACCCCTCAAGGGTGCTGTGAGAGTCCTGCACTGTATGCGGCAGCAGTATACTCATTTATACAGTCACCTTGTTATGGACTGAAAAGTACCTTGCTGACTACTATATGTCAAAGCACTTGTTGATGTAACCAGAGATTTCATTTACAGGTTCAAAATAGGGTCCCGAGGCATTCTGAGGAGAACACACACACTTTTGTACCAGATGATTTTGTACTTATTAAATCACTCTTCTTCCCAGGTGGAAGTGGCCATACCAGGTGCTACTGACAACACGGACAGCCGTTAAAGTGCAGGGGAGACCAGAATGGATACAAGCCACGCTGTGCCAAAAGGTCCTGGTGCCGAAGGATCAAGAGGGGGAAAGACAGAACCCTTGTGCTCCTCTGCCAGAGGGCCCAAGCACGAGTGCTGCAGCAGAATAGTGATCCTACCACTTGCACTCCTCCTACTTGGTAGGGTGGTGTATTGGTCATACACCGGCCAGTCCAATGAGTTGGGAAAACATTTAGCTCAACTCAAGGAGCACCACACAGATCTTATCCAAGAATGTAACTTGGTCAATCAAGAACTGGTTTATTTTTATTTATTTTTTTCAGTTTATTATTACTTGCATTAATATTTACTTTTACTTAATTTTATTTGTTTTTGTTTTACTTATTTACTTATTTTTATTATTGACTTATTTTACTTCATTTTAAATTTATTTTACTAATTCAGTTTAAGTTTCAGTATTTTGATTTTATTGATTTGGGCTAGTCTCAATTTCATTTTACTCAATGAAAATACTCTATTCCACCATGTCATGTGGTAATACAGAAAGTACTCCACTGTGTTTTTAAACTCCATTTACCTTCATTAGAATCATTTAAATGATTCCAGCCCTGGAATTTACAATCTCTACTGATCAAAAGGTCATTGTTAACTTGAAAACTTCATTACTTCATTACATCAAAAGATTGAACAGAGCATTTTGAGCTTTGGGAATAATAATAAGGATTATTCTAACATGTGTGAATGAAACAGACACAACTCAAGGTATGTTTAGGTAACAGGTAACAGCATGGCTTAAATAAATGCAAATTTGGGCATTGTCAGTAGTTAAATGCTTTTTAATGCCACTTATTCTAAAGTATTACCAAAGATCCTACCTGTATTTTTCCTAGAACTCCAGTAGTTTCCATGCGACTGGCCACATTTACACTGTTTCCCCAAATATCATACTGAGGCTTCTGGGCACCGATAACCCCAGCGATCACAGGTCCATGGTTTATTCCTAAATCAGAAATCCCAAAACTGACTCTGAACTATCATTTATAGTTTGTAGAAAAAGGGAATGTAATGCACGGCTCTCACCTATTCTGAGCCTGAAGTCATTAAAGGAATGTTTGTTGATAACATCGAGCTTCCCATTCAGAGCAAAGGCAAACTCCACCATTGTGCCAATGTGCATGTATTGTCTCTCATCCTATAAAAAAAAAAATCAAACAAATACAAGTTCATGTTATATATTACTTGAACAATATTTGATTGGTGAATATATAAAAAACACCTCTTAATGCTGAACTATATAATGTTTCTGAATGAAGATCTGGATGTTATTACTTTGGCTGGAATGCTCATGAATCATTATGTAATCTATCTATAATTTTATGGCTTGAAAATACCCTGAAAAGCATGCATCCTTAGTGTGAGCGAGTTTATCTTTCCACAGATCTGACTTGGCACTTGCTTTGGTGGCATCCCTTGCTTGTATTCATGGAGATAGAGTTTGGGGAACATTCCAGGCAGAGCAATAACATTTCCATGAAAACACAGCTCATGGTCACATTTTTATATAGCGCTTTTCCACCTTAAAGGCACTCAAAGCGCTTTACAACAAGGTGCCACTCATCCATTCACACATTCATACATCAGTGTACGCAGACACTTATCCTCAAACAGAAAAGTAACAGTTGCTGCCTTTAATACCATTCAAAAACATTCATATGAATCTAGAAATGTTTAAAATAAACTAATAACCCCTGCTCTATTCAATTTTTTTCACCTCGGCATCTTTGGACCTTTTTAAAAAATCATTACCTTTTCATTCATTTTTCTAACATATCAGACAATAAACCAACACAGGTGAGAAGACAAGTAATTCCCTTGTACATGTCAGTATTAATGAAGCATGAAAAGTGTGTGTGTTATTGTATACACCCCCAAATGTACCAGCCTCGCCAGAATCTTGACCCAAACTGCTTCCATCTCTTGTGTGACACCACTGGGCCAATGCACCTGTCCACGCAGCCAGCTCTGCCACTGCTGTCACTGTGGCCACAATTTTCCATTTGAGAGAGGAAAATGTCAATTATGTAAAAAGCAGTGCTAGTGTGAGGTCCATGTGACTACCAACACTTGTGTGAAATAAATAAGTAAATGTGTGAAAAGGAATGTCTCTAGGCTGCACATAAATTATGTGCTCTTACCTGATAACAAGTTTCTATTCCCTTCAATCATCGATGAGGTAAGCAGTGTGAAAATTAGACCTCATCTTGCTTGTAACCATAAATTTGAAATGACAGGATAGGCCCTAACCTGTGAGTGGAGGTCTTTCTAAGCCTGGTCTCCTGCTCTTTCAATCTAAACCTGCAAATTACATGGGGGACCTCACATGATGAAAGCTTGTAACTATTCAGTGCGTGCCTGTGTGCACTCTGGTCCTGGCGCGACATTCAGTCCAGTAGCGGCCATGTAAGTGCTGCCGATGGTCTTAATCTTCTCCACTCCGCTGAATTTCGGCTTGGACAGCAGCTGAAGGGGGGCACACAAGGTTATTACAAATTTTGCACTTGATTTCAATCTCTTCATTTTTTACACACAGTCGCAGGGCGAGTGGGGCTACCTCATCAAAGTCGGCTATGATCTCGTTAAGGAGACGGAGACACTCCAGTCCTTCTTTGTTGACGTCGGACTCGGTGTAAAACTCTTTGAAGTCGGGGATAGAGGCAAACATTACACACACTGACTCGTACGACTGATGATACAGGTCCTACAAACAGAACGTGAAGAGATATAACAGCTGGAGAGGTTGTATTGATTTATGGCTTTAGCATCAAAAGAACAATATGTGTATTAGAAAGTGCTAACAAGACATGGCAGAATAGGAACAGCTTCTTTTACAAGGTAGGTAATATGTAAATGAAGGTAGCTGTTCCTAACCTCTATTTGTGCAGCCTAGTTTTATTTCTGCACGTGGCCTAGTTATAACAAAGATGACAAATAAGAATTTATAAAACAGCAGCAAAATTTTGACTATTTTCTAATCAACCCCAACATGTACTGTACTATTTGTAAAGTTCTGGCTTGGTAACACTTGTTACTACTTGAAAAAACAAGCAAAGTGGCTGATTTTGGTGCTGTTGCACATTGAAACAAATGTTCTTCATATAGGCAGAGTTCCCTTATTTAATTAAAACTCAAACATTCATGGACCCTTCTCTTTGAAAAACTTATTTTACAAAGCAAGTCTGCATGAAACACTAGTTTTTATGAACGTGATACAATATATATATATTTTTAGAAGGCAGCAGTTCATGACACATGCCCCATATAACACAAAAAATGCTCACCTCATTTTTCCAGTGGCGTCCCAAAAAGTGCTCTGCAACATGTGCAGGTAATACATTTTCCAGCAGAACTCTATTGAGATTCTCCATGGTTTCAATCTCCTCACACTCTCTCTTGAACTTGTCTCTCCACAGGAAATCCAGTCGACAGTAATATTCATTCTGGTATTCGACAAAGAGACAATGACAGCTGTGTTAATAAAAGTTAAGCTATTACTTTTTCCTCATAAATCCTACAATATAGATGTTTTTTTTTATTTGGCCAAAATCAGAATTTTCATTTTTGAGCATATATGGGCATATATGCCATACTGCTGGGATGCAGGGGATTGATTTCCACACATCACTGAATTATGACGCACGCAGCACTTATGAATATAAAAGTGTATCCCAAGTGTATCTAAAGATGAACTATTCAAGTTTAATTAAAGGCCATATTCAGTGCAAACTACCCAACTGGAACAATTTCTTTTCATAGATATGAAATGTCCCAGTAAGACAGCAGTGAAGCTGTGCTCTCATTGCTTGAGGAAAAACTGAATAAATTTAACTATTTTGCATTAAACAGCCATCTTTTTATTTGGTTATTCATCCTTGTGGTTTAGAAACATATGTAAAAAAACCAGAAGACGTATTTACAGTATCAGGGCCAAAACATCCCAGGAGCGCATGCATTTCACAAGGGTCCCTGAACACATCATCATTATGCTCATATATATGTGAGTGCTGCGGGCTACCTGAGGGCTGACCCGAGTGTCTGCAAGTGAGTGGGAGGGGCTTCAGTCTATGTCTATATTTCTTGTGTCATGATGATGTATGTGTGCAGTGTATATTTGTCCCCAGAGATTATGAAATGATACCAGTTTAACAATATGCAGTAGATGAAACTGACTTCTGCTCTTTTCTGAATTGTTGCATTGCAGGCCCAAAGCTAACACTGAAGATGGTTTGCTGCTCCTATGGAATGCGTGCTATTTATATGTTTGTAAATATGAGGGGTGTTTCCTTTACTTTTAGAGACAGGAATTCCAGAGGAGACTGGAAAGTAGGCCAGAAGATAAGGAAGCTCATTCCAGATACTGTTTAGAAACAAGCTAACAAGGCGCCAAATGAGCTCTGCTCCATTGCGCTTCTGTTCTTGAGGGATGAATTACAGACACTTCTAACCTGCTTTCTCCTCCCTTTGACTAAATAGTTGTGAATTTGCATCATTAGTGCTTGTGTTTAAGTTTTTAAAAGGAATTTAGTTGGATTTAAATGTACGTAAACCAACGGCTTTTTGGACAACATGCCCTAAAAGAGAGAAAGAGAGAGAGAGAAAACATATATATATATAGAGAGAGAAAACTTGTGTTTGCCTCCATCCCAGTGACAGTGACCCAGATTGAGAAGAACATGTGGAGCTGTTGAACCAAACCATGGCTCTCAGGAGAGTCGCTGCTGTGACGCACTGAGAGAGAGGTGGTCTGAACATCTGTTTTGGGGTCACAACTGATGGATGGTACCCCAAAAAAAGATAAAACATACAGATCTATGCCGGCTGAATTTAGCTCTAATATGAAAAGAACATGGCAGCTCTGAGCCAGGCTGGCTGTTCCTACTCAAAAGTCCATCTGAACATGTTCTACTGGCAGATTCAGTCAAATCCCCTTTTACTTGTGCCAATATTCACACAAGACTGAGTCCAGATCTGCTAAATGGAATAACATTGAGATGAGAAAAGGATATAAAGAAAAATACGAACCTGTCTTGCTAAAACCAGAAGTGTGATGAAGAAGATGAAAAGTGACACAGAGCCCATAGTCTTTAAGTCCTTGAGAACCCCGGGCCTACAGACACAAAGACATTCTATTGAAAGAGGCTATACTCTGTAAAAATCATTTGAAAATCATCATAAAGCCAACAGAGAGGATGAAAACAACAAGCAGTGGCAAGGTAAGAAAAAACAAAATAGCTTCTTCTGGCTCTGGAGTCAGCAAAGTACCACATGTTACATAACCTACCCAAAAATAATGTGAGAGGTCAGAATAAAGGCAACCATCTCAGGAGATGAGTGTGCAGCATGTTTAAGGAACTATTTATAATTTGTGTTTTTAGCAGGTGGGCATCTAAAGAGTCATCAGAAACTACCAAATGTGGAATACCGTTTCTCCTCGATAACAATAACATTCTTGTATTCCATCAGAACCTCTGCCTAATATACTGCGAATGTTGTTGTCGATATTGAACTATGAACTAAGTGAATGTAAGTAACATTAAAAGTAAAGTACAGAAATATTAACTTATACTTAATGTTGAAACATCACACTTCTTTTCAGTTTTTCATCAAAACCTATAACAGTTTTCTGACAGTTTTCGTAAAATTATAGACCTAATAACTAAATATTCTAAATTTGCATATCTTCAAAAAAGGGTAGATCGAGAACCTCTAATACTAAATCACTGTCCTCAGCCTCTCACTAAATTTTGGTAGTTTTCATTGCAAGCATTTTCTATTTCTAAATTTACAATGTGTGATTATACACCATATATAAAGTTCATATATTTTTGTGCTAATACATGAGAACTAAAACTGCAAAAAAGACTGAAGTTCTCTTGTTCTGAAAACTTTGAGTTTAACGGATTATTTCTAGCAACCACACTCCAGCTGTCAGTCAAACATGGACAGCATATCTTCCTATGGCACTCAGCATCCTTTACCTCTGGAGGTTACAGCTGATCGACAGTCACAGACTAAACAGCCTCCTCAGCATTACCATTTCCCCATAGACCTTGGGAGCGGTCTTAATAGCCATCTTAATGGGCTCCACACTAAGTATCACACTGACTGCTACAACGCAAGTGCAAAGGGGGAGCAGGCTGTTAGCTCTGAAGCTAAGCAAACTGTATAGAATCGATACTTCATTGTTTCCATTGCCACAAGGCTGTATGTTGGAGTAGAAAGCTAAGACGCGTGCGCACTTGCCTATCCAGTGTGTCGTTCGGGTATAGGGCTTTGCTGACGCCGTCCAGCAGTGAGGCATGAGTCTGGAGGATGATGATATTGTAGATCACCAGGGCAACTAGCATCACCAGCATTTTCAGCTCGTAGTTGATCCTCAGAAACACAGAGCACGACACCAGGCCCAGGATGCAGCAATAAATGAAGTACTGGAGACGGAAAAAATCAAATGAGATGTAAATAAATAAATACAGATACAGATTTTTTGGACAAAAATATTGCTTTTAATATACATTTTCTGAATTTTAACTTTTAATCATTCTAATTTGACCTCTAAAGTAAGAACTCTTCTCCAGACGACATGCTTTCGTTGACAGACGATTGGCTGTAGATCTCTCGATTAAAAAGATCTCATCACTGACTATTTGAAATGACCGATCTTGAATAATATTTGATAAACTGCACAGCTCTAATATGGAGTGAAATGAAACAGCAGAACAAGTACAGCCAGGATTGAGAGGTCATTTTTTGTTTTTGTTACATATTTTTTTAATATTGTTTCATATATGAACTGTGTGGAATACTAAGGATTTGCTATGACTTTGCTGTTGAAAGTAATACTTGTCTTTGAATAGAGTACCGTATGTTTTCATGCACCATCAAACAGTACTATTGCTGTATTGAATGAAAAGTAATGATATAACCTTTTATTTTATTTTACTTTTATCCTCTATCACTGCATTCAAAATTATAACAATTACAGACAAACTGGATCTTCTGGTTGCACAATGAGAGATGAACCTTTCAGCTATGATAAATAACAACAATTTTAGCAGAAGTACGTAGTTACTTCCCACCTCAGCTGAGTCAAAGCCAGCAAGAGGTTACTTTGCAAAAATAGGACCATGCAGTATAATACTAAAACAGTTACGCAACCAAAACATTGACTTTATGTAATGAAAAGAGAAAATAAAAATATTCTGTTCAGTGAGTGAGAAAATTCAGAGCTTTTTAACTTTGTTTTTATGGCTGGCATTGATAATGATGCGTGTAAACATCATGAATGCTCAGCAGTTAATGAGGTACTTTCTCTTTCTCGATGAGACAGAGAAGCATTGATTTAACAGTTATGAAATGTCCACACAGCATAAAATTGACACGGTGCATGTATGATTTAGAGATGGGACTGTGGTAAGCATCTCCGTGGAATTAATTTTCAAGAGCAAAGAGGATGAGAAGTCTGTCTGTATCTGTGCAATGTAAGACAATATGGCTGTATTATAGAATGATACAGAGATCGGTGTCGGGTGAGTTATGAAAGGAAATACAGTATGTGCAGGACAATGGTGAGATCAGCAGTGTTTCCATGGCATGTGAGCTGGATGTCGTAGAACTAAAGATGTTCCTGTTCTCTTTGTTCACGGTGAAAATAGAAAAGATTACAAATGCGTACATCAGAGAGGCAGCTGATGTTAGATGATTTCTAAGTAGTCCAAGTCTGAGAGCCAAGATAAACATGGTTCTGATGTGTATAAATTAGGAACTGTGAATATTTAGGCAGCGTTCTTCAGTATTAAATAAGCATTACCTATATGCAAAGATGTTAAAATATGTCAAATAATATTTATATAGATAGCAACTGCGATGTTAAAACTAACCTAATAATTTCCCTTGTGGATCAATAAAGTTTGTCTAAGTCTAAGTCTATATTACACTAAATTAACTTGTAATCTTGAAGCCATGTTATAATGCTGTTACCTCCTCAAAAACATGCATGGAGTTGTTTTGTTCCACAGTAAAGAGTTTGTGTAATCTTCTATTATTAGTCTTTCTACATTTCCACTGTTGAAAATGCTCTGTTTCACTTTGTGGTAGGGCGGTAGTATTCAAGTTAACAGCTAGCTTTTAACATAGTTCAGTAGAGATGGGCAATTTAAGGTCTGAAATCATATAAATTATTCTAGTGAAGGTGTATGGAGTTTTAAAACACAGTGGAGCACTTGTATTACCACATGACATCAACATCACAAAATGGTGGAACAGAGAAAATGTGTGTTAAACGTGTGAATGAAACACAACAAAACTCCAGGTATGTTTTTGATGAGGAAACAATATTACAACATGTTTAGAAAATATAGGCCCTTTAAATTATTCCCAAATGTAGAAAACATTTGGCATGGTGTAAAAGCTGTTTACAGTAGATTAGAATTGCCTATTAATGAGTCAGTTATGTTGTGTTTGGTTAAATAATCCAATCAGAATTAAAATCCAAAGGACTTTTGTGTCTGCAGTGTATGACAGCTAATGGCATCCCAGGCCGAGTTTGAATCAGAAGGAGCATATGTGACATTAACTAACTTTAAGGCTACCAGACTACAACTAAAGATGGCTTCAGCAGATGTACTGTCCACATGAGAGAAAAGGACTCTCAACTGAAGTAAGATCATTTGCGGTGGATGTCCAATAAGAGAACAACCAAAAGACTTCATATCAAACCAACATTTTATGATTGCACTCTCTTGTATTCCAACACTCACTGGCAGATAAAACTTTGCCTCTTCTGTGGTTTGGTCCTGATAGAAAAGCAGGCTGCTGTTGGTGAGATTCACAGGTGCCATGGTTATTAGCACTTCAGGTGGAGTACTCTGTAAAACATCTGGTGGCCCCCGGGGATCCTCTACAAAGAACTGACAAAAAACAATAGCTGATGAGAGAAAGAGCCCTCGGATTATGTGCCACCAACTAAATGTCACAATCATCGCATGTCTGTGGTGTTCGAGTGTGCACAGAGGAAATGACTTTAACAGGCAAACAGATGACCTAAGAAGAAGGGCACAATCAAACTTTGCATGTGAGGACGGAATAAAGCCAGGAAGTTGAGAGTGAATTCCAGTTGTAACCATTTGTTCTGAGAGAGATTTGACGCATGCTGGCCAAAGACATGGACAATGTTTTAATTTTTTTTTTTTTTTCTTGCATAATCATCTTGAGGTTATTGTAGGACAGGTCATGTTCGAATACTAAAAGAAGCACAGTGTAAAATATCCATGGGTTTCAGAGGGATTAGCATTACCCTAGCAATATTATATCTTTTGAATGACGATCAATGAGATATAGACCTGTAAATAACTAGAGAGACTGTTGCCATGGTAACCTATAGTAAAGAATATCCGGTTCCAGCAGACATGTTGTGAGTGTAAATTTCAACTCAAAATCTCAGACCAACTAACAGGGAGCTGGACTTTTTAATTTCAATTATCCCTTTAATACTTTGGTAATTTGTCTATTTTGCATTTATACTTAAAATGCCCAATTATCTTTTAAAATACTCAGTGTGAAGTAAAAAGTCTATCAATAATTGCGTCCATACGGTGTAGAGTTCCCTGCACACACAAGACAAATACACGATTATAGGTCAATTTAAACACTTTAATAAATGAATTTACTGGACTTGTTATTGTCTTGTTATATTTTTTTACCAGTGAAAATTTTGCTCTTATTCCACTGATAAAATGGCAGCTGCATTTTCCAGGGCAACAGAACCCATGTTCTATCTAGCATTTATAATATATCACTACTGAAATCCTCAAAGTGCTACCAACAAACAGGAAGCCAAAAGCCATGAACAGGTAATTTATGACGACATGACACTTTTTGAGGAAATAAATGTATATAATGAACGCAATACATCCATGTTAAGTCTTTGTAGATGATTTAATAGTCTATCCTCTGAAATTTTATTAGGCAGGAAGGTAAATGATTAGGTAGGGATACCCAAGTAGGGATGTAACAATAACCAAAATATTGTGATATCGTATCGTCAAAGGTCTCACAATAATATCGTATCTCCTTGCTTAAATGAATAGTTATGATGCAGAAATAGATAAAAAAAAACAAAGGGAACTACAAAGACCATGATCCTTTGCTCTGTTTCACTGCAGACTACATGAAGAAATAACTGTTCTAAGTACTTTGAAATCTTCATTCTTTGGATTAAATCTTGTGAAGCATTTTTAGAGGAAAAAGTAGCAGATACAGTTTTGTGAGCCTCCACAAAATATTGCAATAAACATTGTACCGTGAGATGTATATCGTGAAAATATTGTACAGAGAGATTTGGATATCTTTACATCCCTAATGACAATAAATGTTGTACCAAATGACTGGTCAAAGCATTTTATAATGTCAGTCTTGTTACTATGTAAAATAGCGTAATATTGTGAGCCTCTCCACCATATCGTGAGCTTTCCCACAATATCACCATAAATATCATACCGTGAGCTTCATACCATGACGATATCGTATTGTGAGACTTGGATATCGTTACATCCCTAAGATTTTTTAGTATTTTATGCTTAATTAATTCGGCCATTACAAATCTCTCTGATAAACTAAAGTATGAGGAGGGACTAACACGGGACATTATGTAGTGCACGAAAGAAAAAAAGACATTTGACTCATTTGATGCTCGACTATAAAAACTATACTGTTTGGAGCAATAGAAATATATCTCACCATGTTGAAGACAGACATTATAAGTATGAGGGCGGTGGTCATGATGGTGAGGACAAGTCTCAGCCAGGGGTTATTAGTGACAATGATCCGTGAAGAAACTGGAAACCAGGACAGTGGGCAGAAAGAGCCTTTTCCTCCCTGCTGTAGGTGGAAGAAAACAGGACATTCAATACGGATCAAGTGGTGACTGAGAGCAAACACAGAATGTTGTAGACCCTCTACTACGCCCTGGTCCTTCTCACACAGACATGCTAAGACATGCTCATTAGCTTCTCTTTCATAATCCTAAAAACATATGAATCTAAACAGTGACAAATTATTAACAAACAGAATTATTTTGAAAAGGCACCTTCAGTTATTAGTATTTTAACTTGCACAATCCTTTTGTCCATTAATTATACTAAAATTGTAAAAAATAAATAAATAATAATAATAATTGAAACTTCAGCTATAAAATACATGTGCTATCAAAATCCCCTCAAACAAATTGGCGTGAAAATATTCTCTGCAGCAGTATTTTTTTAACAACTGTGGAGGGCGGTATCTGTAAAAAACTTTTTCAAAGAAATGTGTTTGATCACAAAAGCCATGTAATGCTCCCTTACACAGATGAAAAGAGCACATCTTCTAATAGGCTCATTTCACAAAATTGAACACACAAAGCCGATGTAACATGCCTTTATTTTAGTCAATTGTGCGCTCCCACGCAAAAGTGACACAGACGTTTATTAAGAATATGCTCAGTGCTAATTGGAGGTTAGCACAAAGCCATCCAATCATTTACTCTGTTCTCATTCAGGGTGCGAGGCTTCTGTGGCAGAGCAGATGCAACTTTATTGATAGTCCTTGTTAATTGGGGGTGACCCACTTCAAGGATCATCAAAGTCTATAAAGATCATCAGACATGTCAAACTGTTTATTGACTATCCATAAAACACAAATCACAAGAGCTGAGAACTGATGAATGTTATGTAACAGACACCTCATTATAGACTGGAGACGTTTTTTGGGTTTGCACGTGACAAATAGCTACTGTACACTGAAAACATGTAATAGAAATGAAAGTAAATATTTACAACTATTGCTTCTATGATAATTGTTATATACTTATGAAATACTCAAAATTGTTTGGTCGGTAATGAACAAGAGCATCATCTGAATCAATTTTTAAAACATAATTCTTGACCACTTGAGGGTCCAATCAATGCCTTGTTTGTGGATAAAAAAAAAACAGAAATGTTTTATTGTTGCACCATTTCGCATTTCTTGTCCAACATATTTATAGTAGATGTTTTTCAGATTTTTAATCTGGTTCTTAACTGAACTGAGAGACTAACTTTAATCAGTAAAACAGATTAGGAAGACAAGGCGATAAATCTGGCATCTTTTAGTGAGCTCAACTTACAATTTTAACTTCAACTCCTCCAATTTAAAATATTCACTCTATACAGTACATAATATCTGCGTGGGCGGTCATGTGCGTGCGTTCAGTGATAAATCAATGCAAACCTACCAGAATGTGACCGGCGAAGCACAGGAGCAGAATGAGCGCCAGCAGCAGGAATGCCAACCCAAAGGAGATTCCCAACACTGCAGTTCTGCAACAAACACACAACCGCATTACTCTGTAGTCCTATTTAGAGCAATAAATATAATGAGCCTTTAGATGTATTCTCTCTCAGCCCTGAAATCTATTTACATTGACAATCCATTCATCAAAAAACGACTGTAGTGGGGTAGAGACGCTTGTATTGGAGTTATTTTCATCTTCTAAAGCATACTGGACCTAATATGACAGATTTAAGGGGCTATAAAACACATGAAGTCACTGTTAAATGTGCACAGCTATGTCACCAGAAACACTGCTACGATAAAGAGGGAAAGGGGAGGTCAATTAGAAAATCAATGAACCTCTTTGACTCTAAATTACACTTTAGCGTCAAAAAAGCAGTAAATTAGTATGACCAAGGTATTTTATTTTCATGTTTGACAAAGGCAGTTAAAAAGATGCTTTGATTCTGCTAATCTATAATCACTGGCAGATGGCTGGGGTTCTTTCACTACTATCTTGCATTCTGCCTCCCGCAGGCCTTCTTCGATCACAGTGACGCAGGCCAGAGGATGAGGCAGCTGCCGTCAAATGTGTTTTTTTCCCCATCAGCAGACTGCCACAGCTGGAGTCTGGTGAGGCGTCAGGAATTAGACAGGGCCAATGGTTAAAAGGGAGTCTAACCTGGGCAGGACCAGGACCTGCACGACGAAGATACAGCAGAAAATGAGGCAGGCGCAGGTGACGTAGTACTTGAAGGCTGGTAATGTGGTGGATCTGTACTGTGGAGAGGGAGAGTGGGATTCAGTTTAGATAGCAGAAAATAGGACGAATTACAGTTTATTTCTTAATTTAGTTTTGATTAGCTAAATTAAAACATAATAGTCTTAGGAATGGGGCAAGCCACACCATTGCCACAAGACTGTACACACTTGTGGAAAATGATCTTGTAAGTGTGTGTGTGTGTGTTTTTTTTTTTTAATCTGGATTGGACAAAAAAGGGTTAAGTGCTGGGGAGTTACAGTTCTTTAAAAATATGCTCAAAATGCAGTGCTATACTGGCAACAAAATTATTAAATAAAACAAAGCAAAAAAAAAAAAAGGATTTCACAATTTATTGCAAATTATGTCCAAATCTCATCTTCTGGGAATTGCGTCTCTAATGATTAGACTCTAGGGCTGGGCAATAAGCAGTCATGATTTTTTTATTAAATCTTGTTATATAAAAATAACTTTCAATATTAATGTCACAAACATAGACAAGACTTAATAACTGTCAAAAGAAAAATAAGTCAAATTTCTTCCATCTAAGTCTAAACTGCTCTGAATCTTTTAATAACAAAAACCTTATCACTGACTTTTAGAAATAACCTAATCTCGATGAAATATATGTTTTCACAGCCCTACACACTCTTGACGATAGATGCTTAAAACATGAAAAGAATCCTGAATAAAACTAGCCCAAAGACTAAATGAAAGTAATTGTGTTTGATCGTGCCTACCTCTTTTTCCAATGTTTTATTGTGAAAGAACAATGAGATGCGTTGAATGCCCTCAGACTTGAGCCACTGTCTGCAGATATAAATGAGACACAAACAAAACAGGCTGTGTGGGTATCTGAAATCAATTCTTTATCTCCTCAGTTTATCCCACTGACTGAGGTTATGGTGGATAAATGAGCTAATCCACCTTCTCTGTTGCTAAGTGTCAAGACTCCAAGGTAAAGAAGAGAAAACAGCGCTTACTTTTGTGAGTTGATTCCATCGATGGTTCGGATCATTCGCTCTTTAAGCTCCTCCTCAAACCTTCTCCTCTGTGACTTAGACCTGACATTGAAAAACAAAACAAAATGAAATAAAAAATCCACCCATCTTCTGTTGAATACAAGAGTCATCTTATTAACCTTTCTCGCCTCTGGAAGTGGTACTGCCCCATTGGAACATCCTGTAAAAGAATGGATTTGGATTTAATGGTAATGTCGTAATAGTTTCTCATGCTCAGGCTGCTGTGGGGTCATTCTCACCGTGGTGTTGATCATGCCGTTATCGGTGGTCATGCTGTCTCGGTGGTGGAGGTTAGCAAACGGCTTGGCAGCGCCCCAGGACTCAAGGTAGCGGGTCATTCTGACAGAGGCTCTCATCTTACCCCCATCCAGAGAGGGGCGAGATCGGACACCCAGGTGAGGGCTGTGCCGGTCTGTCTGTGAGGAACAACCAGCGCAGTGCTCAGAAACGACTGTGTGCTAAAATACGTGATAAGTATCAAAGCTTATTAAAGGTCAATTAAATAATGTAATGGTGAAACACTATGTTGTTATTTCAATGTAATTAAAGTTAGGGCTGGGCGATAAAGCATTAAAAATTGAATGCTCTTGAGTGAGTGACAGTTTAATTAACCAATCACAGTGAAGAATTAACTGTCACAATAAAAAGATTTAAAGCCACTTAATGTCTAGGCTCTAGGAAATTGTGATTTTCTGGCATATTGCCAACCCCTAATTAAAGTACAATGGAATTATAAACATTTACGACTATGGGCTCAAGAAAAGCTCATTCGTATACATTAATTCCTCAATAGTGATAATATAGAGCAATAGAAATCCAGTAAATGTGAGCCGCAGGTGCTTCAGAGAGCAGTGTTATCCACAGCGCTTGACATTGGTGACCTGACAGTCAGTGTCTGGACCCACAGAAAATACTTTAAGTCAAGGATGATGCACCTGCGCTCTTATTTTGAAATGTGTTTTGAGAGTCTCTCCAGCAAAGAGCTATCACTTCAGAACAAAGAAAACTCCATTAAAGGGAAAAATAAGCTCTGTCCTAAATATCAATATCAGGGCATAATGAAAACCGTTTTACTCACTGGCTATGGTGACTAGTCAGTTTAAAGCAATACTAGAAAGTTAGTGTCCACGTTTTGAATGAATAGGAATATGTTGTACTGTTTTATTGTATTTGACATGATTTGAACAGATTTTTTTCACCTCTCATCATGACCCTACAAAATACACTAACCTGGCCTCAACTGGCTTAAGAGGCTAGTGAGAGAAAATAAGTCCCAATGACCCAATTGCAGAGAGAAGGAAAGCTGTGTTCATTTCCTGTATGGGGAAAGTTGACAGTGACAGTCAATAGCAGTGACAGTGAAGATGACACCTCTTTGATCCATGCTCCCTATTTAAAGCTTTGATCCACTGGTGTTTCTTAAGGGCACTCACAGCTGGTGTAGAATGTCCTACAGGATAATGGAAATAGACTCCTATTAAAATGTTTCATGGAGACCAATTGCAGTAAAATACAGATATGTTCATGGCATTAGAATTATGAAGGATTAAAATGAATGACACCATGAGTTAAATTCTGCAAAGACATCAAGGTAATTGCAGTAATGTGTGTTGTCCTTTTAATATATATATATATATATATATATATATATATATATATATATATATATATATATATATATATTTTAACAAAGGTTTATAACATTGTATACGTTACAAGCTATAATGCTGATCTGATTGTCGAACCAGCAAATAATCAGAAGATGAAAAGATGATCACGACAAGGTTGTAGCAAATGCATGATTTAAGACTAAGCATACTATTCTAAAACTGAAGGACAAACACAAATTTCAAAAGGTTCTCTCAAAAGCACTTGAACAAAAAAATCTGCACTTGAAACAGTTACAAGGACTTCACTCTCAAACTTTGCTATAAAACTGGCAGACTGGCACAGTTGCCAGGAAAAAAGAATGGACCTCAAACTGGATTTTTCAAAGCATGACGGCATCGTACCCCTGATAAAGGGAGATTAGGAGGCAGAGCACTGTTAAGCTCCATTTTGCCGTTGCCTTGCCAAAATCAGTGGGTATGGACAAAACCCAAAGAATGTTTCATGGGGGAAGGTTTTCAACAGCAGCAGGCCTTTTTAACATTGTAATTGGTCCTTTGAATGGTCCTTTGATGACTCCTCCTTATTCTTATTCATTTAATATAGGATTTTTGGATACAGACTATTACTGTTACTTCCATGGTCTAATGTCCTTATTTGGAATAAAAATAAAACAATAAAAGGTGAACTATGTAACTATGTAGCTTTCCTAATGGAGGAACATTCCTCCTTTCACACACCGGGGACACCCTGCTCCAGAGAGCACCTTGTGACAGGAGGCATGATCAGTCTGAGTGACCTGCCAGGTCAATCAGTCTGACCACCCCTACAGGGAGTAACAACAGCTGATATACGACACATCACCACCACCACCACCGGTGACACTTCTGAAGATGGCTTACAGCTAGCAGCCAAAACATGTCAACAATGTAAATACATCTCCTACTGTATTGTCTTTAAAAAGGAACCCAAGAAATAAAAGTTCATAAGAAGACAAAATGAACATCTTTGGTTTAGGAGATGTTATTGCTTTGCTTTGCAGTATGGCATTAGACTTATCTGGACAGTTGGAAACTAAACAAGTGACACCATCAGGTCACACAACAGATGACAGATCTGTAAAGAAGTGACCCCGTTCACAGTAAGAATGCATGTGTTCCAAGGCACTTCTGGGCAATAAAAACACCTGTAATCTCCATAAAGCAAAGTAGATGGTGGCCTCTCCACCAGTAAAGTTACATAGTGCAATGATATTTTTTTTCATAGAACCTTGGGGTTGATGACCAGGTAGGTGACAACTCCATGTTCTTTGAGGTATGAATCGCGGCTCTGTCCGTTCCCAGGCTCCACTTTGTACGATCCGTTCAGATGCTCCAAGGTCACGGAGGAAATATGCACCCTCCTGTAAACAGCACAGACAGAGATTATAAGAGCCACAACAACCGACTGTCCCCACCCTTCTCATTTGAAGATGTGTGTGTACCAGTGGAAGACTTTTTAGACTATGGTTAATAATGGTATGAAGTAAGACTATTGGACAGCAAACAGTCTCAAACAAATATTTTCCAAAGGGTTCAAACAGAAAATCAGTTCCTGATTTTGTTGTTACTGTCGGTTAATTTATGAAAGAATGGCCATAGTTGATGCTGGAAGTTTCTTTTGCACATTACATTTGCACATTACATTTACAATGCTGTTGCCTGATACAAAAATATGAATTCTTAGCATGTTAGGATTTCTTTGATAATTACATTTGTGTTTTAAGGAATATCTCCTCACTAGTACTGTCAATTAGGCCAAAGCCTCTTACCCGGGCACACCTCCTGCTTCCATGTGATTGGCTAATGTGACATCATGTGACCAGACATCATACTGCCACTTCCTGAGACCGATCACGCCACAGAGGACGTTTCCAGAATGGACCCCCACACGCATGTTGATATCTACACCAGTGGCATCTCTGACTTTCCTGTATTAGAAACAAGCTTTCATGATAATCCTGCTGTAGGCAGCATTTTATATTATATATGTATATGTTTAATGTAATATAAAACTTGTAGTGTGTGTCCTCTTATGAAATTATGGTTAAAGGTTAAATCTGACATATTGATTTACAAAGGCTGTGCACTTAGAGGAAAACAGGCATGTTCTTCTGCTTTTCTGTTGATTTAATATTGGTTTGATCTTAATACTTGCACAGCTCATCATCAATGTTGTGTTTGCGTTGGACATCAAACAAAGCCTGGCGTTCCTTCTGCTCAATCTGCCTGACAGGCGTTTGTTTGTGTTGGTGAGAGGGAGAGAGATCTGGTATTTTACTTGATGGCCTCACACATATCCAAGCCCATCTTCACGCAGTTCCTGGCATGATGAGGCAGTGACTCGGGCAGACCGGACACGCAGTAATAACAATCGCCCAGGATCTTGATTCGCATACATTCATTCTCCTAAAAGAAGTATAGAAAGATGGAAAAGTTCATGACACAACAATATGGCAAAAAACTTGATATTTCTTCCTGAAATTCATCCATCAGTTTGATTTAATTTTTTCACATTATAACACTTTAAAAATAGTGCCATTTAACTTCCAAATAGACCTGTTTATTCTCAAAAGTGTGAACTCTGAATCACCATGCCTTTACTGACCGAGGATAGACTGTAGACTCCTTTAAAAGGCACCAAGCTCATTGACAATTTTAAAAGATTGGACCTCATTTTGATTAAAATGTGATTACATGCATAGCCCAAGAAGCACAAAACCCTCCATCTTGACCAAACTTGCTACATAAAGTATAATCAGCATCAGCAAGTCTGTAATAAACCAAGAAACCAGTAACTCCTGGAGTGGCCAATGCATTAAATCCAAGGAGATTATAACACTTTGATGCCAATTTAAAACCATCGACTGTCGACTGTCTGGTCTCTTGAGCAAAAGCTTCATCCACACTGCTGAATTACAGCCAGACCCGTCAAAAGTTTGGACACTTTTTAGACTCATTCAGTGTTTTCTTTTTTCTTTATTCTTACTACTTTCTACATTTTAGATACATACGTAAAACTAGATATATAGGATTATGTAGTAAAGAAAAAAAGTTAAACAACTCTATATACTCTATCTATACTAAATATTTCCTTTTTTATATCTTATATTAAAATCCACATTATTCTTCCTTAAGCCTTTCACAAAAACAAATTTCCATATGTCGTTACAGAAAATATCATATTAAAAGACAATATGATATCACAACATTCTATAGGCCAATAATATTTAAAATAAACAGGGGTGGCTACAATGAATCATGTTAAAATGTGGATTTGTCTTGTAATACAGGAAGCTCTTGTTTCTAGCAAATAATAGAAATGATCAGGCTCATTTGTAAATTTACCTTTTGAATATTTCACGGGAAAGTACAATGTTATCAATAGGGGCATCATCAAACTGAAACTACTTTACCTTACTGAAACAAAGTAATTCCATCAAACCTTTTTTTTGTTAATTAATATAAAAAACATGAACTGCAATCAATAAATATGTAGTTAGCAAGTGTCAATAATGAGTGGTGTGATAATTATTACATCCTTTACATCTTAAATGCCAATAAACTACAAAAAGTCCAGGAAAAGTAAAAAATATTGTTCCAGCTTTAAGTCAATACAGTAATTATGGTAACAGGCCTATTATTTCTTATACATTACGTCGTCATTTTTTATAATTTTATAATATTACCACAGTCCTTTTCACCTTATCATAACCCTTATTCTCGCAGCCAAATCCATCAGGCAAAAAATCATATCCACCCACGCCGACAACACATTAGCCGAGGTTCTTCATGTGGGATGTGTAACCGCTCTCCTTTTGGGTGGGTTTACGTAAGAGTAGCAGAGAGGGTTGTGTGGACACGGGTGCCTGCTGGACAAAAACGCTGAGAGAATCTGAATCTGCTTTGAAGAGCTGAATACAAGAGGACCCAGAGGAGCATTAGACTGGCCCTGGTCAGCCCACACGGATCTACAAAGTGCTCCGGGAGGCTGCAATAGACCAACAGTCGCCGCAAGACACAGGAAGTAGTCATCTCAAGGCCACATTTAATCATCACTGACAGCAAGATGTTTTTTTTTTTACCTTAACACGGCTACAGTTTTGTGTATTACAGTTATGTGACCCAGGTTCAATATTTCAGGAATTTAAATAGCAATTTTAATTAATTTATGATGTTTTTCATGTTCTTCACATTCTAAGGACGTGATTAAGCAGCCTGACACTTCTTCCGCTCAAGTCTCGCCCAGAGCTAAAGTAGTCGAGAGCATTTCATTTTGCACTAAAATCAATCAGCCCAAATTAGAGCTAAAGGAGTGTTTCTTAAAAAAATAGCAGAATCATACAATTAACTGTGCCTAAAAATGATCCTGTGTCTGGAATAGCATATCTTTTTCAAATTAATTTATAAACTGGGTATATCATATTTAAGACATAAGACACATGAAGGCAATTCAAAGCACATAGATTGCCACAAAGTATGTGACCCTATCTGTTTCCTCATCAAAAACACCTGTGTATTAAGATGGTCCAAAAAAACAACATTTTTTTAAAAAGATTTTCTAGATTAGAACCCTGTAAGGCCTATACTATAACATAGCAAACCAAATAAATAAGGCACATTCGAATAAACTGTCATTTTATTCTGCAAAAACAAACTGAAACTTGTATAAAAATTGCTTAGAAAGTCCATAAAGTCCTTAAAAAGTTACTTAGAAAGACCAGCAACCTTTGTTGGCATCACAAAAGACGTGCCTGTGCTCTTTGACAACTTGCAGTAGATACTGTTTCTGATCTTCATTCTCAGGCTACAGTTAAAATCTTGAATAAGCTTCACCCCCCCTTTCAGCAGTGACAACTCTCCTGGAATGCACAATTTTAGTAGCCTTCTGAAAGTCTGCATCATCAGCACAGTCTGCTGAGGGAATTGTTAAAAATGTTTTTCGCAGATCAAGAGCTTCGAAGAAATGCATTGTGCTGGTGGTGACAAAATCACTGATCTGCATCCCTTCATAATGTGTTTGATTAAGGGCATCACATCACTTCTGAACCTTCCTCTTCCATAACATTGTGAATCATCAGCTTCTTCTGTTCTTCTGTTACACTGGAGTTGAAGAATGCCAGGCCAACCATTTCTTCACTCAAGTACCAAAGATGTCAGCCAAAAGCTGTTAAGGCTGCTTTCTTGACAAGTAAATTTTCATACAGCTGACAGCTTCTTAAGGAATAGCAAATCATTTGCAGGAGCTTTCGTTGGTGACGGAGCTTCAAACCATACTCTGATGTAGAGGCTTGCCATAAAGAGAAGAAACTGCAGCATGCCATGCTCTTTAGATGCTTTCGAGGTGAACTGCATATAGTGGGAGAAGTAACTAGTAACTATAACAAATTACTGCTGAAAACGCAAAATAAGTCCATTTCCAGGAAACTTCATGCCGCTTAAGCAACCTCTAAAACATCTTTTTCTTCCAAATCTTTTAATGCAGGACATTAATTGAGGTTATCTGAAACTTTTTTTTTTTTTTTTTTTTACCATACTTTGATGGCTCACCCTACTGTGTATGTGAGTTGTGTTTTGTTTAACACAAAGATTCTGAGTTCTTCTCTCAAACAGAATACACTCTCTTCCACCTTGTGATGTCATGTGGTAATGCAGTGCTCCACTGTGTTTTAAAACTGCATTTCAAACCTAGAATTGCCCATCTCTACAGAATAAAAGGTAAATGCAAGCTTGAAAACTGCCACTACATGACAACACAAGGTGGAACAGAGCGTTTACAACTTTGGAGATGTAAACAGACTAATAAGAAAGGGTTACTCAAACATGTATAATGAATGGAACAAAACACAACTCCAGATATGTTTTGAGGAGGTAACAGCATTATAACATATTACACACGTGCCAGAGCCAGTGTATTTGGTATGAAGGCAAAAAAATGTAATTCCAATTGTAGTTACCTTTGCAATCTGGTCAAATTTCCCAAAGAGTTCATTGAGCATATGCACAAGTTCGCCTGGAGAGCAGTCACTGGCCAGTCGCGTGAAGCCCACAATATCTGCATACAAAATACTGCAGAGAATTCCAGAGTTACCCAACTTTAAAATAAACAAACAAATCATCTCAAATTTACATAGACAATCTCATAACACATTATTGGACATGGTGGCTTTCCTCTCGATACACCATCTGTCCTTGGCTTTGTTCTGAAAAGATTACCCTCTTAACTGTGTGAATTTGTTATTACTGGAGGGATAATTGGCAGATCAACATGTAGACACACAGACTGGGTTAGCATACATACACCTGAGCCCCACTTAAAAGGGACACAACATGGCCTCTCCCGCAAGGCTTTTCTGTGTTGGAAAACAGGTTTTAGAGGACATTCCTTGGAGAATCTTATGTTAAGCCAGGATTTATGTCAACTGCGGTGTTTTCAAAGTTCTCTCCTCTTGTGTTATAGAGGTGGAAGCGAGTGGGAATAGAGGGCATATTGTATGTGGTTCTGCATTTGGCAAAGTGACCCCAAAGTACAATAGAGCTGGATTAACTCGAGTGGGCACTGGCCTTGGATGTAATAATGAAGGAGACTATTGGACAAGGGGAGAGGAGAACAAAGAAGTACTCCTCAAATAATTAACTGTTGTGTGAAAGCAACATAAAAGTAAAATAAATGAGTAAATATGTAGTTTCAGTAAGGATGCAGTCAAAATGACCACCACTGTCACAGCGTTACTACAGCCAATATGGGTACTATATTCGTGATGTTTTGAAGTATTATAATTATAAACATTTGAGAAATAACTACTGAAATACATGTAAAGTACATGTTTTGTAAATTTGCTGAGATTATATTAGCAGTAATGACTTTATGTGTACCAGAACAATCTTGTGTAATCCTTTTTGTTCTCATCATAGTTAATCGCTATTAATGTTTTAGCATGCATCTTTCTGACACAACTCTCTAAAATCATGTGGGTTAATTGGGGTCACTGTCATTTGTTTGTCTAAATCTACTCTAATTAAGAAAGATGGTTTTATAACAACAGAATATTTAACCACATTTGTTTGTAAGGCCATTAAAAGTAAAACAAATAAATAATAGAATTTCAGCAGCAATAAAGATGCAATACAAACAAAAACAACTCAGAAATGTAAACAGCCTTGGATACAAGTGCTAAAAAAGAGGGATGCTGGAAAAATAAGTCCTTATAAATAAATAAACTTTTCACTGATGAGCAGCAGACCAGGGCAGCAGAAACCTCACCTGACATTGGTGTGTCTCTGCACATACAGGTTGTGAAAGTTGTTGGTACTTTCTGTTCGGCCAAAGTTGGGCCCTTGTAGTCGCTGGATGATCTCGGCTTTCATCACCCGGGCAATGTGCGATGGCAACAGGGACAAGAGCAGGCGCTCCTGGAGAGACGGAGTCACAAACAAGGATTACAGCAGGCTCTATGTGACAGACAACCAAGTACAGATACCTGCTATATTATATTTTACACTTATTTTAGAGTTTTATTTAAGTAACACAACTTAACTTTACCATGGAAAAGAAAGATAAAACTGCACTTCTAAACATGCTCCAAAGAGATAGATATGTCATATCCTGTATCTATCTCTCTAAAAAAAAGCTTTTATTAAGCCTAATTTATGGCTAAAAAGTTACTTGGTGGAGCTTTAAAATTATTCTTATATCTTGCTTTTGAATATATGTATGCACTGTACAGATATCTGCACTTTATTGTTTCTTAAGAGCTGCATTGACAATTTCACCACTGAGATCAGCAAACCTCTATTTATATGCGGCGTAGAGCTAATATTTGACGAAATTTTGACCTCCTAAAGGGATTTTCACATTACCTTAATGATGGCTCATTTGGTCTAATTTTTCAGCCAGGAGCTCAAAAGAAAAAAAGACAGGTACAGAAGAGAAATAGCCGAGGTGGGCATATTTTACAAATGAGAAGGCTTTGGTAATGATTTTAATTATAACTTTGGAGGAAATGTATTACTTCAGGTCGGCAGCAAACTATTTAGGTTTTTATGTTAGCGGTTCCTTAAGACCATTTTGCACGGTTCTGCAGATTACACTACTTACTTTTTAATACCATTCTATACTCTTTGTAGTTCTGCTCCCCATTTTAGTACAAAGCAGAAAAGAAAATGTCCAAAAAACTAAAAGCATACTTCAATATCACAGTCCATTTTGGGGTGGTTGGAGTGACTTCAATTTTGCATATGTGGTTGTGTCTGTAGTGTGTGTGTGTGTGTGTGTCTGTGTGTGTGTGTGTGTGTGTGTCTGTGTGTGTGTGTCTGTAGTGTGTGTGTGTGTGTGTGTGTGTCTGTGTATGTGTGTGTGTCTGTGTGTGTGTGTGGAGGGGGGGTGAAAAGCTGCTTCAGGGGGTGTGAGTCATAAATGCGACTCACAGCAACAGCAGAGAGGGTCATTACATTGTTCACCCACTGTGGGCTCATTTCCTAAAACATAGCAGCAAATTAAGTAGGGAGAGGGTTGGGGTGTGCAGCTAAAAATAGAAACCTCCACAGCCCCAAACCTCATTCAGAAGTACTCTAGTGTGAGCACGGTACACACAGGCTGATAAGCTACAGAGGATGCTTCATTAATTTATTGTGTGTTGATTACAGAAAAGATAAAATTGCATTACTGTGTGTGGGATATGACTAGCATCTAGCTACCAAACTCTCTGAAATAAACAAGGCTGGAAAATTATGCAAGGTGCCAGGTAAATAAAAAGGCATTACAATTATGTTGTGTTCATTTGTCAGTTACGGATAGTAATTAAAAATTATGCAAATAATACATGAGTGCTACCAGAGCATTTTATGCAACTAGAGTTTATGTTCTATTTTTAGTAAGAATTACAGGTACACTATGAAACTTTTCTGATGGAGGGTCCGCTACCTGTTTGTCTCCATGGACATGTTATTGGTTTGTCTGGAATGTTCTACAGTATATGGCAATGAATGTATATATATATTGCAAGTTCCAGGCTAAGCAATAACATCTCAATGGGAACATGAACAGACACTTGCAACTAAAAAGGTGACATAATGCAGCTTTTAACCCATTTCATTTACTCTAAAATGTTGTTACATTGTTAGTAAAGTACTTCTTATGTTTTATTGTGTGTAATAAAGCAGGGTTTGAAAACATGTGCCAAAAAGGTCATGGAAAAGCTATTTTGAAAGATAACCTACTTGGTGAAATAGGCCATAATGAAATGATCAGGAATGAAACTGGGTCCCACAATCAGACCAGTTGAGGACCACTAGAGAAACCATAAACCCAGATAAATAAGTTAACATCTTGGCCCATATAAATCCTTAACTACCCCAGATTAAATGAGCCATCTGTTCATGCCTAGTTTGAGTGTCAGATCCCTGGTCGCAGGAATGGCTAATGTCAGAGAAGATCTCCAAATATCACCAAATGTCACTGCATAAGGCCTCCATACTCAGGACTCAATATGTTATCAAAAGCTATAAATAATACAGCTAATATCCACAAACCTGTTGATGCTTCTCAAACTCCAGTTTAATGGGGGACTTGATACAGTTGCAGGTGTCCTGGTAGGTCTGCCTGAGGGCCAAGTCCATCAGATGTTTATGGTATGCCCCCACCAAGTTTCCACAAGTAAAAATTATGACGTTCGCTAAAATCTGTCAACACGCAAAGGCAACAAATGAAGGTTTAAAGGTTATAAACACTCTATTATTCAAGGCCATGACCCAGAGCTGTCTATTGTTAAAGCTAGGCGAGCACACAATTAAACAGTGCTCTCTACCTCAGCCCTCAGTGTGGCTCTGCATATTAAGCAGATGGCCTTGGGGTTGAGTCCAAGGGCACTGAATGTCTTCACTTTATTATTAGAGACCTTATCCACATAGCAGTATCTGAGAAATAGGGGCAAGAATATTGTTTGTACATGAATGCTTTTTATTATGAATTGTTATAAATTTGTAAAATAATGGAGAACTCCATAGTGGAATGATGTTGTACTAATACACTTTACCTGCTTTTTGTTGCCCCAACTTGAAGACAATATGCAGCAGTCTGAGAATGTAATACCAAAATGCCAATTTATCTGATGTTTTTGTTCTGCTAAGAATACTAATCTTTTAATATGCACTGTGCCCCAACCTCTGCTGGAACAAGGAATACAAATTATGTGCATTATTTTACAATTGAAAATCCCGAAAACTACAAAATATGTAAGAGCATAAAAAGCTTTATTTTACTCTGGAGACTTTACTGAAAGTGCAGTGTCACCATGATACAAGATGGGCTCTGCGCTTTACTACCTCGACCTTATTAAAATGTTGTATCTCATCATTTTAAATGGTGCATGAAACATTGCCAATTTTATTCCAGAAACTAACCCTTGCACTGCAGTTAGCCCTAAATGAAGTGATCATTTAGTCCATCAGACTTTGTAATAGAAAGCTTGCTGCAGGGTAATCTCGGGCACAGTACATCTGGAAATCTCAAGTACTGTCTATCCCTCCCTTTGTGTTCATTAATTTGAACGGGTACTGGTCTCACCTGCCAGACTAAATGTTCCAGCTCGGTGGTGCTGGCCAGGCAGAAGCTGAGAGTAACTGTGTGTGAGAGGCAGGTGACGGCACTGGCGATGATTGCCCCACTCATGGAGAAAGGCAGCATGGTGTAAACGACAAAAACAATGAAGAGAAAGAAGGACACCTGGAAAGAGGAAAAACATGTAAGTTACCAGATATGTTATACTAACTGCAACGGCCATGGACAAAAATATAATGATGTATTGGTTGTACAAAATCTGTTTTAGTAGCTCATAGATACTAGTGGTGTTATAAGTCATAGAAGCTACTAGACCAAATTAGCTTTCCTTTGCCTTTATACAATCCAGAATACAGAAGTGGTGAATTTATTCTAATTGAAGTGTTAATATGTGCTATTGGGTTTCATGAACACACGTGCAAAGCTTTCCAAGTGTGACCAAAATAATGAATGAGGTACCTGTCAGTTTGTAGGAGACAGACACTTGGGTAGAAAACACTGCCATATTCAAGACATAATATTATAAACAAGCACATGGTTGCAGGGACAGAAAACATCATTAAATGTCATACTATATACTCTGGAAAAGATTTTCGGTTCAAAAGCTGCAGCAGAGATGAACCATTCCCTATGTGGGTAACCTCACAACACATTAAATGTTTTCATAATCAGCAGATGGAAGTGTTTGAAAACAGAATACTAAAATGGGAGTCATTTTAGGAGCCAGACATTTTGGAGTCCTCCCTCACTTCTGCATAAACTGAATGATTGATATTGATTTCCTTGTCCATTATTTGTACAGGATAAATGTCTTTACATTATTATATTTGTATTACAGCTGACAGCAAAGCAGTGCAAAGTACAAATATGTGGGTTCTTGAGCTAAAGAGTGGCATAAGCTGCATCTCTAACAAAAAACAAAAAAAACAAAAATTTCAGGATTTGATAAGGGAAACATTTTCAGTGCTACTCCCAGGAATTTCTGTCAAAGTCAACACTGTGACCTACAGCTGTCAGTGGTGCATGTAGTTATCTCTTGTTTAGTTCATTGAAACCTGCTTTAGCCTCCTGTTTGGTCCCTTTCCACTTCCCCTGCTGTCAGTTTGGCCCTTCCTGTTATGGTGCGGGTGCCATTGACCAGTGTCAGAACTATGACACAAGATGAACTTTGAACCTCTGGCCTGTCCAGTGTTCCCGTGCCTTTCAGGTTGAGTGAGCAGCTTTGCAAACAGGAATTGCTAAACGGGATGTCTTGCAGCTGGGCTTTTCTTTCTTGTTTTCTAGAATGACCCTGCAAGTTTGATTAAAATTGTGTGAAGATATTTAAACGATGTTTAATTATAACTTACTATTTTTTCTGCAGTACAGGGATGTTTTGATTGTGACTGCTGAGTTTAATCAGGCATATTTTACTTGAAACTTAGATGAATTATGAAAGAATCACTCTTGTACTTGTTACAATATACAATATTAGCTCTATGTTGTTAGGGTAAAATATGGTGTCAAGTGAGTTTGAACAGATATGTTGTATTATTATATAACGTAAGAAAGTCTGTTTCTGTTTCTCCCATAGATATATTCTACCTCTTGTCTATTTTATGTAAAATTTTAGGGAAAAACATCTCAGAAAAAAGAAGGTTTTGCACACTCCTTAATTCCCCTCCTTCTTTTAGTCATTTACCAATTTCCAACCTACTTGACAGCTGTTCGACTAAGGATCTGGCAAGTCAATGGTGACATAATTTCCATGCACCTGTACTATTAGGACACAATGTACAAAAGATGTTAGCTTTCTGTTGCTACGGAAACCAACTCTTGTGAAAGGTTGTGTTCAGAAGAAAAAACTTGATAATGCCATAAATTCAGATAGATATAATAGAGATATAATTCTATGGGAAAAATAACTAAAGTGAAAATCCATAAATGTTGAACTTTATTGGAGGATTTGGCTCCACATCTAATCTTATGTCTTAAAGTCCTTTCAACTGATAACAATCACGTCTTTGGGATTGAATAATGATCTTTATGATATTCTGAAGCTGTTGTGGAAAAATAATTGCCCTTTGATAAACTAATGCTGACAGAGGAGACGTAGATCTTTGTACCAGCTTTTATTTTGCATGTACAAGCCCAGTAGTTAGAAATATTTGAACCATAAACAAGGTCACAGCAAATCTGCACTCTGACAGTTAAACAGCAAATCCCCCCATGGATTCTGCCCTGCTCTCCAGCTGTTAAATTATACAGATTCTATATTTTTGTCATGTGAATGCAACCTCATGATCACCACCTGCTTTTGACTGTCACCCAGCCACACTGTCTCCTATGGGGCTTCTTGATTGCTCTCTTTCTTGCTACACCTGTAAGATTAAGGCTGACTAAACAGAGTAGGCCCTGTGCTGCTATTTTAGAAGCCTAATGTTTTGATAGTTGCTGAGTTTTCATTTTGGCCAGTATGCCTGGCGCAGCAGCTGGTAGCCCTGAGAGACTTGGCATTACAGCCAGCTAACAATGTAATTTGCTTTAAAATGTGGTTGTTAATCTTAGTCAATTGACCATTACTGCATTACCAATGTTTGTATCTCCATCTATAGCAGCATTATGTCAGTGTTTGGTGTTTAGTATGCATTATGTGTACAATTAAGCCTTAGAAGCAAGAAGCAGAAGCAAGTGCAGATAAATGTCTTTGTAAATGAATTATGAAATTAACATGTTTTTGTTATTCACAATCAGTGATTTTGTTGCCAGTTCTACTGCAATATTGTTTTGGTTTTCAAATCAGTCAAATCAGTTTAAAGTTTAAACTTACTTAAAGGTGCACTATGTAACTTTTTCTGATGGAGGGTCCATCAACTGCTTGTCTTCATGGAGATCTTATTACTTTGCTGAGAATGTTCCAAATTAAGACAGTCTCCAAGGAGAAAAGTAGCTGAGTCCACCAGATCCAGTTACAGGTCAAATATGTGAAAAGCCAAACCCACTAACAGTGACAATTCATGTTTTATAACATATATTTAGCAACAAAATGCTGAAATAAATAAAAAAGTTGGATATGTTTAATGCCAAACTCTGTAACATTTCATGCAAAGAAATAACATGTTGCTGGAGAAGCAGGTGATGAACCTCCCCCCACCAGAAGTTACATATAAATTCAACCATAATGACTACTGAGTCTTACATAACTCGGAAATTAAAATGCAACTAGTGCACATCAATACTACTGGCTACCATTTTGTGTTACTATTGTTTATACAGTGTGTGGGGGTTAGATGTTTGGCTTGTGGGGGTTGAATGTGAGTGACCACCGAGAGAAAGCGGACTAGAGTCTCTCTTGGCTTCATTATTTGTCTCTTCCTCTCTCTTTTCCAGGCCTATAGTGTTATCAGCTCAGTGTGCTCCACCAGACATGCTGTTCTAGCAGTAATCACAATCAAGTCCAACCCACTGAGAGCAGGCTGCAATTTCAACTGTTTGTCTGCTTTGCTTTGAGTTTAGTTTTTCCTCCTCCCCAACTTATTTTCTTTTGTCTATTTTTTCCTCCTAAAAGCTTGCCAGAACCAGACAGACAGATAGATGGGGAAGAATGATTAATAATGTAGAGTGATTATGTGCTTGCATGTAGCAGTAAAAAATAGCCCATTCAAGTGACAAGGGGAGGGCAAAATACAGAGGATGAAATTGAGGATGTGTTTAGGGAGGCAGGTGGGGACGCTGGGGATAGAGAAATAGATTTTGATAAATAGGGGGAGACAGGGTGCTAGAGTGAGAAAATAGGTTTCTTGAGACAAAGAGAGAAAGAAGTCTGGTGCTGAAAACAAATGTGTCTGTTGGCTGGTGGGTTCTATTCCAGATCCCACTGGATCTAATAAGTCACAAATTAATTCAACACTGGAAGGCATGTACCCTGTAACGTGAAACAGTCGCAAGAAGGGACCTTAACTAATTATGCTGAAAGTAGTTGAGACAAATTCAAGGTTGTTTAGCTAAAGCTGGAAAATTGCTGTATTATGTTGCACGAGAAAATTAAGTTTTAATTCCATAAATAAAAACTGGGATAACTGATTAGCTAAATGCTTTTAATACAAGCTGTTCCTTTCATTTTTTCCTCTAGATTTTCCTTGATTCTTCCTAGATTCTTCTTGGAAAACTGCATTGTTCTGTTTTCTTTGAACAGTAGAAGAAGGATGTTGCGCAGTACTTCTCATAATGTGGAAAATGACAGTTACAGTTCTAAAATAACCATATGACAAGTATGTGCATGTACAAGTAAGATAAAGAGTCATTTACCTGGTCCCATGGTCTAAGAATGCCTCCAGAGAACATGAAGAGATACCCCATGGTGACCAGACAGGCCCATATGAGGAGGGAGAAGAGGCGGAGCATTCGCTTGAAGACGGACTCGATGCACACCAGGATAAAGATGGACAGGAAGAGGAAGAGGGCTGCAGGGACTGTGATCAGGAATGTCAGGTGATCCTCTGTGTTCTACAAAACACAAAATAATTAAAAAAATATTTAAAAAGTTTAATAACATGGTCTTTTTTTTTTTTTTTTTTACAATGTCAAACATGTGTACAAGACAAGTCACAACAGAAAAACAAGCAATTAAACCCAGAGGGCTAATGTATTGAACTAATTTAATTTGTCTCATTTTAATGCCATGTTTAGTAAGTGGTGTGTGATATGTCAAGATCAAATATGTACTTGACAATATACCTAATTCTGCGTAACGGTGGCATTTATAATATCTGTACTTTCTTGTTTTGGGCTATGTAACTTCTAGCTATGAGTTCTTCTTCCATGTCTTATCTTCCATTATTTGAGTTGTTAGTCTCTGTGGAGCCTCCACAGTCAGTGTTTAGTTGCTCTAGACTTTAGCGGTAGCAATTAGCCACAATGTCTGTCTGCCTATTGTTGAGAAGACAGCCTATTGGTGGCACTCAGTTTGCTGTTAAAATGATTCTTCTTCTCATTTCCTGTTGTACTTGTATAGATACTATATTCTTCATTTAAATAATGCAATATTTATTTGTGTTTCATTGCTTATTTCAATAATGCACTATATTTCATGTAACTCAAAATTGCAAACCTTGTGTAAGTCTTTGCAAAAGCTGGAAATAACCTAATGCTTGCATATGTTGTATAGCAACCTGATGTTTACATATAGGTCGTATAAAAACAAAGCGAAATACCTGTGACCCTAATAATCCATCCATCTAACTTCAACGACAAACTGAGTGAAGATGGTTCTGCATCTAAATGGACATTGTGGTAAGCTACAGTTTCACTCGTCGGCTGACCTGGAAAACTGGCAAAAGTACTTTGCAGGTGTTGACCTAGGAGTGTGCTCATGAGCACCTGCTACCAGACATTCACATATTCTGCCCTGGTAAGATTTAGAGCCCTGGGCCCTTCTCTGGAACGGAGGTACATCTCCAATAACACTGACCTTGATTGTTCAAAGTTTAAACCTTCTTTAAACAAGGGGGTTTAAAGACCAAAAACATGACTTTTGATACCAAGAGAGGTGATTGGAGCCCTCATGCTCCTTTGGTGACTCAGGCTAACCCAGTAACTTAGACCTTTTAGATTAGGTTGCGGGGATAGAGTTTACAACATGCAGAGATTCACACAAGCGCAAACCTGGAAGAGAGACCGTACCACTTGTGTAAGTCCACATATCACTGTTTAAAGTGAGAGGAGGTACATACACAGGGCCCTTAGAAAATGCTTCTTCACTGCAGATACTCTCAGGAGATGGAATCTAATCTCAGGGACCAAAATCAGTTACCCAAAAGGTGAACAACTTGGGGGGGGTTATAGTTATGTGAGCGTGATGCAAATGTTGGCCAGACCCAGATCCAACTTGTTTTTTTTTTTTAAACTTGCTAAAATATCACACTCTCTTGCAACTGAGAGGAAAATCAGATGCAGTGCACTTCCAATTATCATAATAGCTTGAATTTCATATCACTCCCATATACATATCACAATATATCACAAGCGATATTATATGGCCAAGCCTCAATGCGCTAAAACTAAACAAAAGTTTAATTAATTTTCAATTAAAGGAATATGAGAGAAATCACAAATAGATGTGTGTATGTATAAGCGCTTTGTGTTGCATTTTTGTATGAAAAGCGCTCTATAAATAAAGTTTGATTGATTGATTGATGTAGGGATACCTGTCTGAGGCCCATAGTCCCCATTGTTTAAAAAGTCCTGAAAACCCGTCTCTTTAAAACCACCTTTCATTTACTTTTTTGTTTCTTCTGTTTGTCTTGGTTCGTCTCCTCACATAAACTCTGCTTGGGTATCTTGAAAAGCACTATACAAGTCTTATGTATTATTATTCTGTGTTTCATAACAATATGAAGTATACTCATAACACTACACTAGCATAGCGGACGTGTATCCTCAGAGGGTCTGAGCTACATGACCAAACGAGCGGTTGAACAGACGGCTCACAGATCGGCAGACAGGCAGTCTGAGCCTAGAGAATGTGCTATAGCATCACTTCTGCACTCACACCATCCCAGTCAGCAAGCCACAAACTGTCAACATACTCTCCCTCACTCACACACCCGCCATCACCTCTCTTTTACCTCAGAAAGATTTTCAAGTTCACCATTAGAGCCAGGAATCACAGTGGAGGATGCAATGCAATATATGATTCACCATATTAGTAATGTCATAATATAGTCACTGTGCCTGTTTTCGTCCAGTAGGTCACTATCTTTTATAACAGACACATTGTTAAATAAGTTGAAATGACAATCTATAAATAAGTAACAAAATGATACTGCTTTCACAGTTTATATTTGGAAAACAATATTAATGACATGCAAATATATTCATTCAGCAGTCTGCATTATTGAAACAGTAACACCAAAATATATAGTGTAATATTACTCCTCTTATAGGACCTCAACTTTTTCATAGTAACCAGATTTTTCCTCATCTAAAAAAAGACCAAAAATGTGAGATCACTGACTCTTTTTTTACAATTACAAGGATAAATGAAAGATTAATGTGTCAGGAGTTGATTGAAATAAATCCTGTAACACTGAGCAGTCAAATGAATCAGTCTTGCCATAAATCAGACAGATTTCCCTTCCAGCACTTTTATCTCCAGCCCTTTCATTATACAAATCTGACCCCTCCATGAACTCAGAAATGAGTGTCTGTGTGTGTTCTTTATAGTCTATTGATGCAATCTGATCATGACCGCTAATGCTATCCTGTAAATAATCACATGACATGTACTCAATGTGAACGCAGTTTACATGTTTTCTGAGCGTGAATTAATTACCTTGGGTACTTGTGACATCTGCAAATGAAAATAATTGCAGACAATAGTTATGAGGCTGAATTCTCTTCAAAATGTGAGAGGATGTACACCCACATGTTCCAATTTCATCTTGTTCCAAAGTCACTAAAAATAATGTTGACAGATCAAACAATCATAAATGTTAAATTATCCAGTCACGTAGCAATTTGATGTCAGTTATTTTTCTGTGAAATGAATACCAATGTGTGGCCCCGGAGAACATAATTTGCAAGCAGTTTTGACAGAAAAAAATATGCCTGGATTCAACAGATTTAAACGGGCTATTCACATAACATAACGAAGGCGAGATAACGTATTATCTCTATTACGGTAGCAGGGTAGCAAAGGTAGCATGTGTCAGGGTTTGGAGAAGGAATCCCAAAGGGCCTGTAGACACCATGCCCACAGTACAGTCAGCTGGAGTGGTGCTTGAATCCCAATGAGGAAGAAGAAAGCATGACTGCAAATTCTTAAAAAGACTAAAGGGAGCCAGAAGGAGCTTTTTATAGAATAGACAATGTGTGACGACAAAAAAGCAAATGAACAGCTGCAGACAAATTACTTAAAGACACAAATTAAAAATTAACCATGGGGAAACATTGAGGAAGGAGAAGTAAAATAGCACTCGGTAATGTCGGCACTCTGGTCTATGTGATGATCTGTCTCTGGTCAGAATATACCACATCAAAGTATGTTGCAATGCTTTTAACAAATAATTATCTTACAACATAAAGGCCAGGTATCTATAGCAGATGCTTTGTAACTTCTTAATATGGATTACATACTGGAAATAGAAATATGATGATTAATGATTTCTTTAATGCATAATAGTCATGCTCTGAGTGGGAAATACAAATACACAGTGCACAAGAGTCAATTAGCAGATTTGGCACTTTTTAATTTGTCCTTATGGAAAATGACTGCTCTACACGTTTCACTTTGCAGGTAATCTGACGCGGATAAAACCCTTTTGAACCCATTTAAAGTCATTTTCCTGGGCTTGGCTTGGCCACACTGCTATAATGTACTGCATTGTCATCCAGAACAATTATTTCCATTTTTACCCCAGTCTGGTCTATCCAGCAATTATACTAGGAGGAAACAGAGTATGGTGCAAGGGGAGGAGGCACAGCAGCCACCAAAAGACAAAAAGCCTGTTATTTTATTAGTGAACACACACACACAAGTATATTGAGACAACCCCGAGTACGGTCTGCCATTACACATTCGTCTGTATTGTACTGATTATTGCTCTGAATAATAATCTTACACTTCTTGTGGCTTCTTTCATTAATAATCAACATACTCTTCTCTAAGTGCCCCATTTGCACTAAAAGCAAATACTGGAATCTGGTCTGTGGCTGATCTAACCAATAATTAAGATAATGACATTTTAGGATATCATAATAATACACTTTGGTTAGATTCACTAAGTATTTGTTCTATATAACTTTAAGCACTTGATTCACCCATTCATGAGTCTGTAATCTATTATCTTAATCTATCTAAAACATAACAAAACTATGTAATAAAGCATCCATTTCTCACACCAACTCAGACCAAAAATGTGCATGCAAGGAAAAAAGACGGCAGTGACCACAGAACAGATGAATCGGTTCGGTGTAAATCGCATGCATACAAAGTGTTTAGTTGTACAAGTTAGTGACAAGACTCACAGACTCCACCATCAGTAACCATGGGACAGGCCAAGTGAATAATCGTAAAACAACATAAGCTCCGGAGGCTAATCACAGCTTCATCAAACAGAGCTAATGAATTTGTGTAATTAAAACTATAATGGACGTGAAACTTTAAAAGACATCTTGCAACCTTAAAGCACCCCAGTCACACATCAAAGCTATTTAGGTAAAGAAAGCTGTACAGTATGTAAAACCAAAAGCGCGCAATATAAATAATTGTGTAATCATGTTATCATATATTTCCCCTAAATACATTTTATTCCACTTGCTGAAAATAACATGAACATTACTCTTAGCCAAGGGCAACAAATTCACTGTTATTATTTACTACTGTTCACACAAAATGAGAACAACACATCCACTCAGTTAAAAGAGCACATTTGTAATTAACTTAAGCATGTATGTCTTCAGACTGTGGAAGAGAACCACTATCCCAAGAAAAACATATTTTGTTCCGTAGACCACTCCTGGATGAATGAGGGCTTATACAGATTTATAGAAAATATTCAAACAGAAAATATAGATTTTTAAATTCAGTTATTAGAAATAAATATGAACTTATGGTGTGAATTCTAGTAGCTCTCTCCTCAAAGTTTACCAAATGTCCTCACTGTTTAAATGGGTTCAGTCAGTCACCTTTCTGCTCCTGGTAAAAGCCTGGTGATCCATCATCACAGCAAAACAGCCTGCTCTCACATCCTGCATCTATCAAGTGTATATAAAAGGAAACTTAAAGACTCTCCAGACACAGATCCAACAGCAGCAGAAATATAATACTACCACATGATATGGATGCACTTGGAAACATTTTTAAAGGTGAATAATTTATTATAATTAATCAATAAAATATGTTAACATCCTGTATGAAATATCTGAAAATCTATTTTTTCAGTAACATGTTGCTTATTGAGTTATCGATCTAGCTTGAACAATGGACATTTTACTACACTGCGTCATTAACCACCCACATACCATTCTAGTTTTTTACGTTTTTCTTGCTTACATGATTCAAATCAATACCAGAACATTTATAGAATTAATGGTCTCATGATAGCAAGAAAAAGAGTTTTTTAAGTACTGCAGATAAGCTGAAGAAGGAAATGGGGAACACGCACACCCAAATACACAGCATTTAGACAGAGCTGAGGCACGCACAAGGGGCGGGGCTATGTCAAAGAACTGTGCATTCACTGGGTCCAGCACTGATCTGGAGAGAAAGATAAAAGTGGGCAGTCATTTTTGGAGCATTAGTGGAGCTTTGGTTGGGTCTCTGTCGGCTCTCTGATAAAGCCTCAACACTTAAAACAACATCCTCTCCTCCCCTAACCGCCGGCCCCAGCTCGATACCTCACCCTATTTATTCCTGCCATTCTTCTTCATTCAGACCGACTAAATACACCAGTGAACAAGTGCTCCATGGCCCCTGACAAGCCTGTCACACATCTATTTGGAGTAAATGGTGAAGAAATTAATGTTTTGTATTAACAGGATGAATGATGTTGAATGATTAGGTGTAATTGTAATATAACCTGTGAACACACTAGTCTAACGCCGTACAAGAGGAGGAGAGCCAGGAGGATTGAGCTGAGCGGCCAAAGGCAGTGAAATCTATTGATTTGTCTTAAATAGAAGTAAGTGCATTGATTCAGGCTGAGGTTCTCCAGGGGACAACAGTGTTATAGACCTCCAATGAGAGAAACCTTGGGCACAACATAGGGTCACACACCTGAGCTTGGACATACAGTATAACAGCAAAACACTCATTCTGAAAGAACAAAAACAGAGCCATGAGTGGGATTGCTTTTTTGTCTAACACAAAAGCAGCACTTAAGAACAATAGCTTGTGTTTATGGTGGAGTGTTTGTGGCCAAAACAACACTTTTCACTTGACAAAAGCACCAACGCCCACACAGCTCCCAACTCAACTCTCATCATCTCGCTCTTGATACACTCCGCGAGCCCAGTGCAGCGATTTAAAGTGCCGCTTCACAGCCTCTCGTGTTGTCACATCACAACACACAACCACACTGAACTACCTCACTCATTCAGTCTCCTCCTGGAACTGTCATACTTCACTATTGTGTTTGGGCTGCTGTCTGTAAATACAGGAGTCAGTCATCATGTTATAAAAGTAATTAGAGCTTGACCACAGTCTTTATCCTCTCCACAATACCCATTAAGAGACAAACATGCAGGATGCAATTGGTAAATAAAAACACAATATGCAGGTACTTTTAAGTGATCCTCAAACTTTTTATTTCATACTGACATAGAAGAACAAAAAGATTTTTAGGCAAATATTATCTGGGGTTATTTGAATTTTGTTTTGTTCTGCCTGGAGCAGTAGTTAAAAAGCCATTTAGCTCACTACACTGACCTTTTTAAAGCTTAAGTAATTGACTATTTAACGTATGCAAGAAACCAACACTGTTCTTCAAAGTAACACATTTTGTCCAAGCAGAATACCGAACCATTCTACTTCATCTTTTCCTTCTCCACTAATAAATCGTCAACACCTTTCTCAAAGTGTTACAACATTCACCTACCAGCCCAGACGCGAAGAAGACCGCCAGCAACGCCAGACACGTTCCCATGACGATCAGCAGCAGGAACACTATGAGCGGATGCTGCTGGCTCATTCTGTAGTAGGACTCATACAGCCAGTCCTGGGGCTTCTCCGGCTCCAGGCATATGTCCCCCGCCTGGAAGCCAGCAAACCCGTCAGCCATGCCCTCGGGCCCCTCCGCACCCTCTCCTCCTCCTCCTCCATCGCTCTTCTCCAGCAGGTATCGTCCGCGCGTCCACAGAGCCTCCTGCCACATGTGGACCTGCCAGCGTGCTCACTCACAAAAACACAGTCACTTACAATGAAAGATCCCCTCCTCTCACTCCCTCCTTCTGGTTAAAAGAAAGTTTCTTAGCCACTCACGGATGAATGGGCAGCTGACTGAAAGTGAGCCAACTTTTCACGCACATGGTCTTGGATGAATTTTCCTCGCATCCTCCGCGGCTCCAATTTGGACAGGACCTAAGCCTCTTTCTTCTTCCCTTTTCTTGTGTAAGACGCTGGTCGTTTGTTCCTGTGAGACAAAAGGAGAAGTCTTAGTGAGCTTTGGTGCTCTGTGCAGCGGCAGCATAGAGGCAGCTTGTTACAGCGCTGAGGTGCAGATGAGGACTGAGGGAGGGAGAGAGAGGGAGGAACAGGGGAGCAGAGGAGAGGGTGTGGAGCAGGGTGTTAGCGAGAGCTTGTGCTGTGTCGTTGGGAAATGTCAAGAAAATCGTTCCGATCTCAAGATGTGCCAGAGCAGTCCCAGGATATTCCAGTGTTACGTGCATAGTTTCAAGTACAAACTGTGAGATGACTAAATTTAGAATGTAAACAAATAATGTAAAATATGAGAATTATGTCAACACTGTGTAGTTATATGACTGTGATGATATATGATTGAAGCAATGAAGTTAAAGGTACACTATGTAACATTTAATGCTCTGGGTTCCGCGACCTACTTGTCACCATGGAAATGTTATTGCTTTACTAGAATGTTCCACAGGATGTCAGGAAACGTATCCATCTTTCATTTCTTCAGTTTAATTGGCTTTGAAAAACATGCATTCTTGAAGTGAGTGGTGTCACCTCTCCCAGATCTGATCTGTAACTTGGCTTTGTGGTGTCACCTGCTTGTCTCCATGGAAATAGATGTTTGATGCCATACCGTGGGACATTTCAGGCAAAGCAACACAATTTATATGCAGAAAAGCAGGTGCCAAACATACCATACCACAGAAAAGTGACAAAGTGCAACTTTAAATCAAAATACAAAGAAATACGCTGGCTGCATTGATCTTTGTGCCCATTTTAGTTCTTAATTCAAACTACAACATTTTTGGTATGTTTTTGTCCTGTCTGTTTTGTTTAGCTACATTTTTATCCCAAATTACCAAGTTGTTTTGCCTAAACAGAACCAGTTCTGTGTAATTATACTGCTACACTTGCAAAGTACCAGTAAAATAAAATGATGTTCCTCAGTCTCAGTGAGTTGCGAAAAAGGGTGTGAAACTTTGTGCAACCTTCAATAAAAGGAACTAATTTGGACATTTATATAATAGGAGAAAGCGCAAGTCTTATAGACACAAGGAGAGACAGAACAGGTGAGAAAATTAAGAAAAACAGTCAAGCATGCAGATGACAGAAAAATAATGCCACCCTGAACCCAGTGAAGAGATGAAAACATGACAAACAGAAAGGAAGGATGAGGAGGAAGAGGAAGCCAAGTGGAGAGGGTGAGGGCTCAGGAGACATCAAGCGAGTGGGCGGAAAAAAGTCTCTGGGTTCAAACACAGAGAAGATGAGTGGGTAATGAGTGAAAGTTTGAGAGTGACAGCCCGTCAGCAGCAGAAGCAGCATATGTGAGAGACAAATAGGCCATGGATGAAAAATAACTGTATGATTTGTGGGCCTGACATGATAATTACTCTACTGGGGTGAAAGATATATTGAAAAATGAATATCACACTTGTTGTGGAGATATGCAAAATGTTAATATCGAGTATATCGTCTATAACTTTTCAAAATGACCTAAAAAATAGACAGAAACATCTAGTGTAATAAAGTTAGTGGGTATAAAGTCTTATTTCTGCACTTCTGTGGTTAATTTTGTCGTCCATTCACATTTTGTGCTAAACCTCACTGCTGCTTCCTGTGTATTTGTACTTTACTTCTCTTTTTTTCCTTACAAACTGACACTTAAATTATGTAAGACTATTAACTAGTGGTACTATCCCACAAAGTAATAACTAGAAAAACATGAAAAGGACTTTAAGCCAATATGATAATGCTTAAACTGAAGTTGGTTGAATAAATAACACCTATGACGTATTATAGATACTAGAACTCACTGCTCTGGTGTTTAATTGTGTTATTTATTTATTGAAGGACACATTTTTTACAAGATGATCACTTACATAAAGGTTTACTGGGGTCATTCTTGATTTAGTGTTGTTATGTCAGTAGTAGTAGTTTCAGTACCAATTATCATTATATATTTCAGTAGTAATATATTGTACTTGGAAATGTATTATCACGACATGTCTAATGATTCAACCGTTCTCAGTTTTTCCCCATATGGGCTTGAGCCATACCACCATGCATCTCCTCACTCCACTCACTGTCCATGCTTCATGCGATGCTTTGTGGAGTGTGAAAATGGCAGTTCAACATGTCAAATCCACAGACTTTCCACATATATACGCAAAACAGGGAGAGCTCTGGGAAAAGCAAGAGTCAAGAGCATCAGATATTTAGCCAAGTGAAAATCATTTTCTTATCATAGTAACAAAGTCTCACATTTTTTTCCCACAGGTACTGATTTAAACATCTAAAAGGCCAGGACAAGATTGGATTTGTAATAAGTGTGAATGAGTGATAGACAAAGATTGAATAAACCTCTTGCCTAGGATCAGAATATGCATTTCTTCAATACTTTATGAAGAGTATGAGTGAGTATGGCCACTGGTGAATCTCAGTTTTCAAATCGGAGTGATTGACAGGTGGATTAGCCAGTCGAGGACACACATGCTCCCTCTGTATAAAAAAAACAAAGAAAAAAATATATCACAGGGGGCTAAAAACACTGTGGATTTCTACAGAATTAATTAGCTCATTAAACTTGGTATCTTTTCACAAGTGTCACTGAAAAAAATCTTATTGCACAATCAGGTTCGGCCGGGCCTGAGACGCAACGGAGAGCGCGGGGACCAGACTGATATCAATCTGTACAAAAAAAATACAGAATACTTCAAAATATAAACCCTTTTGGTCAGTGTGAAATAAATACTAAACAAAGACCGATGTAGCCTATTTAAGGGCCATCTTCAGTAGGAGCAAAACAGGAAGATCAATCAGGATGGAGAAGGTTAACATGGTGAGAAAGAACTCATCTTCCAGTAATGATGATAATGGGGGGGAATAATTAAACTTACATCATCACGGGTGTTGCTGTACATTAGCCCCCATGTAACCGATATGTAGTCACATGAGCTGGATATACTCTAAAGGCCACTGATTTCTAACCACAAATGAAATTAAATATGACGAATAGTTACATCATTTTCTGGCTTGATTTAAAATAAAGTGGACCTATACACTAAATCCACTTCTGTTCTGTTCTTCTTCTTTTAAGCATTATTTTCTGTTTCTAGTTAGGTCAGACACTGCTTAAAAAAAAAAGACAAATAAATAAATAAACTAACTAAATAATCAACTAACCCTAATGCACTACTAAATGCGTAAATAAATATAAAACCAAAGCTGGAAGCCTTTTCATGGACAATTTATACATCTTTGCTAGACAGACATTGGGCAATAATAGGAAAAGCCAAAAAAAGAAAATAATCACGGATTACGTAAACCGTAGGCCTCACATATTTAGAAATAATAATCAGTAAAGAAAAAAATGACAACTTCCTGAACCTGACCCATGTGTGCTGGTTAAGCCTCTACACCGCCATCTAGTGGGGTTAATGATCAACATACTGTCCCAAATATAAGTCTATAAGAAGTATATAAAACTCAGTATGATAAAACAGTTAGTGTATGTATCCAACTTCTTAATAAGATTGTTTTCCTCAATTTCTCCTCATAATTTTATAATAACTTAATTTATATTCCAAAGACTTTTTACCACAACAAACCCAACCTAACCTGAGTTTAAAGGCATTTTATTTTAGGCTCAAAAAGGAGCAGGGAACATGGATTGCAGACATGAATCGATTACAGGCCGCCACATTCACGCGTCTTTTTATAGTGCAACCGTGTCATATGTGGTAGAGCCTATTTGTGTCTTGATTAATGATCTGACCTGATTGCAAGCACATTGGAGGACCATTTGAACTCGATGGAACCAGCCTGGCGGTACCACTGAGCAGTCATTGGCAGAGTAAAGCTGGAGCAACCAGATACTCAAGTGAGAAATGAATTGCTCCAAATAGCTCATAGTATATAGCATATCCCAGAAGGAAGCATTTTTGTTGGATAATTCTACTTAAAAATGTTTCTCTACCTGCTGTCCACCTGCTGGCTGCTGTACAACACACTGCAGGAGCTTAGGCAGTGACAGAATGAGACCACAGAGAGGAAACACAGCCTTATAACTCCCTAATTCTGTATTAACACCCTCCCACATCCAGAAAAACCAACCATATCAGGTACAGGAAACAGATGGAGGGACAACACCAATAGGTTATATGAAAAGATGCAAACACAAGTGTTTGTGATGATTATATATATGACCTCAGAAAATAAGAAATCATAGGCTATTATCTTGTGTCTAGGAACAGTAAGTACAGTTCAAATCAGGGAAAAAAATAAGGAAACTATATGTACTGAGTTTGAATAAGAAAAAAAAGATTTAAAGGTGCTCAGCGTAACTGTTCTGGAGAGGAATAAAGCACATACCGTACATGTTGTGACTTGAAATTAAATATTCTTGGAGACCCCTCCAGAAATGTTACATAATCCACTTTTAAGGAGGAATGAAGTTAGGACTGAAGGTCAGAAAAGTCTCAAAATTAGAACACATCCATCTTCTCCCACTTAATCCGGCTGGGTCACGGGGGCAGCTTGCTGCCCAATCCTCATAGCACCTGACCCCCCTATGAACCCCCCAGGTGGTGAGCCCACAGGAGGGTGGACGTCATGGTCCTTGATGTTAGTTCATAGGGGTGAGTGTTGCCACTCAGCCACCGTGCCGCCAAATTAGAACACCGCACAGCACAATTATCAAAAATGCAAAAATGCAAAAATCCAAGATCCGGTGAGTTGGACATTTGGGAGAGATTTGAGTGAAAATAAATTTCCCAAGCAACCAAAATAATCATTCACAATGGTGACCTAGTGATGAAAGTGCAAAGTGAAGTCCAGATATAGTGGAGATAGTGTTAGACTCTAAACTTCAATCATGGCTTATTAAGACAATGGCTGTGGGGTTCATTATCCAAGTGCCCATGCGTCATTAATCAAACATGGCTTAAAGTCATAGAACTATATGCTTAAAGCCTGTTGGGGTCATATTGCCTCTCCGTACGTCCCACCACTGTGTGGCGCTAGTTGTAATTTATTATATAATTAACACCCCTAAAAGGGGAGAAAAAGGCACACTCAGGTGTGGTATGGGGGTCTTTTGTCCTCAGTATATGACGTGCTTAGAGCTATGTATTATTTGGATGGCTAAAAGGTCTGTCAATAAACATTTAGGACCACAGTTTTTTTGGACTCTTTTTATGGAAGACACGTGTCCGAGACGCCACATAGCCTACACTGTAGCCAGGAGGACCTTGCACAGGGCAAGTTCTGGCCGCTACGTTGTCTAAAGACTACCTCAGATGATGGGAGCAGACCACACAGGAGCTTCTCTCCACTTAGGCCTACGCTAAAAGTTTGAGCACCTATGATGACGGCGCATTTACAAAACTCTGACTTTTGGGCAGTGGACACAGTTGGGTCTAAGTACACTGTAAATAAGAACACTGTAAAAAATGAGCACCAAAAGTTGAACAAAAAAACTGACAAAAAGGAAAAAAATAACTGTGAAAGGTCCATAGACCAGTCCATATGTATAGTCCATATGAATGGACATAGCTAATGCGTTAGCCACCACGTGCAAAATAGGAAGTGCTCCAGGAGGCTCTTCCGGCTCCTTCTCTCCCTTTTCCCCAGTGACTTACATTGGGATCTTGTTGCCTTCTCTCTGACTGCTGCACTGAGCCTCATAATTTTGGTCTTAAAATGTTCATATGAACCCGCTCTACATGATCCTGATTTTTTTTCCGCTAATTTGTCTGTCAAAAAAATCGTATTCATAACATAGAGTCTGGCTCCAGATTCGCTCCTGTAACCGTGGCATCGTGAGCCTCATTTGAGTGGAGCTGAACACTGTGGGTAACGTCACACTCGCTAAGTCCACTTTTATATACGGTCTATGGGAAGAACACATAAAGACAGTCACAGCAGTGTAAAATGAACAAAGGCTTCTGTAGCTGCAGCGTTGGTAAAATGCTGCACTACTAAGCTTCATATATGGAGGAGATTCGTGCACTTGAAGCAAAGCAAAGGGCTATCAGATGGAAATGAGAAGAACTTGATCATCAAACTAAATTGGCTGAGATGACAGCAAAGTTGGCAGTGATGAATGCATCAAAGAAAACTGTAAAACAGAGATCACTTCCACAGGAGTCAAAGGTGCCTCAGTCAAATGTGTGTTTCTCAACTGTGTCCGTTAAAGCAGACAACAAGTCTCCCTGTTTTGCTTTAAGATCAAACAAGGGCCCGTGATGATTGTTTTGATGCAGTGAACTGGGAGGAGCCAGAGATACGCACCACAATGTTTGTACCACAATGTACTTTTGTGCCGCAGGGGCCGGTACCACCATTGACATGGACTTGTCCCACACTGAACCCGTTCTTTCAACTGGACCATGATACACCTGCAATAGACCAATTTGAGCCACCTATCATGACCAAAATGGCAGTAGTTTTCTAAGTGCAAGTGAGTCACATGCTGATCAGCTTCTGAGAGCCTGGTGGCACAGAGGATGAGGAGCAGGAGAAGACTGTTGCTGCTAATGCGCAGCCTGTTGTGGAAAGGCCATTGCTGCTGGAGTTGGGCAGCAGTGACCCATCAAAGGACAATTAAGTCTTTTTTTTTTATTTAACCTTTATTTAAACCGGAAAGTCCCATTGAGATTACTAATCTCTTTTTCAAGGGAGTCCTGGCATGCACACATCATTTTCATAGTAGGCAATGTGGGTGAAGTGTCTTGTACCTGAAATTCCCAGCGGTCTCCCATCCAAGTTAAAACCAGGCCCAGCCCTGCTTAGCTTCTGGGATCTGAAGGAATCAGGCTTTGACAAGCCGGTATTGCCACTTCTTGAGTCACCTTTATGGTCCATCACTGTACTCTTTTCACTTTGAATGTACTGTTGCCCTTTGTGGTTTGCGTTTTGTATATTTGTCAAGCTGGAAAATGTTATATTGATTAACTGTACTTCGCTGAGTGGAATTAAATGCAAATTTTTTTAGTATTGAACAATTATTTTGGAAATTTGATAATGGTGTTTGTATAAATGTGTAAACCGTTTTTCAATGTAAATATGTGCAAAATATGGAAAGCTCAGCTAAGTTAATTTATGGCTCCAAATGTATTTGTAATTGTTTCGCTCCTGACATCCACAACTAAGAGGCCGGTGTGTTGGAGCCATATTGCCTCTCTGTACCTAGTGCTAGTTATAATTTATTATGTAATTAACACCCCTATAAAAGGAGGAAAAAGTGCACTCAGGCGTTGCAGTGTGGATAACAGTCTTATGATCATCATCTATGGCGTGCTGAGTGTGTTGCACAAGACACCACACACACTGTAGCCAAATGTACCTTGCACAGGGCACGTTTTGGTGCAGTTAAGAGGGTCGGAAGTGAGTAGTGAGAGCTTTTGGTTCAACCAGTGAAGCCAGAACTGTTAAAAATGTATTAATTTTATTTACAATATAATGGTACTTAAACCAGATCTAAAATTCTGTTGGCTCCAATAAAAATGTAACAAAAGTAAAATGCATGGGTCTTCAGTTTGTGCGTCAAGTTCGTGTTCCACGGCCACATCTTCCGCATAGATAACATGGGCACAAAGCGGGTGAAACGCAAACTAATCAGACCTACCAATTCCAAAAACTTCCCTTCACCTTCAACAGGTACACTGAAGGGCCTGGCACGGCTCTTTACCCTGCCGCTGCATTTTTGGGCCTCCAACCAGTTCTCAGGTGCACTACTCATCCCGAACCCCTAGACCAGAAGACACAGCACTAGTCCAGAATCCGATACAGCAGAGAGGTCAGTAGTCCTAGGCTTTCTTTATGAGCACCGCTGGCCTCCACATAGCCTATGGATAGGCCTACTTACTCGGGAGCTGCCGGTGTTGCGCATCGCGGTTGATGAAAAGATCTACACTTTTCTCCATTAACCAATCAGAACTCTAGCTCTACCCACGTGACCCCTGTTACGATCAGTAGCTATAATTGCGTGTGCCACATGGGGGCGCTGCAGTGTTATATGTTAGGTGCCGATAACAGAAGCAGTAATGGTACTTGTACAACATGTGAGTACACTGTCATAGGGCGACATTAAAAACAATCATTGACTTAAAACAAGCCTCATTCTTCAACAAGAACACAAAATGGTAACAGAAGTAAGCTGAGCAACCAACGGAGAAGCCAACATGGATTTGAAACCGCCAGAGAACTTGAAATTGACAAGCAAAGTCGGCGAAAATTGTCGTGCCTTCAAGCAGCAGTTTGACCTGCGTGTGACTGCCATGGGGCTAGAAACAAAGCCGGACATGGGGAAGGTAGCGCTTTTGATAAATTTGGCTGGACCAAAAGCCATTGAAGTTTATAATACGTTTGTGTTTGAGACAGCTGAAGATACTGAGAAGTTGGAAGTAGTACTTACAAAGTTTGAAGCACATTGCACTCCAAAGAAAAACGAGATCTATGTTTAGATATCGTGTGCAGCTTCACGATGAGCCATTCAACGGTTTTCTGACCACGCTGCATTTGAAAGCGCAGTCCTGTGGCTTTGGAACATTGAAAGACTCGCTGGTCAGGGACCAAATCGTTTTTGGCATTGGAGACAAAAAGTTAAGAGAGAGGCTTCTTCGTGAAATGGATTTGACCCTAGAGGCAGTCATAAAGATACACCGAGCAAACAAACTGTCACACAAGCACATTAAAACGTTCAGTGAGATCTCCACCACAGCACCTATGAGCGACGGAGTGGCAGTCAGGCCAGAATCGTTTCAGGGGGGATGTCATCACCAGCAGAGCTGCACAGCACAGCGGACCAAGGACGGTGCGTTCTTCTGCAAGCGCTGCACAACACAGCACAAGCCAAAGCAATGGCCAGCTTTTGGTAAAGTATGCTCCAACTGCCATGGAAGGAATCATTTTTGTCAAACAGTGTTTCTCCAAAAAGAAGGGCAGAAATTTAAATATTGTGGATGACAGTTCCGACACAGATTTAAGTGGCACATTCTTTGTTGGCCTTGTGAGCTGTGAAAATGACCAGGAAAAGGTTAACCGTGTTACCATTGAGGAAAAATGGTTAGCTCCTCTGTAGGTAAATGGGACTATTGTTACGATGAGACCCCGAGATAATTGAACTCCTCCACCTCCTGAGCCGAAAGGCAAAGCTCTCGATTTACTGGTCAATCGACGTTCCTCCCCTCACCTATGGTTATGAGCTCTGGGTAATGACCGAAAGGATGAGATCACAGATACAAGCGGCTGAAGTAAGTTTCCTTTGCAGAGTGGCCAAGCGCTTCCTTAGAGATAGGGTGAGGAGCTCGGTCTCACGGGAGGAGTTTGGAGTAGAGTGACTGCTCCTCCACATCAAGAGGAGCCAGATGAGGTGGCTCGGGCATCTGTTCTGGATGCCTCCCTTGGGAGGTGTTCCGGGCATGTCCCACCAGTAGGAGGCCCCGGGGAAGACCCAGGACACGCTGGACTATGTCTATCAGCTGCCCTGGGAACGCCTCGGGGAGCCCCTGCTTAGACTGCTGCCCCTGCGACCTGGCCCTGGATAAGCTGAAGAAGATGGATGAATGGATGTTACGATGAGACTGGACACTGGTGCAAAAGCTAATCTTATCAGCATCAGAAGAATCACTGCTGGGTGATGTATAATGTGAAGAGTTAAGACTGGTCAAAATAGTGTACTGTATTGAGAAACATGCTAAATCTGATACTGACTCGGTAGTACAGCAATTTTCAAAAGTTTTGGTACACTGCCCTTTACATATAAAATACAGCTAAAAGAAGAGGCACAGTTGTACATGCACCTCAAAGGGTCCCAGCCCCACTGCGTGATTCTCTCAAAAAAGAACTAGACCTAATGACCAATCTGGGTGTAATTAAAAAGGTTCAGGAACCTACAGATTCAATTCTATGGTTGTCACAAAGAAAAAGAATGGAGAGTCAAAAACATGCATGGACCCAAAAGATCTGAATGAGAAAATCAAGAAAGTATTATCAGTTAACCAAAGCTGAGGAAATAATCAGTGAGATGGCAGGAGCTAGCTAATTCACAAAGCTTGATGCTTCCCAGGGGTTCTGGCAGTTAAGCCTAGATGAGACCAGCACAAAGTACCTTTAATACACCCTTTGGGATGTATTGTTTTCTTAGACTGCCATTTGGAATAAAGTCAGCACCAGAAATATTCCACAGAGCAATGGAACAGATCACTGAGTACTTAGAGGGAGTTCGAGTTTACATAGACAACATTATTGTCTAGGGCTCGACTCTTCAGGAAATAATCAGTGAGCTGGCAGGAGCTAGCTAATTCACAAAACTTGATGCTTCCCAGGGGTTCTGGCAGTTAAGCCTAGATGAGACCAGCACATAGTACCTTTAATACACCCTTTGGGATGTATTGTTTTCTTAGACTTCCATTTGGAATAAAGTCAGCACCAGAAATATTCCACAGAACAATGGAACAGATCACTGAGTACTTAGAGGGAGTTCGAGTTTACATAGACAACATTATTGTATGGGGCTCGACTCTTCAGGAGCACAATCAAAGACTACACATAGTGATGAAATGCATTAAAAATCGGCCTAAAACTCAGCAGAGCCAAGTGTGAATGTAAAGGTGGTACAAAGGGCTTTTAGAGAGAAGCTGTCTAACTGGCCAAAAATACAGTGTAAGAATGCTGATGGACTAAGGAACTTTGCAGACTTTGGAAATGCATGCATGCTTGCTATGCCTCATGTAAAAGGATTACAGATACTCAACGGCTGTGAAGAAAATTGATGTACTCCTAGGCAAGGACAATGAGCCATATGCTATTCAAACTGCTTTAGGATGGAGCATAATTGGTAACTCAGTGCCCTGCAATGATACAGACCCAACAAGTAGTCTCTGTCACAGAGTAACCGTCTAAGAAATACCTCCATCCACTCCTGCAGATGCGATACGTGCTCTAAAAAAGGACTTCATAGAAACTGAGAGAAATGAAAAAACTGTGTCTCAGGAAGATCTCATGTTCCTTGAGAAACTTGAAGGTATAACACAGACTGAAAATGGACATTACGAAATGCCACAAATGGCCAATAACAGACAACTTGGAGTAGATGACGCCATTCTGACCCTACTCCACAGAGTCTACTCCCACCTGGACAAGCCAGCTGCCACTGTGAGGATCATGTTTTTTGACTTCTCCAGTGCGTTCAACACCATCAGGCCGGCTCTGCTGGCTGAGAAGCTGGCAGTGATGCAGGTGGATGCCTCCTTGGTGTCCTGGATTGTGGATTACCTCACTGGAAGACCACAGTATGTGCGTTTGCAGAGCTGTGTGTCGGACAGAGTGGTCAGCAACACCGGGGCGCCACAGGGGACAGTCCTGTCTCCCTTCCTCTTCACCCTCTACACCACGGACTTCAACTACTGCAGCCAGTCTTGCCACCTTCAGAAGTTTTCTGACGACTCTGCAGTGGTGGGATGCATCAGCGGGGGTGACGAGGAGGAGTACAGGACTGTAGTGGACAACTTTGTCACTTGGAGTGAGGAGAACCACCTCCAGCTCAACGTGATGAAGACAAAGGAACTGGTGGTGGACCTTAGGAGGACCAAAGCTGCTGTGACCCCCATCTCCATCCGGGGGGTCAGTGTGGACGTGGTGGAGGAGTACAAGTACCTGGGGGTGTACTTGGACAATAAACTGGACTGGAGCAGGAACGTGGACGCGGTTTACAAGAAGAGCCAGAGCCGCCTCTATTTCCTGAGGAGGCTGAGGTCCTTTGACATCTGCAGGACAATGCTCAGGATGTTCTACGAGTCTATGGTGGCCAGTGCCATCATGTACGCTGTAGTCTGCTGGGGCAGCAGTCTGCGCGTGAGGGACACTAATAGACTCGAGAAGATCATTAGGAAGGCTGGACATGTTGTGGGGGAGGAGCTGGACTCTCTGGCGGTGGTGTTGGACAGGAGAATGCTGGACAAAATCTGGACTATTCTGGACTCTCCCTCCCACCCCCTCCACAAGGTGCTGGCCAATCAGAGGAGCTCTTTCAGCCATAGACTGCGGCTGCCGCGCTGCTCCACTGAGAGACACAGGAAATCTTTCCTGCCTGTCGCCATCAAACTGTTGAACGCTGCACTTTAACTCACAAACTACTCAATCCTTTTCATCCTATTCCCTGCTCACACATGTATATAGTCATAAATAGGTCAATGATGTAAATAATTTGTAATAATTTCCCAGAGAGAGCTATTTTTATCTTTTATCTTATTGTATTTAGCTTATTTTGTAACTTGTTTGATGTACATGCTCTTGGTCGGTTGCATCTGTAACAAAGAAAATTTCCCCTCGGGGATGAATAAAAGTAATTCTGATTCTGATCTGATTCTGATCTGAACTTGCCAAAAGCAGACTCAAACAAAAACTCGTGTGATGAAAAATACAAAAAAGACTATGTCACATAGATTATCAACATCACCAAAAGAAGCAATGCAGAAGAGACTGATGATAATGGACCAGCAGGTGACACATGGTACATACCACACCACAGCATTTATCATCCAAAGAAACCAGAATGATTGCACGTGGTGTTTGATTGCTCAGCTAAGCACAAAGGTACATCTCTTAATGAACATTTACTTAATGGCCCTGACATTATCAATAATCTACTGGTATACTTATGAGCTATCAACAGCATCAAATAGCTTTAATGTGCGACATATAAAAATGTTCCACCAGTTCAAAGTCAATGGAAGCGATCGCAACTACTTAAGGTTCTCATGGTGAAAAGATGGTGATTTCAGCAAACCACCTCAAGCATACAGGATGACAATACACTTCTTTGGCGTGGTTTCATCACCCGGCTGTGCGAACTATGGACTCAAACATTTAGCCAAAGAAAACAGACTTGGGTATCCTTTAGGCTCACAGTTCATTTCCACAGACTTTTATGTAGACGACGGAATCACAAGTGTTGAGACTGTTAAAGATGCTGTACAACTGGCTAAGGAAGTACGCAAACTATGTGCAAAGGGCAGATTAAGGCTACACAAGTTAGTGTCCAACAACAGTGCCGTTCTAAACAGCATCCCAGCTTCAGAACAAGCAACAGACACAAAAACAAAGGACTTAATATTCAGTGAAGTACAAACAGAAAGAGCACTTGGCATTCATTGGAACATAGAAAAGGATAGTTTCACTTTCAACATTGCAATAAAAGACCAACCAGGCGCGGAATCTTGTCAACAGTCGCAGCAATATATGACCCCTTGGGATTCCTTGCTCTTATGTTGCTGAATGGCAAAAGAATCCTCCAAGCAATGTGTGGACAAGGTACAGACTGGGACAATCCATTGCCTGAACATCTCAAGCCACGGTGGGAGGCCTGGAAACAAGCTCTGAACAATCTGAAAAAGTTGCACATAAACTGATGTTATGTTCCTGCAACATTTTGGACATGCCGTAAAAAGGGAATTGCATCACTTTTCCGATGCAAGTACATCAGGATATGGACAATGTTCTTACTTAAGACTGATTAACAGGAAAATAGATGTTCACTGTAGCTTTATGATGGGCAAAGCACGTGTCTCTCCAACAAAGGTCACCACTATTCCAAAGTTAGGACTTCTTTTGGACGGGCTCACAGGTCACTCTGGGGTACATAAGTAACGACGCAAGATGCTTTCATACGTTTGTGGCTAATGAGAGTGGCTAGTGAGAGCGCAAAAGATCCGCAACAATACCACACCACAACAATGGTTTTATTTACCCCGCTGACATGGCACCAAGAGGCACAACAGTAAATGAACTGCTGTCATCCAACTGGCTCACTGGCCCCCAGGAAAAAGAAGATCGATCTTTCAACAAAAGAGACTACTGAACTTCCAATAGGTGAGAAAAATGCAGACACTAACTTCTGAGCATAAAAGTCTCAGCGACCATCTCACAAAGTTCTCATCCTGGTCCCATGCAGTCAGTGCTGTAGCATGTCTCAAACGACATCTTCTCAAAGACAAATCAAGGTTCATCACTTCTGTCACTGAGAGGCAAAATGCAGAAAGCAAAATCATTAAAGACCTTCAAAGACAAGCATATCCAAATGAAATCACATCACTGAGCAAAGGAAAAACATTACCAAAGATTTTGATCTCTTCTTGGACAAAGACAAAGTGCTCAAGGTAGGAGGAAGGCTACTTCAATCATCTCTCTCAAAATCAATCAAACATCTGATTGTCATTCCAAGAGAACACCATATTACAAAGCTGATAATTGCTCACTGTCACAAAAAAGTCATCCATCAAGGAAAAGGCTTCACAATGAATGAAATACAGTCTAGTGCTGCCGCGATTATTCGACGTTGTCGACGTAATCGAATGTGAAAATGAGTCGACTACAATTCTTTTGGTCGAATATTCGCCTTTATTTATTTTTGGTCTCAAACGGCTCGTCCAGAGACCTTTTGCTTGCCTGAGATCAGGTATTTCCCCTCCACACCACTAGTAGTACTACACTCGAGGCGGACACCGGTGCTGCTGACAGCGGCTACATCCGGGGTTGACGCCGAGGTGGCTAACCTCGGCTTCACCAAAGGCTAACAGCAGTGGTATATAATGGCACCGCCAAAGAAAACAAACTTGAGGAAGTATTTGCCGTGCGCACTCTGCTGGCTGGTCTCTCTCTTTCTCTCTTCCCCCTTCCCCCGATTTGAGCATTTGAGAGCGGTATGAAAATCCAAGAACAGTGGCGACTTCTTCTAGACCAAGACCTAAAGCCTCGAAAGTCTGGGAATACTTTCGGACAGATGGTGATAGAGTGGTTTGTACACTCTGTAAGACTTCTTTGGCTTATCACGGGAGCACGACCACGATGCATGAGGTATTGAGAATACCGTTGCAATATGCTGCTCGTGCATACTCGTTAAATTGTGTGTGCATATCGTTGTTCAACATTGTCGAATGAGCACACACAACAGACATAACAGCAATAACCTTTGCAACTCGCACGCACAGCACACACAAGGTAACCTCCCGGGAAAATCTAACACACACACTTGTGTGTTAGATTCCGCTTGTTTTTTTTTTTTTTTTTTAATTAGTCGTATAGATTAGTCGACTAATCGAAAAATTAGTCGAGAGATTAATCGTTAGAAAATTAGTCGTTAGTGGCAGCACTAATACAGTCTAGTGGCTATTGGATCCCAAAACTCAAAGTCAAACACTATCATTCTACATTTGTCAGTGTGTGCATTGTCGGAGACTATGGAGACCCGTGGAAGGACAAAAGAGTGATTTCCCCACTGAAAGAGTTGAATGTTCTCCACCTTTCACATACTGTGGTATGGACATTTTTGGCCCATTCATGACCAAACAGGCAAGAAAAGAACACAAAAAGGCCCGGTTTCATTTTCACTTGTTTCATGAGCTGTACATGTAGAAATGATAGAAGACTTGTCTACGGACACTTTTATTAATGGACTAAGAAGATTTATTGCTTTGAGAGGCTCTGTCAGGCAAATAAAATGTGATCAGGGTACTCATTTTGTTGATGCCAAAAATGAAGTGAATGCAGCTCAAGATGAAATAGACGCTGACAAACTGACATTGTTTCTTGCTGAAAAACAGTGTGATTTTGTTCTAAATACTCCTCATGCTAGTCGAGTATGGGAATGGCAAATATGGACTCTGAGAAACGTTCTCAATGCCATACTTGCTCCCAGAAAAGGACAGCTGACGACTCATCTCTCAGAACCTCATCTCTCAGAACCTTCTTGTACGAAGCAGCTGCAATAGTAAACAGCCGCCCGCTGACAACGGACAATCTCAATGATCCTAGCAGTTTGGACCCACTAACCCCAAATCACCTCGTCACTATGAAATCCACAACAGTTTTGCTTCCTCCAGGACATTTCATTAAAGGGGACTTGTATGCACAAAAACGCTGGCGTCAAGTACAGTATTTAGCAGAACAATTTTGGAGCAGATGGAAAAAGGAGTAGCTTCACAACATCATGGTTCGGCAGCAATGGCACCTGCCTAAAAGGAATATGCAGAGAGGTGACACAGTAATGGACAAGGATGAAACTCAACCACTAGCCCAATGGAGACCTGAGAGAGTCTTGGACACTGTAACAGATTCAGATGGCCTAATGAGAAAGGTTAAAATTGCCTTTGCAGACAGAAATTTCAGCAACAAGGGTGTACGTTTGCACAAAATGTCTATAGTGGAACGCCTCATTCATAAGTTAGTTCTACTGTTAAATGGTTAAGAAAAGTAATGGTACACAAGTTAAATCCACTGAAATTTTGAAGTTACGTTTACTAAATCCTGTTTACTAAGTTGTTATTGTTGGTAACGCTGAGAAATTATTTGTGTTTTATTTTGTTTTTGTAGACAGCAAATAATTTGGTGGGAGTGTAAAGGTCAAAGTAGCTCTTATATACATTCACATACAGTCCATGGCCTTTATAGTAAGGCTGGGCTTTTATTTTGATGAGTTCCTGTATTAGCGGAAGTGACAGCTTGATATACTGAAAGGATGAAAAGGAAAGACAGACACAGTTAATACTAGAAAATAAAAACAATGGTGAAAAGTTATATAAAAAAAAACAAAGATAAAACTTAAAGTAAAGATACCAGAGGAACAAGGTTTGTTTTATTTGTTAATGCATATTTGAGCCGCTTGTAATTTGTACTGAATGTATGTTAAAATACTGATAACAATGTAATGAGCTAGTAGTAATATGGTGTATAGTAATTTCTGTTATTTTTTTATTTCTAGCTCTTATGTTGGTTCTGTGACATGGAAGGAAAAGACATTTAACCATCAATTCTAGCCTTTCTAAGTTTGACTGGATGCTACAGTGAATTTGCAGTGCAGGAGATTCTTTTCCTTGGAGACAAACTCAGTGCTAAAGGCATTAAACCAGATCAAGACAAAATAAAAGTGATACTGAACATGCCAAGACCAACAGACAAGATTCACGTTTCACGCATTATGGGAATGGTAAACTTCATAGGCAGATTCATTCCTAATCTCACAGCAGAGCGCCAGCAGTCCAGAGTGCCTGCAGAAAGCAATATGAGTACCACAGATGAGGACATTGAAAGTCATGTTAACTTTGTGACAAATGCACTGCCTGTGTCTGACACTAAATCACGACAAATAGCCGAAGCAGCATCACAGGACACAGAACTGCAGCGTGTCACTCAGAACATGGATGAAGGACGGACTGCTAGTTCTTGTTCTCACTTTTTCCATTGCCAAGGAGAGTTAAGCTTTGTGGATGGACTATTAATAAAGAAATAACAGACAATTGGTTCAGTTTTGAACAGGATACATGAAGGATATCTTGGAATTGAGAAGAGAGGAATGGAGAGTCTGTGTATTGGCCTGGATTAAACAAAGACATTGAGACACTGGTGAGTAAATGTGAAACTTGCCAAAAACACAGGACTAGGAAGAGCAAAGAGCCAAGGGTGATATCTGAACAGTGCACATCACCTTGGCACTAAGTTGGAATGGCCTTGTTTCACTTCAAAGGCAAAGACTATCTTGTAGTCACAGACTATTTCTACAACTTTCCTGAAATGACACTACTTACAAACACATCATCAGCATGCTTGATCACTCACACCAAGTCGATATTTGCCAGGCACAGCATCCCGCACATTGTAGTGAGTGACAATGGCCCATGTTTCAGTAGCAGGGAATGGCAGAAGTTTGCAGAGCAGTACAAGTTCCGTCATGTCACCTCAAGTCCACATTTATTAGTCAAATGGACAAGCTGAGAAAGGTGTCCACATTTTGAAGAAACTGCTCAAGAAAGCAGTGGACAGTAACACTGACTCTTACCTGGCAATTCTCAGTTATCGTGCATCTCCACTTGAGTGTAGACTGTCACCTGCAGAATTATTAATGAACAGAAAGTTGTGCACATTGCTTCCCAGCTACACAAGGAGTACTTCACAAAAGAAACATGAAAAAGTGGACAACAAACTCAAACAGAAGAAGACAGAAAAGGTATTCAATGACATTTCATCCAAACCACTCTCTCCTCTGGTGAGCAGCGACTCATGATCGAGGATGCTGATGGCTGGAACTCAAGAGGAAGAGCCCAGTAACAGCCCAGTAATGCTCACCCACATCCACCTGCAGCACCTCCTATGAACTGCAATGCAAACCCTATACCAGATAAACAAGAACTGAGAAGGTATTTATTTGAGCACTGCGGCTCCAAGCACTTTTGTTAATAGTTCATTATTGGTTATTTTGTTTAAAACAGTTTGTTACTTTGCAACACTGATTGTAATAATTCTGTGCATTGTTAATAGTCAAAGAAAGGGGGATGTTATGATCAGTAGCTATTATGGCGTGACCCACACAGGGGCGCTGTGTTATGCTATGTGCCGATAACAGAAGCAGTAATGGTACTTGTACAACATGTGAGTACATTGTCATAGCGCGGCATCAAAAGCGATCATTGACTTAAAACAAGCTTCATTTTTCAACAAGAACACGAACACAACCCCGGAGCAAAGACAAGATGCACTCCGGGTAGAGAGGGTGCATTAAGTTGTATTTAGTATTTAGTTAGAGCCTTTTCTGGATTCTGTCACGTTTGCTGTGTGCCTTATTACGATGTTATAGAGTTACTAGAATAATTACTGCATTTGTACCTCGTGCCCTGCGCTCGTCATGGCTTCGTGTTAAAGCAGCGCGCTACATGTGCAGACAGTGAGGCTCCAGGGACGTCACTGTCAGATGGTTCTCTTAAAGGGCCAGCGCTAGGGTAGTACATTTTGATTATTGAGGTGACATGTTGTTTGGGTTTCGTTGTACAGTCTTTTATCTATATTTGTTTGATAGCCAGTAGTTGTTATGTAGTATTTGTAATATGTCGATTATTTGTCTGCATTTTATTAATGTACACTTCACTTTCTGTTTCTTATAGAACCACACATATCCGCCAGTAGCCTATAGGAACCCTCAATACTTAAATAAATCTCCAATACCAAAGACATCTGTTTTTTTCTGTCTTACTCTTACTCTTCACGGATCTCTTCATCTGCGTGTTTCCCACTTGGATCTGACTGCTCCTCCAGTGCCTTGACCCTCCAGCCGCTGACGTCTGCCTTTTAGGCTATGTCCCTGGAGTCTGGCTCTAGTGGCAAGGCCAACACTGTTCTCCGGCTATACCGCCTTGTGTCCCCTCGGGGCCGATCTGTCACCGCTTCCTGCCCCTGCCGCCCGAGTGCTCCGGGTCCACATCTCTGTCCTCTGTCCCCGTCTGTTTTGTCTCTTTTGCGCAAATTACTGGGATGCAGATTGGAGCGGCTGTGCCATGTCACGATGTTGTCCGGGATAATAAAATAAACAAATGTAAACGCTAAAAAAAAACACACACCAATGTTAAACACACATACCTACACACATGTAGGTGTGTGTGCATTAAAAACAAACAATTAAAATCTATCTCACTTGTACCAATCACACCTACATCATTAAACACACAAAAAGTGCTTAAAGGCCATTTCTAACAGGAACTTATTTGTAAAACTATGGCAGTATCTAACCGAGCCCTTTCTTTTTTTGATATGACGAGATTAAAGTCGACTTGTCACATTAAACTGGAATTTCCGAGAATAAAGTTTTAATTAGATGTCGGCTAAAATCTTGATGTGTCAACTTTAAACTCGACATGTCGACATTAAACTCGAAAATGTCAAGAATAAAGTTTAAATCAAGTCGCCTTTAATCTCGATAAATACATCGAAAATAAAGTTGAAGATTTTCTGAGCCAGGCTACTGCTCCACACTGAATCAGACCAAGGACTCAACATGCCATCCAGAGACAATTTGGTCAAATTATACTTATTTTAAATTATACACCTTTTCTCCACACCTTCAGGGTCAAACAACTTGACAAGTTGTCTATTGCGTCTTGCTACACAACATACACTTGCTGTATGGCTTAACCCTAACCCTAAACATAGGTATTCATGCAGGCCATTCCCAGTAACTGCGCATTGCAAGAATAGGGCCACTTCCATCAGTGTGGTTTTTCCTCCTAAAAAAGACGGAGTTTTTGGCACAGTCTTTTCAGCGTCCTAATACTTATTGCCATACCGTGGCTCTGCGCTAACACAGCGAGTATTTCTTTGTTGTTGAATCCAATCCCGAAGTATAATTTGACCAAATTGTCTCTGGATGCATGTTGAGTCCTTGGTCTGATTCAGTGTGGAGCAGTAGCCTGGCTCAGAAAAATCTTCAACTTTATTCTCGACATTTAACGTAGCCTATTTGTCGAGATTAAAGTCGACTTGATTTCAACTTTATTCTCGACAGTTTCAAGTTTATTGTCGATATGTCGAGTTTAAATCGACACATCAAGATTAAAGCCGAATTTCAACTTTATTCTCGGAAATTCCAGTTTAATGTCGACAAGTCGACTTTAATCTCGTCATATCAAAACATACTTTTTCCTTCATGAATGGGCCCATTGCTCCGTCCAGCTGATGTCTGACTTCATCCATCGTGCAGGAAACGTTCACAGTTCATTCAGGCCTGGATCAGGTGACTGCGGCTTCTCTGGTCCAACCAGACCATCAGTCAAACTTAAGGGTCTATGTAAAAAAGTGCTATTTAGGTTACTGTAGGCTGCCTGTGTATTGACATTCTAACGTCGACATAACCAAAGTAAGAATGAATATCGTTGATAGAGAAACTCAGCATAGGCTTCTACTTTCAACCCTCACAAACAGGCTACGCAAAAGAATATTGGTCACGTCTTATTGAAAATAATAATAAACATAACTTTAGTGCAATGCACAGCCTGCCTCACCTATAGACCAACACAGTTCTAACTGCTCATTTATAATTATTTATGATTTTTCATACTAAAAATGGAAAATGGTAAAATATGGTTCGCGAGCCCTTTTGTAAACCAAAAAATATTACTGCCACCTAGTGTCTGAACAATCTAATCACAGGCAGAAGGGAGTTGCAGTAATTTTCCCTTTTACAGTTTAGCGAAAAGTGAAACATTTTACATATTAATATTATTCACACTAGAACATCACTCTTGGCTTTTAAAATGTTTATTAAAAAATAAAATAGAAAAAAATATATTTACATAAAAACGTCCAAAAACAAATTGCTGGCCAGTGATCCCTCATTTTGAGGGTCACTGCTCACATGACTTAGCCAGGTCACATCACAGTGGGGCTACTCCACTCTTTAGCAGCCGCCAGTTTAAAATCCACCATTGTGTCCAATGGGGGCATAGTACATTGCATCTACATGTTCTTGTGTACACTAAAGTCTCAGTGGTCTGAGCTAGTCTCTGTTGCCCTGGTTTCTTCTTACTCACACCAGACCCGAGAAGTGAAGGCAATTTGGCAAAAGCACAACCAGAACCTTTCTTTTAGCACTTCCATCAGTGTCAGTCGAGAGAAAACTCAACAGGAAGAAGAGTGAACCATGTTGGACTGCTGAAATGCACAGAGCCTTAGTTTAATCCATACCCACTTCGGAGGACACCACAAGTGAGTCTTTGCTGTGAAGATGCAGACAACTCCAACAGTCAACAACTTTACAACACCAACATTATTGCCACAAAAGTGGGGTATGATTTCAATGGGGTACATCTAGTTTCAAATTAATGGTGGGAAATGCATGACAAATTTAATAACTCTTCTCAAATTACCAAATGAGTATTGAAAAATAAGATCATACTGTGCTTCTCCTTGAAAAACAAAAAAATCAAAAAACTATGAGGCAGGGTACAGTTCTTGACTAATTAGAGTTGCCATGGCTTAAACAGAAACAAAACCCCAATAGTGCACTAGTGCAAAACACATTGTAAAAAGTAAGGTAAAGTTGGGTTACAATTTGGCCTGTTTGAGTACACTTACAGGGGGGTCAGGTGCTATGAGTATTGGGCAGCAAGCTGCCCCCGCGACCCAGCCGGATTAAGCGGGAGAAGATGAATGGATGGATGGAGTACACTTACAGAGTGCAGGGCACATTCTGGGTGCACTTGCTGATCAACCATTGTGTGTTGGTTTAAAACTAGTGGTGGCAAGTCACAAAACTCACAAATATTTCAGTATGTTACGCACAACACAGACTCGTACCCAACCACAAAGGGAACAGCCCTGCTTCCTTATACTCGACAGGGATATTGAAGGAAAAACAAGGAACATTTTATGCCCTTCATACAAGTACAAGATGAGGAGAGCAGGTCAGAGGTCATTCAAAACGTTGGCTTTTTAGAGTCTGACACTTTGTAACATTACTCCATTCCAACAGAGTTTTTCAGTGGGAAAACAAAGGAAACCACAAACAACAGACTAGACAAGAGAAGAGACACAATAGTTAAATCCACTTGCATAGTAATAACACCGGTGTGCGTAGAGTTCTCGGAGTAGTGTCTAGTTTGAACAGTCTTTTCTGCGAGAGTGAGAAAGTAGTGAGACACGCATCACTGAAAACAACATACACACACCCCAAGTAAACACAACGAAAGGCATTGCAAACAATTAGCGGAAGTACCTGGCAATCAAATGTACAAGATTCCTGAATGGAATCATAATAGAATTCCCTTTCTGGATATTCAAAAAGATCCACTCCCTTCCTTCAATGTACAATTTTACCTCTTTCCTCTCCTGGTAAATATAAGGATTGTAAAACTAGTCTATGCCTATAATGACCAAGCTTCCAAAATAAATACATTTCAGTCCACAATAAATGCACCAACATTTCCCACCCACAAGACATCAAACCTCTCCTTTTGAAAGTAGTTTGCCATAACTGTTAACCCTTCCCTTGACAAACATAATAGAAACAAATGCAAGGTACCTGGCAGAGCTTAAATAATGCTCTGAGCTCAATACACCAAAATTGAGGCTCACTTTTCAGTGGCAATACTGAGATGTCAGTGTGTCCCAGAGCACCATGTCGATCCCTTTGCTCCTTCAGCAACGTGGATACATTTTAGTTTTTAAGTTTAAATTTACAGGGATTGTATTATAATTTGAACTGTCAGAGAGCAGTTTAGTTCTACTAAAAGAACCAGGAGCAGTAAGAGGCAGAAAGGAGGGATAAGGCCTTTCTGAATACAGGTCCATCTCAGACTCATGAGACACAGCAACATACACACATTCAATTATAATAAAATAGAAGTGATAAACTCACTCAAGATGCTGCCTGGAGAAAGGTCCGTAAACAAATAAAAACTCTACAAAAATAAAATAATATAAAAATGCCTTACGTATATGCGCAAAATTAAATAAGCATTTAGATTAGTTTCAAAAGATAACATTATTGCACCAAATTAAACCTTTGTTCTCAAGTGTTAATTTTTCAAGTGAAAAGGTAACACTACCACAAGCAGCTTGGCTGCAATAGGCTTGACATGGTCAAAATGACTTGTCAATTAAAAAACCAAGTTAAAATTAACAAAATGACCTGAATGAAAAATACTGCAAGTAATTGTGACTGCAAAGTATGACAAAGAAACAGAATAAGCGGAAATATGAAGGTAGAGCTTCCAGGAAGAATATACAGCGCTCAGTGTTGCAGGTCAGTGGTCCTACGTTTGAGGATCCGGTCTTTTTCAAGACAATCTTAAACGCTGTTGCTTGCACCAAAAAGGCTATGGAGGAAACAAGGGAGAGCAACAAGTGGCTCCTATCTGCTGAGGCTGACTGGGAGGCTGTCCCGCTTTCTACGTCTCCAAGTGTTGCGGTGATATTGTGTATGCGTGTGCACGTGTCCACGGTTAGCCAGGACAGGATTGTTGACCTGTGGTGGATTATGGAAGCCCTTGATGTTGAACTTTGCTCCATTCTACAAAACAGTACAAAAAGGACAAACAAATACTGTATGTGAATGAACTGTTTCCCATAAGAGATGCACCAAACTGAAATAAGATGGTGTGACTATCATGGAATTATGAAAGGCAGTGCTGAAAAGATTTTGGGATTACAATGCTCGTGTGTGGGTGGCATCCTACCTTGAGGGCGTGGCTGGAGGGGGAGCTGGGCAGAGGCTGGGGGCTAGAAGGGGCAGGGGCATGAACATGGGCTGGGGAGGGCATGTGGAAGAAGTGTGGGAGCCTGGTGTCTATACACACCTGTCTGCCAGGCAAGGAGTGCATTGCTAGACCACCGGCCAGTGAGACATGAGCCTGGAGAAGGAAAACAAAAACAATAAAGAGTAAATTATAACTTACTAACTTACTCATTTATTACTAAATACCTGTGAAACTGGAGGTATGAGGAGAGGGTGTGCTCCAATGTTGTGTTTACCAGACCCCATGGTAAAACCTGGTGGTAAAGCCAGTCCCAAATGTGGAAATGATGGGTAAGGGGGAAGGGGAGGGACATTGGGACATGGTGGAGTGGAGTCGGAATCCTGTTGAAAATATGGATGAAGATTGTACCAAACAACAACCTTGCATGGGTAACATAAAGAGTACGTCTCCTTACATTGTCTGATCCAGACAGTGACGACACGGAGGAGGCAGAGGAGTGTTGTTGTGGACTGGAGATAGACATAGGGGAGTCTGCGCTGGGTGGAGACACGGAGTCCCTCTGCTCCTCTGAGCTCACACAACTGGACTCATGCTCTGAAATTGAGGGTGCTGCAATAATGCCAAATTACTGACCGAATAAGACACAAGTATTCTAATCACTGTGGGTTTATGAAAAATATGCATTTGTACCTCTGCTTTCTGTTCTTGACAGATCGCGACCTCCCCACTTCTTAATAATCCACTCTCTGTAGTTAATCACTTCCTGAGTCAGTCTGATGATTCGACCTAAGGTGCTGCAAAAAACATGTCTAAAATGTCAGAACATCACAAGAAAAACAGTAAACTACTAGAGTGCAGTAAGGTCTAACCTTTCAGCGTCTTTGTTGGGATATGATCGTGCAAGTGGGGACACGGCGTGACTCAGGACGGTGTATGCATAGTCAAACACTTGTTTGACATGCATGGCACCGTATGAACCCCTGCCTACATCATTACCTACACGTAAAGAAAACCAATAAACCAACTGGTGCAAAGAGAGAAACTTAAAAACAAGAATAGTTTTCTGCATGTTACCTGGGAGCAGGGGATCTTCAATGCACAACATAGATGGCCTGGATCCATTTGTCATAGACTTCATGATCTCTTCTTTGGCAATGTATGCTCCTCCATTTTTTATGCGGATCCCCGTTTTCAGGTAGTTAAAATGGCGACCATACAACTCAAAAAATTCTATTAGTAAGACACCCAAGTTCTCATTTGGATTTCTTGCATCAATACGAGGATGAAGCTACAGCAGAGAGAGAACAGAACAATTTCAACTGTTTTATCCAAATGCCTTCCAATGCAATGTAGCTTTATCTTATGTACCTGTAGGAAACTGATGACCATGAGGATAAGGCTATAGGAGCTGATTCCTCCAGTGAAGACTTCATTTAGGTCTCTCTGCAGTAAAAACTGCTTGAGCACAAAGATGAGGTAAGGCAGAACAGGATACTTCTGGTTGGAGAAAAACGCAGAAGAAAAATTAAATATGTAAGGTTCAGATTTATTTTTAAATGTCTATATGTAAAAGACCACACAAAAGATGTTTTGCAGCATAGTCAACTACAAATAAAAAACATCTGCAACTGAGCCACAGTTTGAAGGTGTTAAATATAGCTTACTGAGGCCTCAGACATGACAATGCTTGTGCCTTGTAAGAATGAGAATATGTTAATTTTCCAATAAAAAAAAAGAGAGCCTCACCTCTTGGCTGTACGAGTGTGTATATCTGTGCCAAATAAGCAGTAGAGCTAGACTGACCTTTCAAATATGCTCTCAAGAAGTGAGAGCACGGCTAGGAGGGGTTGAACTTGAATTGGCTGCATAGGAGTCTGGTAGAGGAGGCCTCATATTAAGGTGACCTCTCATTGACATGACCATACTAGAGTGCGCTCCACCCATGCATTAACAACATCATTTAACACTGCTGATGCTGGGCAACCTTGTCGACAACAGGCTTTCAAGCTCCAACATGTACTACTAGAGAATATGTAGAAACAACAAAGCATCGAGGCTGACAGCTGGCTGAGCATCCACCTGAAGAATATCTTTCTTTTAGCTAAACCCCATGAGCCAAAGGGTACAGCGCATTCTAACTAAGTAAAATTGGCAGCAAAGTCTTTTAGGTCACTCTTTTGGAAAAACTGTTCAGCCATAATGGGAATGTAAGTAAAGCTCTTTCAACTCTGTTCATGAGGGGAATTTCCAATGTCTAAATTTAGACAACAGTTTAAATTCTAATTGTGTTACTTGTGGTCGCTCTTATTGATAAATGCAAGTACAACCTTCGTATAGCAGTTTTTCTAGTGATTTTAATAATGTACACCATTTATCCTTTCCACACAGAACATTTAACATTTACATTAAATAAATAACAGATAGGCCTTACCTTAACATAATCTTTAATAAAGCTGGCTGCTTTGACACCAGTCTCCACATTAAAACTGATGTCGACTTTCACCTCGGTTTCCTGGTCTGTCAACTTAATGATTGGCACCTGTGTGAATGAAGCATTCCATTAGGATCTGTGCTAAAGACGTTTTGGAGGAAAATGGCATCTATCAAACGGACTGCAAGGAGAAAGTAGATAACTCATTACAAACAAAGTTACTAGTACTACAGCACTAGCATTGTAATAGGCAATAAAATTGTACTTTTTGTGATATGGAAACACAAATTGGCCTAGTTCATTGTAAAGAAGCACTATATAAATTAAAAGTATTATTCTCCCACCATTGCAAGATTTTAAATCAAATACTGGCTAGCTGACCCACAAAAGATGGTTGAATGTACACAACATAATATGACCAGATGGCAGACACAGACTTAGTTTAACAGACTGTGGCTGAAACAAGCAAGAGCAAACCAACACATTCCTCTTTTCCCAATATAAGGATTATGCTATCTTCCCTAAATGTGCTCAAATGCATTGTAGTGTTTTCAGGTTTTAATAATGCCTAGATACACATGTAAAATTAACCAATACATTTAATATAACTAATTTATTTCCATAGTAAGACAAATGGGAGCATCAAGTTAAATGCAAAACAACTTTCTCCAGCTAAACTCAGACAGAAGTCATAGTCTTTGACCCACAGAAACAAAGAGAAAGTGTCAGCAGTCACTTCCAGTCTCTCTCTCTAAAACCTTCAAATCAGGCTAGAAATCTAGGTGTAATAATGGACTCAGACTTCCAACTTTAACAGTCACATCAAATCAATAACATCTGCAGCCTTTTACCATCTAAAAAACATTGCAAAAATCAAAGATCTACTGCCTAAAGCAGACTTAGAGAGACTTATCCATGTGTTTGTTTCTAGTAGGTTAGACTACAGTAACGACCTTCTCACAACAAGCTGTGAGAACTGCAGAACATCCAGAACGCTGCAGCTCGGGCCCTGACTTGAACCAGGAAGTACAAGCACATAAGTCTTGTGCTCAGGTCTCTGCACTGGCTTTCTGTGGCTCAGAGAATAGACTTTAAAGCGGCTCTGCTTGTGTACAAGTCTCTCCATGGCCTAGCAGCTAAGTACATCTGTGACATGTAGGTGCCGTATGAACCATCTCGCACTCTGAGGACCTCGGGGACCGGCCTCCTGCTGGTGCCCAGAGTCAGGATTAACTCGGGGAATCAGCATTTCAGACTCATGCAGCTAAAACCTGGAATAGTCTTCCTAAACATGTGAGACAGACTTTACTTTGGCGCTGCTTAAATCCAGGCTTAAAACAGTTGTTTAGCTGTGCAGTGTGCATATGACTGAAACATTTTCAATTCTCATTCCGCACGCTTCTCTCTAATTTAATGTCTCTCTCTCTTTTTAATTGTATGATGATTATTTATGTTTTGTTTGTGCTGTGATTTTAATGTATTTCTTATTCTGTAAAGCACTTACTTTGTATATGAATTGTGGTATACAAATAAACTTGCATTGCCTGCCTTACCTAAGAAAAGTCACTGCTGCATTTGACAGACAACTGTTTGTGCATATTTTAGAGCAGCGCACTATGTCAACAGTAAAGCTGGAAAAATGCCCTTAATCTGATTTGCCAGGTGATTAGTAACACACAATAATATGAGGACTGGATGAAAACAATTGCATTCATTTCAGTTTGAGCAATGTCATTTCTTATATTATTACAATCCATATTGATCATATGTAGCTAAATGCTGGGGTATGTAAACACATGATTTAACCTGACTCACTGTAGCTTTGTCAAGCACTTTAATGGAGAACGGTTCTGCAACGTTATGTTTGCGAAGAGCTTGTTCTAACTCTTGTAGTGGAGGCCGCTCCCATTTCCCAAACACCACAAGATCAATGTCACTAAGAGAAAAATACATATTATTAGTATTATAGAATAGAAGAGAATAGATTATATTTTTTAGCCACGCTTACCTGGTTGGTAGGTACAATCCTGTACTAAAGCTGCCAAATATTTGAACCTGGAAAAATGTGCAAAAGAAGTATTAAAAATAAAAGGAACCTTAAATTTGGTAAAAGGTACAGGGACAGACTATTGCAAATAATAACTGCAAACATGATTTACATATTCTTCTCAGATGGTCTCAAAATAGAGAGAAAAAAACGCCTAAGTATTTCTGTGTTTCACTTCAAACGCTGCCAACAGAGAGCGCTGCCAATGCAACTGTTCTCTCAAAAGAAAGCAAAGTAAAGTTCCTTCTTTTTCGGCCTGTGACAAGGCTACAGCACAGAGTAAGTCTAGGATTAATAGAAAGAGATGAAGAGAGACTACAAATCAGCAGTTCAATCCATTTATCGGGCAGTCTGGCTGAAGTGGGGGACTGGCAGCCAACAAATCTTGTATGCATGTGTTTTACATGATTAAATAATGACAGAGGTATTACTTCACTACCATGCCAGCACTTCCATTTCATTTTTTTAGTTCAATTTTAGTTGCGAATTTGTATCTGCACTGACATATAGCATTTTTAATGGCATGTTAAACTGGGTCATAACAGTTTATATCTTACATCTGAAGTGGGCCACAGCTCCTTGATGATCCGTTCTATTCGGTTCACCACCTCCTTCCTCATAGCTTCTTCTTCTGGCCGAGGGGACATGAACTTGTAGAAATCCATTATTTCCTCATGTAGCCTGCACAAAAAGTAAAATGGTTAAAAGATTTAAAAATGTAATCCTGGACTTAATTCCAAATATAATTTATGCTATTCTTGAGCTATATCAATCATTCCCTCCTGTTTTTCCTAGAAGTGTCAGTGGGAAAGAGAACAGGGAGTCCCTGCCTCTATTACCAGTCTATTAGGCTGGAGGCAATGCAGTCAGAAGGTTTCACTTGTACTACTGGTGGCTACTCTTCACACCTCTGAGCTAAACCCTCATTCTTAACTTGCATTTTTATGTTATACTATTCTGTACAATAATGTAATATAGAGGTTACATTTTTAAATGTTACATAGTGTTTCCACCATGTGCTATCAATCATTACAAGATACTATTAGCGTGACATTACTTTTGCAACACTTTCTTTCATCCCTGAAGACAAACAGCAGCAAGCCAAAACTTGCACATAATCTTGTGCAACCCATGAAAAAGGCACAATACAACAAGCAGCATGTGCAGAATCTTTAACTATTCTTTGCACTAAAAAGTTCCATATAGGCATCACCCTACATTACAAACAGAACAAATTACCCGCATGTGAAGTTCTCCCAAAGACTCAGACCTGTAACCATGCCTATGACTTAACAGATAACATTAAATTCATCTTCATCATCCGTGATACGAGTTTCATGTGCAACAGTACATTGAAATCAGTAGTACTGTTCAGTAAATTCTTTAGGCCATTACTCTATTAAAATGTTGTCTTGAGAGATAGGACATTTTTCTCAATTTATGCCAAGGCAAACATTTTACCACTTTGCATTCTTTCTCTTCACTGCTCTCGTCAGACCAGCCCACATCACAGTATTCTGTATCCGATGAAAGCCCTTCATAATAAAACTCCAGGCTAACTTTTTTTTTTTTGCGTTACATGGCAAACAAATATGATTATTCATGAAAATATTATAAAATAAATAAAAAAACTTTTGTTTGCATTAAAGTATGTCCAACGTTGCTTTACGAGAACCTTTAAGTTTACTTGAGTTTTAATTACACAATAAACACTTCCGGTCCCCTGCTGCGCGTCTTATGTAAAATTTATTTGACTTACAAAAACTTCCTGTAAATTAGAAATGTAATATACATCTATATAACAGTTTCACTCTGACAGGTCTTCTGTATAATAACACGTATGGCAATAAATAGGTGCTTACCCAAGGACCCCGGGATTGTATTTCTTCGTCTTCCAAGGCGTCCAAGCGCTCACAAAATTGCCATTAGTGCAATTTGAAAGCAAGTAATTCATGCCATAAGTGCTGGCCTTATTGTCACATTTCCTTCGGCCTGGGTGGTGACTGTGAGGGTGATTACCAGGTACAGGTACAGAGAGAACCTGGTGACGATTTGCGCAAATCTGCTGCAAGTTGTACACGGACTGCTCGTGCAGATGGTGCTGATAAAGATTAACATTGTCCATGCTGTCGCTCAAGTGTAGCAGTAGATTGGCAGTCCCCATATTCCCCGTGACATTTCCACCGATAGTCCTCTCAAGAGTGCTGCTGCTGCTGCTGGGAGGTGGGCTGTCCGGCCCAGATTCTTGAGATGATACCGAAGAGATAGATCCCGTTTTCTGATTTTTACTCCGACTCTGGCCCGTGGTGTTTGCCGCGGTGTAAGAATCCGGTGCATTCCCGTTGCACAGCGTTATTCCCAGAGAGGACATCGCAGTGCCGCTAGTGCCGTGTGAGATGCTGTGATGGCTGCTGCTCAGACCGCTTGTAACGTTACCATTGCTGCTGCAAATGCTCGATGCCACCGCGGTCGCCACATTTTTTAAAACATCTAATGCTGCGTAATTGACACAATGATTGTGGTTTTGATTGTGAAGCTTCTGATGAGCGGAGAGAGTGCGTAGTCCCTGAGAGGTCTCCCAGACGTGCATCCATAAAGCGTTCGCAGGTCCTTTCTGTTCGGGCTGAATCCAAGCTACCCTCGGATCCATTCAACTTCTTTCTCTGGCAACCTCCCGACAACTATCTAAGTACCACTTGCGAGCCCGTTGTGGTCCAGAACAGGCGGTGGGGCCTTTTTAAAGGCCACGGCACAAAGCGGGATAACAGAAAGATACGTATCTATAAATTAAACCAAACCCGGACCATTGGAAGTGGTCCCCTGTACCGCTAACTGGAAAAATGCTAGCTGAATCCTACGGGAATTCAATATGGCGTATTCTCTTCAAATCCACGCGCATGCGCCACGAAGGCCTTCTCTAAATGATGACTGCGCCCCCCATACGCCCACTCTTCACCTCTGCATAAATGATAAACTACCCCGTAAATATTACACACATTTCATCAAGCATCAAACGGACCATATTACCTTTGCAGCAAATGGAGCAGAACTGCGTGGATTGGAAGCTATGCATGAATGGGAAATGGGAAGGACGCACTGTATAAGAATGAGAGGAATGGGAGGTGGGATTTTAGGGGTTCCCCCGTCGGTCTGGTTAAGTATATGTATATGTATAGCCCTGTATGTAATTCTGACATACGTATCAAAAATTAAAAGAACATCAATGTGAAGACTTTGTTTAAAGGCACAATATTCATTGTTTGCAAAACTGGCTTTCACCTACGTCATTTTAAATAAAACCATATACATAGTAAATAACAAAAAATAATTACAATAAATACGTAAATAAGATGCAGTGTAACATAATAAACCCAATGCTGGTTAACTTATTGGTGTCTCAATTATTAATTTTATTATATATATTTTTTAAATCAACAATAAGAGCCTAAAGAGACAAACTAGTCCAAGTCCATAAAGGTTTGAAAAGAAAAACGGTGGTGGTAGTATTTTATTAGCAAGAGATCAGATCTTGCATAACATTTTGACCACACACGTGCAGCATGTGACACTCGAGTAAGCCCCTCAGAGCAAGCTATGTGTCAGCCTGGATATGTAGCTTTGTATGTAACACACCCGGACATATACGCAGCTACTAACTCAGACAAAAATCCCTGAAAGGACATATATTTGTGTGTGTGTGTGTGTGTGTGTGTATATATGTGTGTATATGTCTGGCTTTTGGTGCAGTATCTACATAGGTGAACAGAAGCCCATTTCCAGCAACTCTCACTCCAGCTTTCTCATGGTACAATGTGTTTGCTCATTGTGTCAGAGGCTAATGGATGGTTAGAAAACCCTTGCGCAGTCATGTTAGCACAGATGAAAACAGTTTAGCTGGTTAGAGAAGCTATAAAACTGACCTTCCTTTGAGCAGGTTGAGTATCTGGAGCATCACCTTTGTGGGGTTGATTAAATGCTCAAAATGGTCAGAAAAAGAGAACTTTCATGTGAAACTCAACAGTCTATTCTTGTTCTTAGAAATGAAGGCTATTCTATGTAAGAAATTGCCAAGAAACTGAAGATTTCCTACAACGGTGTGTACTACTCCCTTCAGAGAAGAGCACAAACATGCTCTAACCAGAGCAGAAAGAGAAGTGGGAGGCCCCGCTGCACAACTGAGCAAGAAGATACGTACATTAGAGTCTCTAGTTTGAGAAATAGACGCCTCACAGGTCCTCAACTTCATTAAATAGTACCCACAAAACGCCAGTGTCAACATCTGCAGTGAAGAGGCGACTCCGGGATGCAGCTTCAGGGCAGAGTGGCAAAGGAAAAGCCACATCTGAGACTGGCCAATAAAAGAAAAAGGTGAATATGGGCAAAAGAACACAGACATTGGACAGAGGAAGGTTGGAAAGAAGTGTTATGGACAGACCCCACTGAGCTGTTGTGGGAGCAGTTTGACCGTCTGATACGCAAGAAGTGCCCATCCAGCCAATCCAACTTGTGGGAGAAGCTTCTAGAAGTGTGGGGTGAAATTTCTTCAGAAACACTTCAACAAATTAACAGCTAGAACGCCAAAGGTGCAAATGGAGGATTCTTTGACGAAAGCAAAGTTTGAAGGAAAAAATTCTTATTTCAAATACAAATCATTATTTCTAACCTTGCCAGTGTCTTGACTATAGTTTATTCATTTTACAACTGGTAAATAAAAGTGTGACTTTTCATGGAAAACACAAAATTGTCTGGGTGACCCCAAACTTTTGAACAGTAGTGTGTGTGTGTGTGTGTATATCTATATATCTATATCTATATCTATATATATACACACACACACACACACATATACAGTTGTAACCAACCACTAGATAGATCTAGCCCACAAATAATAAAATTATTAGCTGTTTGTTCAATTCAAACTTCAGAATTCCCTCTGTAAAAAAAAACTCTTTACCACACCACTTGAAAATAACTGCAGCAGTGCATCCAGGGATTCTCGTATACATCTCATTTCAGGCATGGGCAAGTTATTGAAAGGTGTGTTTGATGAACTCCATGTGATTTCCCTGAAGCCTGGTTATTTCTATAGTCTTTGAGATGTGTAATTCTCTTCCACTTGCTTGAAGTCATATCAAGACGATGTCAAAAACTGTTGAGGAAATAAAATGAAAACAATATGTTCCTTCTGTCAATATTGAATCTTGTCGCAATCATACAGTATGTATGGGAGGTCTTCTATAAAAATTATGTACTGATGGCATGATAAACCGCACAGTTGATATACAATTATTTCCTGAAGGCTCTAAGCAATCTGAAAGCTTTACTGTTTATATGTTAAACTAATAAAAAGTACATTTGTATATCAATTAATGTTCCATCAAATTACCTTGTTCTGCCTCAAAGCAAAAATGGTATTAGTGCTTTCCTGTTTTTGGGGTAGTCATCAAACTTCTCATGGTACCATCTGAAAAAACAAAAAAAAAAGCAAGCATCAGATAAGCATCAGACAGATAAAGCTGCTACCAAGTTGTGCATGTGTGTTTTATACATACTTGTGGTGGGAAAAAGCTCTGCTGCTAAGAACTATTGTGGTGGAGATGGAGAATGCTAAACTTTGGGCAGACTGAGCAGCCAAAGCAAAACCAGCCCACTCTATTATTTCTCCAAAAAAGTTTGCTCCTGACACATATTCAAATATCCCCCCTGTTGGGAAAAAAGGAGAGCTAATTTTAGTACACATACAAAGGCAATGAAACATTTAAAAACACACATCACCAGGCATAACACTATGACCACCATCCTAGTAATGGTGGTCATGAAGCCCAAATGCATGTGTTCCATCAATATGCCAATATCAACATAAAAAATAAATCCTTAAATGTTCTTGTGAGGAAACTGGCCAATATGGTCATAAGTACGAGGCAGACAAATTACTGAGGTAAAAACACTTCCCAGTAGATAAAGACCTCCCCCAAATAAGTTTATTTTATTTTGTAGGTAACAATGAGATTTTTTACTTTAGCCGATGTAAAAATGCCACAAAATAAGTGTATAAAATAAAACTATAAACACAAAGATTTATTAACCAATATTCACAAAGCCATTGAAACATAACGAACGTAAAGTGGAACTAAAATATAAATTCCACCCATAAACATATTTCAAATAGAGCTGTACAGGCAATACTTGGTGGACTAAAGAAAGAGAGAGTCGGGATATATGAGGAACAGTGAGACTGGTCACCAACCAAGCAGGGGGACACCTATTCTTGCTACCAAACCAATAAGATTAATTTGAAATGATCCGAATATCACCAACAGCACCCAATAGATGCTTTATGAGAAGTTACCTCTGGGAATCTTGTATCCAGTCTCTCCTGGTGCCCTCAGGTTCCTTAGAATATGGTCAGAATGCATATTCACCAACCAGCCAAACAGCCAGAGTAAAAATCCTAAAAATTATGTACTCATTGGTTATGGAGAGGTTGTAGTTACATAAAACTGGCTTTCTGAGTCCATGAACTCTGTTGTGACACTATTTCTCATCAAAACATATCTGTAGTGAGTTGTTTAACACATTTAACTAATTGTGCATATTCAAGAAAACCAATCTCTACTGACTAAAGGTAAAAAGTAGCTACTGACTTGGAAAACTACCACTAAATGACATCACAAGGTGGAGAATTTTGAGATTTGGAGCTGAAGACAGCCTAATAAGGCATGATTATTAAAACTAAATAAACTCCAGCAGAATTTATAAAGTCAGATCATTACTGTTAAGCCTGGTTAGATCTGTTTCCATTAAGCCATTACGCTCCCACAATCTAAATGTGTACGTTTCCTTCCAAAGTAAATTTATCAAATATTTTAGTGTACTCTTGTTTGTTTTAGACAGTCGAGTTACCTAGTATGAAGCAGGGGTGAGTGACCCATCCTGCGGGGTACTCAGCATAGTGGCTCAGGTATCGTATCTGCATGTATCCATTATAAATGCAGAAAATAACAGCCAGAGCAAATGAGACGAAAGGTGTAGGTTTACCGCCTCTTATTAAAAATGGATAAAGGAGAGACCTGCAAAAACCATTGGAGAGGATTGTAATTACAGACTTGTTACCGATCTAACATGTTACTAACCTGTGAATGTAGTGGCAGAAATACATGACAATAATCAGCTGATTGGGCAGCATTAAGATTTTGGCTGCCGACGTTGAAAATACAAGTAAAAAAGGCACGAGGATGGCTGGCAACTCTTGCACGAACCAGGCAAATTTGACATTCACTGGAAATCCATACTTGCTGGAGGCATATCTTCCGTACGGCACGTCTACTATAAGTAAAGCTATAAAAGTGCAGATTGACATAAAGAACATAATGTACGCCATAGATGTAAGAATGTGCATTTCTTCCTCTTCCGAGGAGAAAACCCAGTCCAAAACAGCCTGCATGACTACGGAACTGTCATAGATCCGTCAATAGTCCATGGAATAGACTTCGCCTTCTAGTGGCTTCACTGGCCGCGTCTAATTTATTTTTCCTTGCTTCCTTCTTGCTTCCTCTCCTCGATTCTGCAGGGAATGGTTGAGGAAATAAGTCCCACCCACTGAGGAGACACAGGGAGGAAAGAGGATTAAACTCCTCACTGAGACCGATAACGTTTGTTTCTTTTATCTGATGCCCGCCTCGTAAAGTCTTCCTCATGTTTACTACTTCCTTCCGTGATTTTTTTTTTTTTTTGACACCACTTAATATGACTAATTTGATTGACAGCTGCAAAATGGAGGATCGAGGGGATTAGGAGAAGAAAGCGAAGAAAAAGAGAATTGAGACGCGACCATTGCCTAAAACCAAACCAATCAAAGTCCAAGTGAACACCCACGTGACCACAAGCCAGCCAATCGAAGGCTTTTCTTTTGAATTCTTTTATTTATTGTAATTAGGCAAGGCAAGTTTATTTGTATAGCACAATTCGTACACAAAGTAATTCAAAGTGCTTTACAGAATAAGAAATGCATTAAAATCACAATACAAACAAATCAAAACACAAATAATCATAAAATTTTAAAATAGAGATGGATAGAGATAGAAATTAGAGAGAATGAGAGAGAAGGGTAGAGTACGGAATGGGAAATGAAAACCTTTCAGTCATATGCACAGCTAAACAGAACCGTTTTTAGCCTGGATTTAAACAGAGTCAGAGTAGAGTCTGTCTCACATGTTCAGGGAGACTGTTCCAGGTTGTGTGTGGGCTCACTGACATGCTGAGTCAGACCAAAAGTTTTGAGGACAGCGCTGAGCTCTTTGGCATTTTTCTCGCACACATTATCCACATGTATACTAAAATCACCTGTAATGACCATAAAAAAAACCCCATCAAATTCCTGTGCATACGACTGAAAGCATCTCAGTAAAATCATCATTAAAACTTAAAACTGACTATGTAGAGTATGGAGGGCGATTGTTTTAGCTCCATTTTGAAGGAAACATACTCAAATGATGAAAACACCCCGAATGACAACCTGTGTGTAACCAAATGATCTCTAAAAAATGCACACACACCTCCACCCTGTTTGTTTACCCGTGTTTCAGATTCAAAATTGAAGTTGGGAGGCGTTGATTCTACTAGCACTGCATTACCTGTGTTTTTGTCAAGCCATGTTTCAGTTAAAAACATAAAGTCAAGATTAAAGGGAGGAAATAAAATCATTAATTAAAAATGATTTGTTACATAAAGATCTGACATTGAGCACAGCATGTTTCAGATTAGCTTCAGGAGGACTGGATGCTATCTTCTTACAGGGAATGTGAACTAAATTTCTCTGATTAGACGGTCTAACTGTCCTTCTGTTAATCCGTCTACATGGTGTAACTGGAGATATAGCTCCATCTCAGGGCCCCAGCCTGATATTACCTTTATCATGACTGTATGTCCTGGGACATCAGAGGCCCTGTGCGTCCTAGCTCTTGGTGATAACAGCTCTGGGAGGAGGCGGGGGAGGGCGAGCAGGGGAGAGTTTGGGTGAGGGACCAAGTGAGGGGCGAGGAGGTGGAGTGGGAGGGGGTTTGTGTGAAGGACCAGGTGAGGGCCGAGGAGGTGGAGCGGGGGGAAGTTTGGGTTTGGGTGAAAGGTTAGAGGGGACAGCTGGGACGGCCTTTGTTGGTAAAATGGGCACAGTTTTGTATGGTGAAAAGTTCAACAGACTTGATGTCAGAGCCCCTGACCGTGCGTGTAGTGTGAGAGGTGTCATTTTGATTCCCGATCTGATGATGCTTTCTAGATGGTTGGGAAGGAGAGTGAAGAGTCCATTGATGGAGTAGATGTAGCAAACGGGACCCCGGGTTTGTCTGTGGGCAGGGGAGGTGATTGGTGTGCTGCTGGCTCATTCTCTGGGGCAGGAAGAGGTGGTACTGCTGACTCATTCTCTGAGGGAGGGAGAAGTGATGCTATTAACTTGTTCTCTGGGGGATTGGGAGGTGGTGATGCTACTGAATTGTTCTCTGAGAGAACATGAGAGAACCATGGCCTCAGATTTGGAACAGCTGCTCCTCATCCCAGCCAGCTCACACTCGGCTGCAAATAGCCCCAGTGCACGCTGCAGGTCCTGGTTCGATGAAGCCAACAGGACAACATCATCCGCAAAGAGCAGAGAAGAGATCCATGTGGTTCCCAAACCAGACCCCCTCTGACCCCTCGCTGCGCCTAGAAATTCTGTTCATAAATATGAAATATGAACAGAACTGGTGACAAAGGGCAGCCCTGGCAGAGTCCAACATGCACTGGGAACAGGTCTGACTTGCCATCAATGTGAACACAACTCCTACTCTGGTCATACAGGGACCAGACAGCCCTTAGCAAGAGGCCTCATACTCCCGGAAAAGCCCTCACAGGACAACATGAGGGACACGGTCAAATGTCTTCTCCAGGTCCACAAACCACATGTAGACTGGTTGGACAAACTCTCATGAACCCTCGAGTACCTGATGGAGGGTGTAGAGCTGGTCCAGTGTTTCACTGCCAGGACAAAAACCACATTGCTCTTCCTGGATCTGAGGTTTGACTGTACTCCTCTCCAGTACCTTGGAATAGACCTTACCGGGGAGGCTGAGGAGTGTGATTCCCCTGTAGTTGGAACACACCCTCTGGTCCCCCTTCTTAAACAGAGGGACCACCACCCTGGTCTGCCAGTCCAGAGGCATTCATGTAATTGTCCTTCTACAGTGTGCAGTGTGTGAAACTCTGAAGCTCCCACACTGCACACTGAAGAAGTACAATTACATGAATGGCTGTACTTCTACAGTATGCAGTGTGGGGGCTTCAGAGTCTCTGTCTTTAGCTTCAGTTTGAGGCAGCTGCAGAGGTGAGATGCAGTGAGGCTTTCTCTTCTTCAGCTCCATGTCCTCCTGGTGAAGATCCTGTTTGTCAGTGTCCAGCTCTGGCCTTCCCTTTTGCCACAGCATCTCAAATGACACCAGTGTGTATTAAATACCTCTTTATTCCTAGTTTTCTTGTAAGGAGTTAGAGTCAGGGTTTGTGAAGAACAATGTAAGTAATAATGACAGTGGGCTGTATGATTTGAACATGAAAGGTGAACACTTTATAGGAGAGATGTGTACATAGGGTCAGTCTTTAAACTCCACCACAGCACTCTCTGAAAGAAACAATATGTACAACAACAGGTGCTATTATAATGTAAACATGTTAAATTCTGAAAGTGAATAAAGCTAGGCTAACAGAGTATACAGTACATACAAAGAGTCTTCCTCTACATTTTTGCAACTGACCGCTGATGGACATGCCTGAACATGGTGGCTCTAAATCGCAATTTTTGGATAAAATCTGGAGGAAACTTGGAGTTCTGCATATGTAAACCTTGAGACCAAGAGACAAGAGAGCTGCTGTGAAAAGAGCAGCTGCTCGACCCAAAGCCAAAACATGACAAATCTTATAAATCTTATCTATTGGCCTCCCCCAGTGGCCGGGCAGATTGGTCAACTCGCCAAGAGAGACTGGAGCAGGAAGGGTGCTCTCCTCCTCCCTACACTTTCTCTACGCCCTCACAACTTCTTTGCCCCACACAGCATGGTGGGCGGGTCTGCTGTAGCCAGCGCCCCCTGGCTGCAGGATCTGGATACTGCCTGCCTACTGGACTATCTGCACCTCCCTGACTCCTTCTCCCGGTTGCAATGTCATGACATAATTTAATGATGTGTCATAATGTTTATATGTGTTCCTTTTGTTGTTCTTCCTCTATTTTCCTTTTTCTCTGTAACAGTTAGTTTTAGTTATTATAGTTAGAAAAGAAAGAGTTATGAAAGATTGTTTGTCACGGTAGTAATCTCATAGCTTCCTGTTTCAGTCGTAAATAAAGATAGTTATGTCGCAGTTAGACTCACAGATTGATTGACTGAACTTGGCCCACCAGAAGAAATTCTGTGATACATCACAAA